>JAJOZX010000138.1:1142500-1640000 GCA_023014485.1 Bathynomus jamesi | reverse complement strand
CGTCTCAATTCAGGACAATTACACCATTGCCGACCACTTCTTAATTAATGCAGTTGCATCAGGCTTCGCTGAGCGTTTCGAGAAGTTCCTTAGCCTTGATAGTTTTTATGATTGCAATTACGAAGCAGCAATTTCAGCATCAACATCCAATCTTCCATTTAAATTAAAAGGGTTGACGATAAATATCAAATTAAACACAATCATCATTAAGAAAAGAGTTCAAGAAATGTTGGTAAATGCTGTCAAGAATCTGAATGAGCATTCCACAGGAGCCGAGTAACGTTGCATCTGATGGAAGTTCAGATGCCTTCTTTGATTACGTGTGTGTTTCATCTACCGTCACTCCAGATCAGGACTCGTCTGAAATGGAAGTGTTGAAGTACTTGGGTGACAGCAGTAACTCCCTCACATCACTACGCCAATACCCGGAAATTATGAGAGTTTTCACTAAGTACAATATCCCACTTCCATCCTCTGCTCCCGTGGAACGGCTTTTCAGTTTGGCGAGCCACATTTACTCTCCAAAGAGGAATAGACTGTCCGATAAGATGTTTTACCATCTGGTATTTTTTAAGGGTAATACTCGTTATTATTGATATCACAATTCACAACCATCTTAAAGGGGCAGATCACCTACAATTTCTTATGTTCCTCGTTAAAAGTTTATAACATTTAAGTTTTTCTGTGAGCTAACTTGGTATAAAATACATTTTTTCTTAACTGAATTGATCGTTTTTCACACCCAATATACAAAGTAAAAATTTATTTACGTATTAGTAAGATTTGGTCATTCTTATAGTAACGTATCGCGATACGCGTATCGGTATCGATATCGCTTTAGCCATCTATAAAGTATCGATGTATCGGTATCGCTTTAGACGATTTACGAGTATCGATGTATCGGTACCGCCTTAGGGATTTTCGTGTATCGATGCCCATCATTGTACACATACACACACACGTGTGTGTGTTCTTAGTGACATTATATAGCTCTACAGGTGTTTCTCATTGATCTACAACAAGAAAAGTATTGATTCCTCGTATAATACCAACACCTTTGCTTCATTCAAAGATATCGTACCTTAATTACAATGACTGGGGGAAAGGGTTTCTTTAGATCACGTACTCAATCAAAATAGGTTATATTATTTTAAAATTAATTTAATTAAAATCGTTAACGCTTTTAATGTAATACAGTTTAGAAGAATCAATACAGTATATTTTCAAACATTACAAATAGGTTTGACTAAAGCCTACTATTAAAAACATGCTGGTAAATAAGGTTGAAGGAGACCAGTTCTTTGAAACTTGTTACGAAAATCCTGACTGGTCGAAACTGGTCACTTGGGAAATAACTAACCAATCAAAAACTTGGTGTACTTTAGTCTCCGTGAAACTTAATATGGGATTTGCCAACTTACTGTAAGGGCCAATAGCTGCCGGCGCCTTGCTTGTAGCAATAACTTTCCGTGAAACTTTCCGTGAAACTTTCCGTGAAACTTAATACTGGATTTGCCAACTTACCTGTAAGGGCCAATAGCTGCCGGCGCCTTGCTTGTAGCAATAACTTTCTTTAAAACTTTCGAGGCCATTTTTCTGCAAGATATAAAAAATAATAATAATTGAAATTATGAAAATTGGGATAAAGGCATAAGCTTTTTTATTTAAATATTTCTATAAGCGTTTAAAGTACTTGATAAATTTTAAAAGTGAATATATCGTACCAATAAATTTCAACCAAATTTAAACTAAAGTCTTCACAGTTTAATTTAATTATAACAATTAATGAGCATCATCTTCGTGATCTTACAAAAGATAACCGGTTACCTAATCAACTATATCACGGAATCTTTGATATCATAGTAGACTTTCACAGTTACTAAGTGAACAACAAGAGAGTATTGCTCTGTTGCTCACTATATAGATGCATGCCAAAAACAGAAAAGAAAATGGATATAAATAGATTACGTCCTTTAAAATCATTACAAGTACTAACACAGCTTTGAATTCGTTTACACACTCTCTTACAAGATATTATTATTGTGGTGTTCAATAATATTAACTGTACAACACACAAACACACCTTGTTTGTTCTCTGACAATTACGAAACTGTACGAACCGACTGCTCCGCTAAGAGTATGATAATGGTGGGTGTCACCTTGAATTCACTATCTGACATGCGATACATTTTAAATAAATAAATAAATAAATAAATAAATAAATAAATAAATAAATAAATTAAATAAATATATACACACACACACTGTATATATTTGTCTGGTCATTTGTTTATATTAAATATTTTTTAGTAATTAAATTACTGTTGATGTTAAAATTAAGATGTATATATGTCACAACCATGCGATTTACCATTTATATGGTTGAACAGTATCCATGTTTGTGCCATTGGAAGTTCGCTGTAAAAACGCGAATGTCCCTTAACTGTGCCTCTCTAATTAGTCTCCTTTAATTTCTCCCCAAATAATGACTTATATGGTACGTACAGAGTAAATCACTTTGACGTCATAAAGTACTTAGTTTCCTTCACGTTTCGATCACGTGCTTAGTATGAGGCTATCCTTAGTATTCAATGTATGGTACATTCTTTAATACTAATTAAAAACTTTACTATCCATAAGTCATTATTTATATGTTGTATCCTGTCTGGTGTTATGCAATATAAATGTTATTCAACCATACTCATTCGTACATCCATGTTCTTTCTTGACCACTATCCTGTATTAATTTTATCACCTATTACCTATTTTATTACCTATTGTCTACTTATGCCCTATCAACTTATCATTCTATGTTTACTCGTGTCTAGATTACGCACACAACTTATTGTGTGACGACTGTGTACACTACTTTGTGCAGTCGTACATGTCCCTTGACGATCATGATTACGTACATGTAAATATGTCCACATGTATTCTTTTTACTTTTTATTTTTATTATTTCACCTCTCGCGAGTTATTCATTATTGCTGATACGAAGGTTCGAATTCCGATTACGTCGCCAAAAGCGAGCCTCTGAATTCGAACTCCTCTCTCTTGCCTCTGCTATCAATTTATAACGATAAGATGTTATGTTGTTATAATATACTATATTGTTTCCCTGCCAGGCCACTGGTTATTATCTACTTACGGCACATAGTTATCCACGTTCTCATTACCTGTACTTACTACTTCTACCTAATTGTCATTCGAATCCCGTTGCTTCTGTATTATGTTATCATTAATGTCCGTGATGATATTTTTCTCCGCTTTCCTCATAGCTGGCTAATTAGACTTTCAAATCATGATAACCAACCATTCCTCTAATAATATTTGACATAATTTGGCGTAATTATTGTTCACTATAAATATTTTTGTTTTGTTTTTTTCCAGATTTACCGCCGATTCATACCTAAAGAGACGGTACATATCTCGGCGAGGCAGTGAGTGGGTGATGTCACTGTGCTAGGGGCGGTAGACTAGGGGAATGAGTAAGGGTCAGTCGATGGATAATGGGTAGGAGGGGTACGGTTTCAGATACGATGGAGCAGACGGGAGTGAGTAAGGAAGAGGAGAACGGCTTCTGCTGAAAAGTGGGGGCCGTCGGCGAGTATAGATCGTAGGCAGTTGGGTATGGGGTTTTCGGCCGAGAGAGGGAAACACCTGCGACGGAGAGCGGCCAACTTTGAGCATTCCACCAGGTGTAAGACAGTGATAGGGGTATGGCAGGTAGAGCAAAGCGGGGCTGGCGATTTCGCCATAAGGTGTCCGTGGGTGATGCGGGTGTGACCTATGCGGAGACGGGCTAGGATTACTTCTTTATGGCGGGACCGGTGAAATGAAGAAGCCCAGTGTCCTATGTGCGGTTTGATCGTGTGGAGTTTATTTTGTGTGGCCTGGTCCAATTCCCGCTGCCATATGGAGCGGAAGTGGGAGCGGAAAGCCGGGAAGAAGTCGGAGAAGGGGAGGGGTCGGGAGGAGGCCGGCAGCAAGCAGGCCGTCTTTGCTGTGCGGTCCGCCGCCTCGTTACCCTGGATGCCGACATGAGCCGGGACCCAACAGAATGCGATTGTCTTATGTTGGAAGACCGTTAAAAAGTGGAAGGTCTGCTGGATGGTACAGACGAGCGGGTGAGGGGAGTTAAATCTTTCTAGGGAGAGAAGTGCACTTTGGGAATCCGAATAAATGACAAAAGAGCTGGCAGAGTGGGTGCGCACAATATCGAGGGCCTCCGTTATGGCGAAAAGTTCCGCCGAAAAAACGGAAGCCTCGCGGGGCAGGCCGACGCTCCGGGAGAGCGGCTGGGACAGAATCACCGCTGAGGAGGCCACACCAGCTTCCAAGCGGGAACCATCCGTGTAAATGGCGATTGCGTCCGGGTGTTGGGTTGCGTGTTCGCGGAAAAGTGACCTGTATATCATGGCGCTCGTGGTAGTCTTCGGTAGGGAACACAGATCTTTGCAGAACTTAATAGGGGTTAGGATCCAGGGGGGGGTAGATGCTGAATGAAATGGGGATAACTGAGGGGGCGGGCATGTTGAAAAGATCAAGGAAAGATCGGACCGCTTCAGTGAAGTGCCAGCTCCGTCCCTGAGGTGGTAGTTCTAAAACCGCCGTGCCCAGAAGCGAAGAAGGTAGCCTCTGTGCACGGAGGTATGTCCGCATGAGGAGTAGACCCCGTCGGAGGGCGAGAGGGAGATGATCACATTCCACATGGAGGCTGGAGGCTGGGGAGGAGCGGAAAGCACCGGTGGCGAGGCGGAGGCCTCTATTAAGTACCGGGTCCAGGATACGGAGGCGGGCGTTGGAGGCTGAACCATAAACTGCGCTACCATAGTCCAGCTTCGACTGTACTATGGAAGTATAAAGGCGAAGGAGAGAGCGTCGATCTGCACCCCATGTGGTGAGAGAGAGGTGATCCAGGAGAGCGAGGGGGCGTCGAAGGGATTGCTTTAGGTGCTTGAGATGGGGAACCCAATTGAGCCGTCGGTCTAGGGTCATGCCCAGAAAACGCGTGGAGGGTACCACCTCAAGAGGACTGCCGTATAATGTAACAGAGGGTAGAGGAAGGGTTGTGGGTCTTCTTCTACTGAAGACCATACACTTGGACTTAGGGATGGAGAGGCGGAAACCCACCGACGTCGCCCACCTCTCCACCCGGTAGATGGCGAGCTGCATTTGCCGTTGAACGACAGACGGTTCTCGCCCTGCGAAGTAGATTGCAAGGTCATCCGCGTAGATGGAAGAGCGGATTGTGGGTGGAAGGCATTGTGAGACCGTGTTCATCACGACAGAGAAGCAGAGAACACTGAGGATGCTTCCCTGTGGAACCCCGTCCTCCTGCACAAAGGTGTCAGAGAGGACTGAGCCCACCCGGACTTTAAAGGTCCGAGAAGTAAGGAAGCCCCTGATGAAGGTAGGCATCATGGCATGGCTCCGACAAGGCCCAGATGTCGGAGCTGACCGAGGATCATTGCTCGACGGGTGGTGCCATAGGCCTTCTGGATGTCGAAGAAAACTGACAGTACGAACTGTCTATTGTCGAAGGCATCCTGTATGTCTCGGCTGAGAAGCAGGAGGGGATCAGTGGTGGAGCGGAATTGTCTGAAGCCGGACTGGGTAGACGGGAAGGAATTGGTACGTTCAAAGACGAATGATAATCGCGTAGCGACCATTTTTTCGAGGATCTTGCAGGCACAACATGTCAGGGCGATTGGTCTGTAGTTTGTGGGGTCCAGGGAATCTTTGCCGGGCTTGGGGATAGGGATGACGTGGGCCTCCTTCCACCTAAAGGGGAAGGCACCCTCTATCCATATGCGATTGTATAAGTCTAGCAGGAAAATTTGTAAGGTAGAGTGGAGGTGTTGGATCATGCCGTACGGAATACCGTCCGGGCCGGGGCAAGGGGATCGTCGAGAGGCCAGTGCCGTCTGTAGTTCACGCATGGTAAACAATCGGTTGTAGGTGCTGTCTATGGACGGTGGGGAGGGGCTATCGTCAGGGGCGGGTACGGGATTGGCTGCAGAGGAAGAAACGGCGGCGAAGGTAGAAGCAAGGTGGTCTGCCACCGACTTGGGCTCACATAGGAGTCCGTCGTTTGTCCGGAGGACCGGGGGTCGGGAGGGGACATGTCGCCTCTCGACGCCCCGCACCTTCTTCCAGATGGTAGCCGAAGGTGTGTTGACGGTAATGCCGGACACAAAGGCACGCCAAGAGGCTCGGCGCGCTGTCTTCATTGTGCGGCGGGCGATGGCCCTGACCCGCTGCATTTCCGTGCGATGGATGGGGAGTCGCGTCCGGTAAAAGCGCCGAGTTGCCTTCCTCTTGGCGCGCACGGCCTCCGCGCACTCCGGGGTCCACCAAGGAACCCGTCGGGCGCGGGGGTAGGCGGAGGATTGTGGTACGCTTGTGCTTGCGGCCGTTAGAACGACGGACTCGAAGTATGCGACGCACCCGTCGATGGATGGGAAGTGGGCAGTTGTAAGGGTGGTATATGTGTTGTCGCGGAAGCGGGCCCAATTCGCGTTGGTGGTAACCCACCTTACCGGTACCCGTACGGTCTGGTCGGGTCGATTGAGGGTGAGTAGAATGGGGAGATGGTCACTGCCATAGTCCTCTCGGAGGACTTGCCACGTGAAGTCTAGGAGGGCATCAATTGATACGAGGGACAGGTCTATACAGGATGGAGAGCAGGTGGTGGCATGGTAGAATGTAGGAGAGCCATCGTTGAGGCCATATCGGTCATGACGGATATCAGGGTTGGGGCCATATAGGTGGAGTGTGTGTCGCCCCACAAGGGGTGACGACTATTGAAATCGCCCAGTAGTAGGAAGGGCCTGGGGAGTTGTTCCACGACTTCCACCAGGTCGTCGCGGGAGACTTGAGCGTGGGGGGGAAGGTAGATTGAACAAATGGTGTACTGTCTATCCAGGGAGAGCCGGACGGCAGTCACCTGTAGCGGGGACCGGATGGAGAGATTGTAGAAGGGGACTGCGTGGTGGACGAGGATGGCAGCTCCCCTTCGAGTGCAGGTAGGAGGCGGGGTGGCGACGCAGAAATAACCAGTGGGGCAGGGCATGGACCTGGTCCCCAGGATTAACTCCTGGAGACAGACACACACCGGACGGGAAGTGGCAATCAAGGAGTTAAGGCCTTCATAGTTTGCAAAGATTCCTCGACAGTTCCAGTGGACTATCGTGGTTTTCGGGGGATCCATTAGTTGATGAAGGGGGATGGGTAAAGGTGTAGGCGCTAGGAGGTTGGAGTGTAAAGGGGGATCTGGAGTTCGCGAAACTGAAGGCTGGGTCGGGAGCATGGCTGGCTATCTACCGTTCACCAGGGAAGGAATCGGTCGGCCTGTCGAACCCTGCGGAGGTTGCGGGGTCGAGTCGGCCGAGCGAGACCGGAGGCGTGGATCACGGCAGGCAGAGGAACATCGTGGGCTGAGCGGGTCGGAAGTGCCTTGTCGGGCTTCTATGGTCGGGCCAGGGGGGGCACGTTAACCCCAAAAGGGGCGCTACCCCGCCTGTCCGGGGTCTCACGCGGACCCTAGGTGGTGACAGGGGGTACCAAAAAGACCGGGCGGGTGGGAGGGAGGGCGTACTCAGGATAGCTGATGAGGGGGGGGTCGGGGATGTCGGGGGGGGGTAGGTACGATGGGGGTGGAAGGAGGTGAACCAGAGTGGTCTCGTGGAGGGGTGGAGAAAATGGCACCAGGAGGCAAGGGCAGATCCAGGAGACTCATGGGCGTGGGCGCAGCCGAGCTTCCCTCGGTCACACCGTGCAGCTGCGCCAGAGCCGCATCCACTGGATCCACTGGGCTGGGTCTCGTCGTACAGGGCGGGTCGTGGATTTCGGCCACTATTGTCAGAGTCTGTGGGGGTAGAACGGTGGGACTTCTACGATGGGGAGAGATGGACATAGTGGGCGTGGTGGGCGGTGTAAGGGTCCGAGCCGTCTTCTTGGTCTTAGGGGAAGAGGAGAGAGACGTTGGGAGGCCGGAGGGTCTGGTGACACGCTCCGGCGTCTCCGCCTCGACGGCTTGCTCCGGGCGGCAGGTTCGGGCGTGTACAGGGAGTACTGGGAAGGCAGGGTTTGAGGTGGCTGGGACCTGGAAACCCTGGTCCCAGACTCCTGGGGGATTCGTGGCAGGTGAGGTGCGGGAAGAAGAGGAACGGTGGGGGGACAGGGGACCGTCGGGTCCTGCGAGGATTTGCTATGTGGGGAACAGGAAGCAGTGGCTGGGGGGGGTTTCGGCGGCAGGCCAGGGCGGCGTGCCGAGATGATAGAGCCGAGAGCAGCGGCATAGGACACCCCCGGCCTCACCTCCCGACTCCGCACCCTGTCGCGTGCCTCACGGGGGCTAAGGAAGTCCGTCACCTGTAGGCATCGGACCTCCTTCTCGAACCTGAAGAAAAGGCATTCTCGGGATGAAGAGGGATGTGCGCCTTCACAGTTCGAGCATTTGGGTGTGTTGGGGCACCTGTCAGGGTGGGCGAGTCGTCCACAGTGAACACACAATGGATGCGGCTGTCGACAAGCGGAGCTGACGTGTCGTGTCGAATTTATTGCATTTGAAGCAACGGGTCGGGTCTGGGACGTATGGGCGGATAGAAAACTCGCATGAGGCGCGGTCTCCCATACCCCATACAATACGGCCAGGGGGGATTAGTGAGTTAAAAGTAAGGAGCAGACGTGGGGTGGGGAGGGGGTGCCTCCCTGTCGGGATGTGAAACGATAGATCTTAGTAACTCCTTGGGGTGCGAGATCCTCCAGGAGCTCGTTCACTGCGACCGACAGTAGGCGGGTGGCGTAAATAGTGCCCTGACTCTGGTTCAGGCGAGGGTGTGGGGAAACGGACACCGAGCACCCAAGGACTTCAGTGATGGAGAGTAGGGCTTTCGTCTCTGCGGCTGAGCGTGATTTTACGAGGAGGGAGCCATCCCTCTGTGGGCGTACGTCATAGCGGCTGGAGTTGCTGTGGGTTCGGATCGCCTGGAACGTCCGTTCAGAGTTGTTCGGGAGGGACCCAGATGTAGGCCGAATCACCAGGAATTTGTGGATACTTGGAAGGGAGAGGGAGGCTGTAGAGTCGAAATGTACTGGAATATTCAACGGTCGGTAGGACAGCCGTGAATGCCGGCTCCCCCGTCCGCCGCGAGGCTCTCTCCGCGGGGAGGTGGGCTGGCGGCGGGTGAGGGGGGCATATGGGGAGAGCAAGAAGCCGGGTTGTGGGGGCAAATCCTCGGTGGAACTTGACTTGCCCGAAGGTGGCTGAAGTGGGCTGGGGCGAGGCCCCTGCTCTAGAGAGTGTAGGTCCAAGGGCGTAGTCGAGGGACGGACTGGGGTCGGCAGCGGAAAAGGAGAGTGCAAGCGTTCCGCTTCCACAGGGGGGTCAACCCCATTAGGTTGCGGTCTTCCAGTGGTAAAGGACTCGAGGGCCTGGTTGCCCACCACCCGAGTGTTGAGAGAAGGAGTAGTCCGGGAATGAGAAGCAGTAGTCGTAAGCCGGGGGGGGGGAGAAGTGTCCATAGCTAAACAAAAAAGAACTTCATCCCCCGCGCGCATCCAGCCACCACCGACTCCAACAAGGGAAAGGCGAAGTGTGGGCACACTTGGTCCCACCGCCGATGGATGTCACGCAGGGGGAGATACACCCGCACCCAGTCCCTGTGCCTGAAAGGCGGCCACTCTCATCCAACGCGCGGTGAAAAGTGGCAGGGACAGGGTTTGGGTTTGGTTGGAAAGCGACAAGGGTGCAGGGCAACCACCTCCCACACCCAAGGGCCAAGGAAAGGGTCAAAATCAAGGTCCAAAGAACAACGCCAAAAAAAACAGGGAGAAGCCAGAAAGAATGGGTTAAAGGAGAAAGAAAGAAAAAGAAGCAGGAGATCAGCCGGGTCCCCAAACCGGCCCAATGGTCCACGAGGGCAGAGAAAGCCCTTACACCGAAGAAAGGTGTATTCCCACATTCGCCACAGAGGGACGCGCCCTATAGCTCCGGACAAAGCAAAGAGAACTATAAATATATAACTGTTTTTAATCCCCTTTAAATTATAGAACAACGGAGAACTCTCCTTCATTAATTAAATTGTATTACCTATTCAGATTACTTTAGTATCAGATATATCAATTAACAAATTGCTAAAATTGCAATTAACAGTAATTAATGTACTTAATTGTTTTTGTACTTAATGTACTCGGTACATGTCGGCCCCCGACATTATGTTGCCATCCAAAAGTGTATACCTTACAAAAAATTAGTATTTTTTTTTTTGTTAACTCCCCAGCTAAAGTGGGAGCTTGGCCTTCAACTGCACTCCCTCAACATTCGGACTTCTTTGTTTCTTGTATTGTAGATGAGATCATTCCTGCCGTAGCCGTTGCCCGAGGAGGCTGAGCCCTCCTCGCTGTAGATTCCTGCCTGGCCCCTTGTTACCAGAGGTTGCACCTCGCCCCCCTTTAAATTCCTGCCTGAGGCTTAGACCAAGAAGGCCAAGCCTCCTCATTTTAAATTCCTGCCGTAACTCTTACTCGAGGAGGACAAGCCTCCTCACTTTCAATTCCTGCCTTTGTTACAAGGGGATGCTCCCCTCTCATTTTGAATTCCTGTTTGAGCTGTTATCGTAAAAGGCTGTAAATTCATTTCCCTCCTTCAGTGCCTCGTCCTGTATATGTAATTTGTGAAATAAAACTTATACGAGTGAACGAAAACTCCAATTTAGAAGTGAAGTGTTTCCATTCATCCCTTCGGGAAAAGACTTGGAAGAAACTGTGTGTTGATACTCGGATGCTCCTGGCTAAGGCCGAGCTTACCCAACGAGGACCACCTTCATTGGATTGTCCAAAGTGCATTAACCTAACAGTCGCCAGCGGGCAGAGGCTCGCGAAAAGTGCGTGACATATATACAGGGTGTCCATATAATATCTTTATAAATTCAATTCAAAGTGAATTTATAAAGATAATTTATATATCATTTGTAGATATAAGAAAAAACGTGTTTCCAAGCACTGCTACTCCCATACACCCATTCAGGGTGCATGCAGCTCGCGGCACCACTGCCATGTATGTATGTAAAGGGTCGACACCCGTACGTAGTTTATCGACACTGGAAACAGCAATACTTATCCTAATCCAGTGAGCGGTCAAATTCATAATTTCTTTCATTGTAAGGTTAGTCACGCTGCAGATACTCCTGGTTTTATAGGTCCGGGTGCATGAGTCACCAGGATGCACCGCAAGCCTGTGTTTCCTGCCTAAGGCAGCACAAATGCACCAAATTTAATGACAAACACCAGTCATCTTGAACATAGCATAAATTTTTCTGAAGAATCTTCCACGTAGTTCTTTGGCATATAATGAGTGTGATTACTTAAGAGATGAATCTTCGAGTAGAAACCGATTTTCTCATCCATTTGGCATTATGAAATAGTGCAGGCTGTAAAATACAAATTCTTTTAATTCAGTTGTCAACTTCTCACATATAGATATAATAGTTAATCCTAATAAAATAATCTCAACTCTTTCCTTATTTGATAAGTTAGCATATACATACAAAATTTATGTCCTCTGATATACATTCCTTGAATGGTTCAATTTCACAGCAAAATCCTGTAGATCAAAATACATCCGATTCAAAATAATCAAGATATTCAAAACGTTCGGGCATTGCACTAATAATACCGTGTTGAACCAGACTGGAATAAAAGTCTTTAAACACTTGATTGGCCTTCCTCATACCCGTGCAAGTCCATTTGACGAACTTCAAACTAATTGAACTGATTGACATACTCACTCGAGAGTGAGTGATGATTAGTATAATCTTCATGATGTCGCAACAGTGTGGTCATTGACTCCAAACATTCTAAATTAATAAGAGCTCTAAAAGCAAGTAAAATTCTTAAAAAATAATGTAAGTAAAGAAACCGAACGTGAGAGGAGCGGAATGAACGAATGAAGTAGAGGTTCAAAACCAAATAAAAAACTGCAGGAGACGGCGGGGGCTATGCAGCTTCCTCAACAAACTTAAAAAACACACTATCCGAGTTGCACGTCTCTGTCCCAAACACCGAAAGGAAGGGTAGACATTATCCTCGAAACGGTACTCCGAGATATGACGCCGCCCGCCGCCGCCGCCGCAAGCGTCCTCCAAGGATAGAAACTCAACCAGTAAGTATCATACAGTCAAAGGAACAATAAAATCTTCACAATGGAGCAGAGAGCCACATTCCACCAAATAATGCATACTTGACCCTAAACAAAAGATGGCCCGCGATTGATTCAGTAGAGCCCCACTCAAACACTCATTTTTACTTTTATCCCTACCAAACAAGCGTGTTACCGTACTCACCAAAGAGACGCAGCTTTCAGTCAGACTTAACTTCCAGTTGGAAGGAGAAACGGAGAATATACAGGTCTGAGATCTCCCTAGTCCCTGCAAAGCGAATACATGAGAAACTGGGAGATAGTCTCTCGGCCAATGTCCTAAAATCTGAATGGTAGGGATAGTATCTCGAGTAACCTTTTCCAGCATACGGCAATCATCATCGGAGCACACAATTTCTCCCACCACGGAAAGGCGGTTGCCTACATGGGGTTCGTTCAAGAACACAACAGGTCTATGTATCATTTCTTTGATCTTTGTCGATCTTTTAAACAAGTGTTTTTAATTTTAAGCACGTTTTTCGCCCGGCCAGATATTCATTGCAACTCTTTCATGCAGGGCCGGATTGAGGTCCTCGTAGGCCCTAGGCACTTCTATTTTGTAGGCCCTTTGGTGGATACATTTTTATGGGTGTATCGACTTCTATGGGTAGATGGGTGATCAAAATTATCTTCATGAAGCTGTTCATGAAGCAAAGTCACTGACACAGAAGCTTGACCAATTTGATACAGCATTGATGTGCACCATTTGGAATGATGTTCTGCAAAAGACAAACATTGTAAACAAAGGTTTGCAGGAGGCTGGGATCGACTTGTGCACTATTGTGAAGTTGTATGATGCACTTTTGCACCACTTTCGTGACACACGATGTGACAGGTTTGAGGAATTGGAAACAATGGCCAGAGGTCTCACAACATCTGGCTATAAAGAGAGTTGTGCACGAAGGAGGAAACAATTTGCTAATGAAACTGGCACTGATTTCAGTATGGACAGTCCAAGTGACAGATTCCTTATCCAATGCTTCTATCGTATCATGGATCAACTTATTGTGATGGAAAAACGGCGAGATGCAATATGCCAGATTGAATGACCGATTCAATTTTCTTGTAGATAGATCACTGTCCACAGAGGAAATTGTTTTGCGGGCCAATGCATTGGTTGCTGCATATTCAGCAGATCTTGAAAAAGCATTCACTGATGAATTCCTGTTGTTCCTGCATTTGTATGCAGAGAAAAAAACACTGGCAGATATGCTCAAAGCCTAAATATCTGACAAGCTGATCAGCAGCTTTCCGAATGTTTACATTGCTCTAAGGATGTATCTTGCCATCTTGGGAACGAATTGTGAAGAGGAGCGTTCTTTTTCGAAGCTAAAGCTGATAAAAAACTGTCTCCGAACAACCATGGGACAACAACGCTTGTCTTCCCTTACACTACTCTCTATTGAGAATGAGATAGTACGAAAAACATCATTCGAAGATGTTAGTGCTGATTTTGCAATTAAAAAATCTTGAAAAGTTTATCTCTGGTGTTAATTTCTTGCACTTTATGAAAACCCCCCACCCCCGATTAACATTGACACGTCCCTCTCTCCCTATATATATATATATATATATAATATATATATAGATATATATATATATATATAATATATATATATATATATTATATTTGTTTTAAGAAGGTATATTTGTTGCAGTTTTTATCATACAAATAAAAAAAAGATGGTCAAAAATTTTTACGTAGGCCTTTTAGTTTTCGTAGGCCCTAGGCACAGTGCTTACTGTGCCTATTGGATAATACGGCCCTGCTTTCATGTGACAAATTGGTATTATGCGTGATATCTGCAAACATTCTTAATTCTTCAAAAACTTGACCTCACCTAGCTAACAAGAACCATTTGTATTCTTTTTATAACCACTGACGACTGCCGTGGTCAACGACAAGCTTCTAGTTTATTTGTCTAACAAAAATTTGCCATAATGTTATGAACTGTCTTATTGCAGGCGTAAGATTTCAGGCTATGTCAGCACCTCTCACTTTGATCAGAGACTGATTTTTCATCACCTGATCACACGTAAATAGAAATCTATCACGAGGCACCTTTTATGACCTATCTTTCGCGATCTATTTCAAAGCAGTACACATACTGTTTGAAACCTAAACGCAAAGCTGTAATTGAAATAAGATGTTTCAATAATTTGGATCTTTTCCGTTTGGGGGCTAGCAGCGAATTTTAATGAAAATCGGTATACTAATGTAGTTTTGGTCACTGATTTAAAAAAATAACTTCTTTTTTTGAGAAATGAAAAACAAACATGTTAGAGCACTTTAAATAATTAAGGTGTTTTCAACGAAAATATCATGACTTAACCTAACCAATCGTCAAGGGCGTACAGTTGACCTAACTGGGTATTCAATTGACCTAACCGGGCATTAATTCTTGATTTTTTTTCCCTGCTACTTTTACAGATCTGCCAGATCCTTCAAAAAACGTATTCTTCGTAAAGTTGCACTTTTGGCAACGAAAGAACTGGGTATTTTTATCAAAGGAACGCACTTTCCCACACTTAGAGCACTTTTCATAAACAGTAGCAGTTTGTGACTAGCTAAATTTAACACAATCCTCTGTAACTAGTTTAAGCTAGTTAAAACACACATTAATTATTTAAAGTGCTCTAACACGTTTGTTTTTCATTTCCTCCAAAAAAGAAAGTTATTTTTGAAATCAGTGACCAAAACTACATTAGTATACCGATTTTCATTAAAATTCGCTGCTAGCCCCCAAACGGAAAAGACCCAATAATTTTTCTGGGCGTTCATTTTATTCTAGCATCAATCTGTGTTCTTATAAAATTAGGTGATTATATATTAACTTTGTAAAAGTTTTATTTTTAGTAGTAAATGATTACTCACACTAGCTCATATGTCATCACGATATTTTGAAATGATTCTTTACTGTGATTTTATTGAATATAATTGTAAGTTTTCTATCATTAAATATAATTATAATTTTTCTATCAAGCACCTTCGATTTCTGTTGATCTGTTCCTTCCTTTCATACAGATCAAGAGGGGGAAACAATATCAAAGCTTACGAATATCGAGTCGATCCACTCCTCGCATTATGACGTGCAAATGATTTTGAATAGAAATTGGTGAAAATACAAAGAAAGACGCAAACGTCATTTTTTGTCAGAAAATTTTTCTAACGATTTTTTATTTGAGAAATAATGTGTGATGTTTTTTGACGCAAAAATAGCGAAATGTAACCTAACCAATATTTTACATAACCAATTTTTGATCACATACCTTGTAGATGGCTGTTGTTGAGATGGTGGATATAACAATGCGACCTGCTTCATGAAGTAATGTAGTCAGCGGTGAATAGGATATTCGTTCAAAAACAAGTATCTGGCATTATCTGGATTATATTTTTTTTTTCCAAATTTGCTTTCATCAATCTCAAGTTCTCAACTACATGGTCTTCACCACCTATTATAGGTGGTAAATTTTCAAGCCATTTCTCGCAAACTTCACTACAAAATGATTTCCAGTCAACTACTGTATTCAGATTGCAATTAAGATAATTCACCACATATCCCTAACTGAAATGTGGTACTTACGTATTAACGGGGGTCCACCACATATTGATGACTGGTTAGGTTAAGTTGTAATATTTTCGTTAGTTGAAAATTTCTAATACATCATATTTTTTAAATAGCAATATTTTTTAAAATATTTACAGATTTATATTTCAAATATTGGTAATTATTCGTTTTTTGACCCAGTCTCTTTTTATAATGAGAGCAAACGTTTCTGGTCAATTTGGAGGTGCTCTGCACGAATCTGCCATCCGTTTCCTGTGCAAATGCGTAGTTTTCGAGATATCGTCATGTCGAAAACTACGCATTTGTATAGGAAACGGATGGCAGATTCATGCAAAACACCTCAAAATCGACCAGAAAAGTTTGCATTCGTGCTAAACACAACCTAACTTAGCCTAACCACCTAACCTAACCAGTCACCTTATTTTCGAGGATATAGTTCTGCAATTGCAGTAAGGAAGTGATGCAGAACTGTAGAATCGTCAGGATGTTCTGCCAGGAACAAGTATCGTGCGAAATATTTCCGGTAATGAGGACGTCTATTCCCAGCACGTAAAACCCACGATTTCACATCCTTCCATTTTTTTTACGGCACCTAAACACCTTCGAGTCTTGTCTTAAAATACAGGCAGTATTACATTTAGGGCAAATCACGGATGTCGGAATTATGCCGTGATGGAAAAAAAAATCAACTTTTATCTTCATCGAGGCCAACAAGGCGGATTAGGTCTTCGAAATCAAGTTCACAAGATTGACACTTCATACCAGTAGAACGAAAATTACCACACTAACCAGAAACAGAAAGAAGTAGCCAAAGCAAGAAAAAGTAGCCAAAAAAAGCCAAGTAGCCAAAAAACGCCAAGAAAAATCTCCAAAAAAGTCCAAAAAAGGTAGCCCAAATAAACAAACCAACCGAAATTTATATACATATTAGAAAGTAGAAAATATATTTTTTTAAAAAGTACATTTTATGCAAATTTGCACAAGATAATATATATATTTTCTTATTCAGCTTTGATTGGTTATTCAATATATATTGCTGTTATAGCTGGGTGTGACTGGGTCAAAAAACGAATATTAACCCAAATATTTACAATGATCTTTGGCTTGCAAAAAAGAGAGCGCATCTTCACTTTTTGGTAGATCCCAAATTTTTATCATGAATAAGCCTAAAAAAATTATTTTTTTCCAGAAAATTGTATAAAAAAATATTTTAAAAAATATTGCTATTTAAAAAATATGATGTATTAGAAATTTTCAACTAACTTAAATATTACAACTTAACCTAACCAATCATCAATATGTGGTGGACCCCCGTTAATACGTGAGTACCTGAAATGCTTTGTTACAAACACATTCATAAATAACAATACTTTCCATGGTTTCATATGTACGTGATCCATCCACATAGCCTTAAATAATGAGCATGAAAAGGAACACAGTCTCCGCCTTTCATTAGTTTTTGGAACCCTGCCGGTTCTTGTACAAACAAACAAACACCTGTCTTCATCCAACAAACACGGTTGTCCACACTGCGAGCAATTCCTTGAAGAAGAACGCCGTGTTTTTTAAATAACTTGATGGCAGCCTTATTGTCTTCATAAATGTCTTTTATGCACTGGAGATAATTAATGTCTCAATGTGCACACCTACATGGTTGAATGAGCACTGATACCTGTCAGAATTCTGGTAACGAGCATTGTTAGCGCATGCGCACAAGACACAACCTGGCGTTTATTCTGTTAGCCTTCTGTTAGTCTTCTAAAAGTTTTCGAACATCCATTATTTCATTATACTGTAAAACAAGAGCGGCAATAATAACTATTTTTACCATGAATATTTCACACATATCTATTATTAAAGTGAGAGCAAAAATATTTACTTTAAGCTTACGAAACACTTAGATTTTAAATGCAGCTTCACAAATTATGATTCCATGGCTTTAGATGTGAAGTTCAAAATTTTGATGGCGGCGGTCTTCTGTAAATTTAACGACCAAATGGCTTTTAGGGGAAAGATTCTGAAAAAATTAAAAGCAGAATTTGAAACAAAACTTTATTCATGAATATAATTAGCATTTACAATTACATTTTCTTCAAATAAAACGAATGGTAAGAATTCAGAATAAAAATAAGAACCAGAGTCGTATATTAATATAATTTACTTTCCATAACATGCAATAGATTTTAAGTACACATTAATATACTTTAAATTCCTATAAACTGTACAATGCTCCGAGTGACTGAACATAATCCCTTTAGCGTACAGACACGTTTGTTATGTAAATCAGATGGGAACAAATCAAAAAGCTAACAATCGCTCTGATGCTTCGTTGTAAACAAAGCAATAATTTAAGATAAAACATTTCTTATTTAAAATAAAACATTTCTTAATAAATACTAAAGATAATAAAATTAGAAATCTATAAAGGTTTGAGATCGTATGAAACCCTCCTAGGAAGAAGTGGCCAAACGACAAAAGTAACTTGTCGCTTAGCCACTTCTTCCTGGGAGGGTTCCATATACACTGAGCGGCAGAAAAATCGGCCCACTTGGAATATCGCGAAAAACAAAAAAGTGGGCAAGCTTCTGTTTATAAAAGTTTTAAAATTCGAAAATTTAGGCTATGAGGACATTAAACAATTTTCAAACACCTGCTTAATACAATTTATAAAAAAATACTGTACAAAAAATTGTAACAAAAAAATAAAAAAAAAGATTTCGACAAAAAAAAAAAAAAAAAAAAAAAACGTGATCCAGGGTTAATAGGTGTTGCCTCCACTAGCTTGAATGACTGCAGCCATTCGTCGATTCATTCTATGAATGAGATCCTGTGGGATTCCCTCCCACTCTTCAGTTAAAGCTTGCTGTAGCTCCTGTAGTGTGTTACGGGTTACTAGACAAGCCCTAAGACACCGTCCCATCGTGTCCCAGAGATGTTCTATGGGGTTCAGGTCTGGACTTTGGGAAGGCCACTCGATTCGACGAATTCCAGCTTCGTCAAGGAAACCGCTAACGGCTCTTGCCACATGGGGCCTAGCGCTATCGTGTTGTAGAAGGAAGTCTTCGCCAACGAAAGTAGCAAAAGGGACTACATGCTCCAGCAAGATCTCTTCCACGTATCTTGCGGACGTCAATGACCCACCACCAACAACGAGCTCTGTGCGCGAGTTTGAAGTGATACCACCCCAGACCATGACTGAGCCTCCTCCAAAAGCAACCCTCTCCGTAAAAGTGCACGGGGCGAATCTTTCTCCTTTTCTTCTCCACACTCACTCTTTCCCGTCCATCGGATGTTCGAAGATTAATTCTTGATTCGTCCGTGAACAATACTCGTCGTCCCCATTGGACCATAGTCCAATTGACATGCTCACGAGCGAAAGCAAGACGAGCATTACGGTGGCGTGGGAGCAATTCCGGGCCCATTGCTGGACGTCTAGCATGTAAGTCACTTTCCATAAGTCTCCTTCTAACGGTTTGCTCCGATACACTGACGTCTCGAGACCTTTCCAGCTCATTGCGGACGTTTGTGGCAGTCAAGCGACATCTCCCAAAACACTCAAGACGATGAAACGATCGTCACGGGCAGATGTGCAGCGCGATCTTCCAGATCCTGGTCTTCGGGTGTACTCTCCTGTCTTCAAATAACGTTGGTAGACACGTCGAACCGTTGTTCTTGGAATTCCTAGTGTATCGGCGACGTAACGCTGGCTCCGACCATCTTCAATTAGAGCGACGACTCTTGCGACGTTCACGGCACTCAAATTGATTTTAAATCTCCAATTCTGAAACCCAAAAGAATTAGAAGTCTATCTGTTACTAAACGCAAATGCCTACTCCCACTAGTGGAAGAAAAAAGTGGCACAAGCAGTCTAAGAGCAACTGAATGTCAGACTGTCGAATTCTTAAAAGAAGTCGAAAATTCGTTACAGCTAGTGTGTTCGCAGCTGAAGTTGTTTTATCTCGTTATTTGGTTGCCTCATAGATTATATTTTCGAATTTTAAAACTTTTATAAACAGAAGCTTGCCCACGTTTTTGCTTTTCGCGATATTCCAAGTGGGCCGATTTTTCTGCCGCTCAGTGTATATTTTAATTTCGTTATACGAAGCAGAAAATTAAACGTAGATTATAAAAATGAGCATGAAAGAAGAATAATGCTCTTAACTCAAATACTAAATTAACCCTTTAAGGTCAGAGCTTTTGTAGGTATAAGTTATGAATGCGTATATTGAAACGCTACCAATTTGTATCGGTCGTCCTGAAAGGGTTAATTAATACATATAATAATGTATTTCTCAATAAATATTAGAAGAAAAGCGAGCTTAAAATTCATTTACAAGATAGTAAATGTAACTACAAAGATGTTTCGTAAAATGAACATAATTTTGTAGGTTCATAAAATAAATATAAATTAGAATTCTTACATTTACAAGTAGCATATCTTTATAATAAATAAATTAATACGTTAATGGGTTGAAATAATGTCATTACACTATATGGTATAATGGCATTGTAATAAATAAACACGATGGACCTTATTACCTTACAACTGTAATGTGATAATCATTTAGCATTGCTGAATTTCGTTATATGAATCTGAATTTTTTCATATTTTACAGATTCCATCTTTTTTAAATTTCATATTTGTATTACAAATTTCGAGCCGCTAATTCAGTATCGCATAATTTTCGAATAATGTATGCCTACTTGTGCTTTAGGCTCTTTGAGGTTATGCAGATGGAAATAAGATTGCAGTGCCACAGAAAAACTTAAAAGCTTGCACTAGACCAGTGCAGAGAAGTATTTTAATAAGAAATCGAAAATTACAACTCAAGAATTACAAATGCATACGATGATCCAGACAGTAACCAAAACTTACAATTTCAAAACCTCTTCAATATGTTTTTTTTTGCGGGAGGAAGGGGGGAGGGGAATTCACTAGACTAGAGACATGTATGGGACAGAACTGCTATTGGAACCCAAACGGTGGAATTTCGGACGTATGTATGTGTGTATGTATGTGTGTATGTAACGTACGTACGTGTGTGTGTGTGTGTGTAAATTCATTTACTGTAATGTAGTTTCAGCTTTGCGAGGGCTATGTGCACTTTTCAAAAGAATTAATTTAGGACACCAAATTATTCGCAGTAGTTGGCAACACTGGTGGCCGAAATTACATAGACGTCAGTCAAAAAACAATCTTTTTTACGTATTTGGAGAGATATAATAATTAAACTATTTTCTCCTATTCAAAATGCTGACATTTACTTTAAAAAACAATTAGGTTCATTTGGCATGAAAATACCTAAAAATTGTTTGATTCTACGGATTTTTCCACATACTAACAATTAGTTTTCTTAGGTGTGTCGACTTTAATAACGTGGCAGCAAAAACAACCCAGTGAACGACTTTTTTTATGTACTGTAGAAGGGAGGAATCAAAAGAGAGTGCCCACAGAAACGCCCACCCCCGTACTCCATAGAAGAAAAGAGCCAAAATCAAGATCCAAAGTTTTCGAGATGCCTGGACACTGCGTTTGAAAGATTGGAGGACATAGACTGGGAGAAAAATGGATCGCGAAAAGTTGTTCCAAAGTTGACCGGTCGAGTAGATGAAAGGTTAAAAATACCAATTAACTTTTGTGTTAGAAAATTAGACAGAAAAAGAATGAGAATGTGTCGAAAGTTTGGTACTGTGTGCTCCACGTAAAGGAGGTGGTACGCAGTTAGAGAGTTCAGAAAAGCCGTGTCCGCTTTAATAGGCAACATTGCGGCGAAGAGAGAGGGATTGAAGACAGTCAGTAAGAGGCGAGGAATTGATGAGACGAAAAGTCAAGTAGAAGCCTACTTCATACAGGGGCAGTCAAGACTCCTGTATAGAGAGAGCAAGTGAGTGGGGATGAAGAAACTGCGGAGCCAGTACAGCATACCTAATCTCTTAGAAGCTGTTTCAGGAGAGTTATATGTGATCTTTCCAAGAAAGATCACTAAAAAGGGAAAAACCAAAAATGTTAAGAGAAGAGGAAGGATTGAGTTGTATATTGTTGAAGATAAAAGGATAGTCGTGTGAAAGATTGTGACGAGCGAATACAAAGGACATCAAACAGCAACAGACCGGCTGGTCCCTACAAGACTGTCTGTTTAAGGAGGGTTAAAAGAAGGAAGAAAATTTAAAGACAGGTGAAAGTTTCAAAGCAAAGAAGAGAAAAGAGGTTGAGAGGTAAGAAAGAATTTGAAAGATAAAGTGAAAATTTTAAAGTACAGAGGAGGGAATCCAAATGAAAATTCTACAACATTTCTATATGCTAAAATATTTTTCCAACTGGAGGTTTAAGACAAGATAAGCATCTAGTTTCTTTTTAAAGGATTCGATCGAATTACTTTCAACTACACTGGCTGGCAATACATCCCACAAACAATTGAACACATTATGACAGACTGTACCGCTCTAGCACAACAACGAACACAACACAACATCACTAGTGCGCTGAACCTCTGGTCCACTCCGAAGAGGGCGATCGGTTACCTGCGTGCCGCCGGCTCGCTCTATTAGGGTGGGCTGATCGGCTAAACAACAACAACAACATCCCACAAATTAACTATACGACTGAAGAAAAATTTTCTAGCTTCACTAGAATTAAAATATTTACCCACTAATTTGGAACCATTACCTTGAGTTCTATCTGCATTTCTGATGGTGAAATATTTTTCGTATCGACATTATCAAAACCTTTAATAATTTTAAATACGTGGATTAAATCTCCTCGAATTCGCCTTTTTACAATTGAGAATAAATTTAACGTTTCTAAACAGGCAGGGTACGATTTGTTTCCGAGTCTAGGAATCATCTTAGTAGCCCGTCGCTGCACTCTCCATCCTGTCTACGTCCTATCGTAAATATGGGGACCAGAATTGAACGTAGTATTCCAGGTGGGAGCGTACTAAGGAATTATATAACGTTAGCATTGTTTTCTCGTACTTAAATTCAAACGATGTACCAATAAATCCTAAGATTCTATTTGCTTTTCTGACCGCTTCGATACATTGTTTATTCGGTTTAAGAGTGTGTCGGCAACAATAATACCCAAATCTTTCTCTTCCGTATGTTAGTGTCTCGTTGCGCATAAAATACTTTTCTTTAACATTGTTTCTACCGATATGCAACGTTTTACATTTATCTATACTAGTACAGTTCCCGTCGCTTCGCTGACGGTTAGACAGGCTAAACTACAGAAAAGAACGCAGCCGTGAAAATTTTGAGCTTCACATTGTATCAACATTTCTGAATCTGGTATCTCCCAAAACCTCCTCACCCCCATTCATGCAACTTGGGGGCTAACCCCCTCCCCCATTACCCCCACCCCTCCCCATTACCCCACCCATCCCCCATTACCCCCACCCTTCCCCCATTACTGCCCGGGATAAATTTCACAAACAGACAAGCTAAACTACAGAAAAGAACACAGTCATGAAAATCTTGAGCTTCACATTGCCGCCCGTAATACAATTTCTGAATTTTTTTCTCAATTTTTTTCTCACAATTTCTGAAAGTGTGACGGACGGACGGACGGACAGACGGACAGCTCTCTTATTATAGTATAGATTAAAGTTCATTTGCCAAATTTCCGCCCACTCGAGTAATTTATTA
Source organism: Bathynomus jamesi (assembly GCA_023014485.1). Taxonomy (NCBI): domain Eukaryota; kingdom Metazoa; phylum Arthropoda; class Malacostraca; order Isopoda; family Cirolanidae; genus Bathynomus; species Bathynomus jamesi. The sequence continues at coordinate 1,616,585 of JAJOZX010000138.1, read as the reverse complement.
CTATCTTGAATTTGCAAACGTTCTGCCACTGATTTTGTTCGTCATCTTAGTTTGGTATTATCCGCAAATTTTGAAATTATACTCTTCATTTCCAAGTCGATGTCATTGATATAAATAATAAAAAGAACTGGTCCTAGAACTGATCCCTGAGACACGCCGCTAGTTAAACTTTTCCAGTTAGATGCTTTGCCATTAATGACCACTCTTTATTTACGTCCACTTAGCCAATTTTCGATCCATTTGAGAACATTACCATCAATTCCGTGAGAATGAAAATTAGCTAATAATCTTCTATGTGGCACTTTATTAAACGCTTTTTGAAAATCGAAATATATATAATATCTACTGTTTTACTCTCGTCATATATATTTACAATGTCATTGAAGAAATCGAGCAAATTAGTAAGACAAGAACGATTACGTCGAAAACCGTGTTGAGAATCTTTGAGAAATTTATTAATTTCTAAGTGATTAACTATTTCGTCCCGAACGATCGTCTCCATAAGCTTACCAACTACTGAAGTCAGGCTTATGGGACGATGATTTCCTAGGAGTGATTAAGAAAGAATTTTTGAGGCATTGAAAGCCACCAGATTTTCTCTGCCCCATTGAGAGATAATAGAAAGATCAAAGGTCAGGTTTAATAAGTCGGTGAGCAGTCTACTCCATATAGGTCTGTGGCATGCACATTTTCCGTTCTTTCTAGAAAGGACAACAGCATAGTCAACTACTTAACCACCACTAATCAAGAGAGAAAAGTAGTCATTTGGTGACCTAAATTTGTGGAATGCGCCATTCCGAAATTATGACTGTTATGTAAGTGAACGTAAAGCCAAAAAATAAACATGGGAAAAGTATTCTAAAAACTAAATTCATTGTACGAGAAACTGAAGCGTTAATTGTTTTAACTGGTACAGTTGGTCTCTGTTCCTCATTTTCTTCGCTACCGTTGCATGGAGACACTTTAGATCTTGAATCCCATCTTCCTTGCACATAATTGATAATCACCAAAGATAGAATAACGATGAAGTTGAAAATCATGCAAAACAGAAACCATATATCAATGAACTGAAACAAAAAGCCTCGCATCATTAATTCAATATTACACCGACACACTTACTATAGGCTTATATATATTACACGAAGCGAATTATTCACCGTAATTAACATACTTCATAATTTAAATAATTAAATACAGTAAGTTATTAAATTTTTGTTATATAAAATTATAATATTCTAGTTTGGAGACACGTTTATGTCTCTTTTTAAGTTCAGTTTACGAGTCTGAAACTGTAATGAAGAAATGAAAAATGTTAAAATATTCAAGAGAACAAAATATATAAAATAATAAAGGAAACGGTATCAGATAATTTAGAAATTAAAAAAAAGTATAGAGTAAAATTTCGTTTGATAAGAATGGTATTAAAACGGACGATTACCCTTTGTTACATTTTTATAGAGGGTTTCAAAACGGTTGATTCACCCTGTTAGAAATACTGGTTTTATTAAAGTTGCTAGGTCAAGATAAAGGAGAGAATCAATTCTGCCCTTTCTCTTTTTAATTTGAGGTTCGGGCACGTATTTTTACGTCAGTTGGCTTACTAAATCTACAAAGTCTAAGAACGAACCATCAGCTATCAAAGGTGGGATACACTGCAGGCCGTAAGGTACCTAGGTGCAAGCTCAGTATATCCTGACTTTGGTAGCTAACTGTATTATGTTGTTTATATTGAAAAGAGTAGTGTTACAAAATACCTTTATATAAGCTGTTCTAGCAACCCCCTGACTGGTTTGCAAGAACAAAGCAGCCAACACCATTAGTGCAGTTAGAGAAACCATAATTCGGTTTGTGAAATCTTTCAGTGCGAAGTAAAAGGTCATGTATGTAATGAGAACAATCAGACTTGTCGGGACATACCTGTAAGGTAATAAGAGGTCACGTTAATGTACAAATTATGCATAGTAATTATCGTTCCAGCGATGTGGGAACGGACCACAAAAACAGCGTATTGAGTCATTGTTGTTCTACACAAAAAAATGCAGTAATCATAAAAAAATACGCGTGGTGTTGAAAAGATCGTTCACACTTTGTTTCAAGGAAGATTCCGAGAGAATCTCCATGCCATCTTCTGCTCCAAGGAACAGAAGATGGTATGGCTGCTAGGTTACGTTCTTTCAAAATCATGTATTTTTTGTGATTACTGCATTTTTCTTTGTGGAGAACAACAATGACTCAATACGCTATTTCTGTAGTTCCTTCCCACATGGCCGGAACGATAGACTATACTATTAGCTTTCAGTTTCAGATAACCTTTCATTACAGAGAATTCGAAAAGAAAACTCGATCTTTCAGTAACATAAAACCTAATAAAAAGAAAAGTATTATTTAATAGTTTGTCTTGGCGCGTCGAAACAATACAAGAGAAGCAGTAAATAATCACTATTTGGCTACGTACGTTGTCATCGAAAGAGAGAGACTTCAATAATAAGAAACGAAGTTTTCTTGCTTCGCCACTGATAATGTTGCATATTATTTACATAATTAATCGCATTTCATGCAACACAAAATCTAAGAGCATTAAAGTATCTTTTTACTTACGATATTTGTTCAAATACTCACGTTCCAAATATATAATACTTGAATAAATTGAAGAAAGTCATAACTAATGATACGTTGCTAAATCCATTGACGATTTTTGCTGCAGAACATATTTCATGCACTTGGTATTCCAAAAGCCTTCGTTCTCCCTGAAATATACACTAAAATATTATTAGTTTGAAGTTTAGGATCAAGTAAAGATAAGCACCCCCAACCTTTTTTAGTTAGCTTTATAAGGCTAACTAACGGAAACATCACGACTTAACCTAACCAATCGTTCGGTCAACTGTACGCCCTTGACGATTGGTTAGGTTAGGTCGTGATATTTTCGTTAGTTAGCCTTATAAAGCTAACTAAAAAAGGTTGGGGGTGCTTATCTTTACTTGATCCGAAGTTTAATACATAACACAAGTCTGCATTTCAAACCAAAGTACGAGATGTTTTATTTCTATTACGTGATCTTATACAATTTTGCCATGCTGATTTCAAATTTCACAACCTTTTTTATGTATTACGTTAGGGTTTTTCACAAGATATAAGTCAGATATATTCGTAGTATGTATAAACAACTAAATTTTCAAGAGTACAAAATTATAAGAAATACAAAGACAATACATTTCAAAGTAAATTCATCTTTGACTCTTAATTGATACATAATAGATCAATCATGACTGATCAGTAGGAGAAATTTGTCATTTTTTTACTCGCTTCTTGTGCTGCATTTCTTCCGAGTCTTCTCGCTTCAGAGACCAGCAGTAGTCTGACATCCCACCTTCCTTGGTATCTTTCTTTCAGTCTTGATATCCTGATGGAACCTTTCTCCTCGTTCCTCACTAACACTACCCAAGTTTTTAGGAAAATAGTCCAAATGCGAGTGAAGGAAGTGAACCTTTAGCTTTTAGACTCATGTTGCAGCATATATATATATATATATAATATATATATATATATATATATATATATATATATATATATATATTAGTGGTGGACAGGATATCCGCATCATTTTTAACATCCACATCCGCACTTCTGACTACAGATGTTATGCGGATATTACCTCTAATAAATTATGCAATTTACAATTAAATTAGCTTATAAAGTAGCTTATAAGGCCCAGTCATGCACATTTCATGTAAAGTATTAATTATTAATGAACAAACAAATATATAAACCTGAAAATATAAATACCTCGTAACAAAGAAAACTGAATGAAATTCGTTTCATTGAATTTTCTGTGGCTGAAACTCTTGAGAAAGTTATTTTTATCATAATGAAAACATTAATATTAATTTTAATTCTTATGCATCGCCTGCCATAATAGTAATATCACGAAATGTGAAAAATTATGTCATATATTCATAATTCTATATTATATTGATAGATTAACTAAATATCCGCATCCGCATATACTGAAATTAAAAATCCGCATCCGCATATACTGAAATTAAAAATCCGCATCCGCAGATGTTGAAAAACTGACATCCGGTCCACCACTAAAAAAAAAAAAAAAAAAAATTATATATATATATATATATATATATATATATATATATATTATATATATATAATATATATATATATATCATTTGCCAGAAAACTGTGCATAAGAAAAAATGGATGTGATTTTTGGATTCAACACAACTTAATTGATAAAAACCAGTTATGTACGTTGAAACATCAGACTGAACAAACTAAGCATGTAATTAAATGAAAATTTATTATAATTTTTTTAATGTTTTTTAATAGTTCATTTAATATGAAAAAATAACTTTTTTCAGACCAAAAAAGTATTCTTTATCGTTAGCAGAATATATACAAGAAGTTAATGAGTTCAAAGCAGCAGGTTTAGAAAAATACTTTCCTTCTTCGTGAATCTATAACAACGCGTGCGAGTGCTGGGTTGAATACAAATACATATATTCATATACTTCGTCATGCAATAGTTACACTGAAGCTGTTTTTTGTTTTGATTTTTAGTGACAAATATTTTTATACCTGAAGATTGTGTTTCCACTAACAGTTTAATCACAGCGAGGAAATAAGTAATGTTTTTGTCCAAAGAAAAGATTAAGGATACATTAATAAAAAATGAGTGCCAACCAATATGGCTTCGCTTCTTTGCGTTATCAGCAAGCAAGTCCCTTCACCCAGCCATTTATTTTTAGGTGATAGCTGGAACATTTTTTTTCTCCCACGGGTGTTAAACCCGTCGATCCGACCATACACACCCACTGATGCGGCCGGATCGACATAAAAATTGAAATTTTACAATTTTAAACTTCTGTCAAAATTTTCCGATCATTCGCTAGAGTCAATTCCTTAGTATTCCTCGACAATCACGACGCTTTCTATGCACCATGCAAGGCGTGTCGTGCCTTTGAAATGTCATTCAGTGCAACGAATTCCATTGAAAGTTAAAGGATACGAAATCGATTCGATGTTATTAACCTTCAACTTTCATTTCAGATAATTGCACAACCCACAGCGGGTACTTCAACATCAGAGAAGCATAATTTCATACAAAATAGATTACTTTTTAACGTGAATTGATCTTTGAATATATTGCAAAATAAAACCATAAACACGTACCAAAAACTTAGCTTTTCCGCGAATAAACCGAACTATATTCTTTCCTTGTGTTGCTCTTAAGGTCATTTTACAGTTTTGAACATCGAATGGATAATTTGAGAGGTCGAACTGGCAAAGGAAACTCGTGGTCAAAATTCTTCGGTGAGTTATTGAATTCATTGATCCTTTATATAATTTATCTGAAATTAATATTATTTCGGTAATTAGCTGGTTTTATCTACTTTATAATAATATAATGCACGAAAGATTTAATTAACCCTTGTACGCCTATAACGTCCAATGTAATGATTTCATTTTTGTTAACGCCAGACAATTTCATTCAGTTTTAGAGAAAACCTCAAAGCATCAAAGAATTAAAAAGAATTAAATAGGTTTCCAGGTTTTACTATGAGGCATTATTTCAGAAAATGGCGATCAAGTGGATATATATGTATATATACCAGTGGTGGCGAACCTTTTTTGTTGGCGGGTCATTTTTGTTACTTTTGATTTAAAAAAAAAACGAAATTGGGTCACAATAATTTACTTACTATTTTTAGTGAGAAACTTCTTGTTGGATTTTAGCTGCTAATGTTTTGATCCGAGGTTTATATTTAGTTGCCTTTAGTCTCGCATGCAGCACTCATATCTGTGCCAAGGCGATTCGTAGTGGTGGATTTAACGAAATTCATGGAGGAAAACAACTGTTCACATGAATAAGATGAACCACTGTTAGCAGAGCTAATGCTAGCTTTTTCTGTGATGCAAAAGAATTTGGTAGAGAGTTCCATTCTGCAAGAATAAAATTCTCTACTCTTTCTATTGATTGTTGTTCTCTGGTTACACAGAAAAGTGACGACTCCAATTCCTTTTCTTGTAACTTCAGATTAAGATCAATAAATTTAGTCTTCCATACTGCACTTTCTTGGAAGTCAACTAATTCCATTTCTAAATTACCAATGTCAAGCCAATGAAAAGCTGATAACTGAAGATCTTCAAATTGGGAAATTGGATGAATTGTAATGTTGCATCAATTTGTCGGAATTGTGAAAACCTCTTTGAAAGTGATTGTCTGGCATCTCTTATTATTGAAGAGTACTTTTTGAGCACGTCAGATTTATTTTCTTCATTGTCTGCAAAATATTTTGAAGTCAAGAAGTGTTTCCGTAATAATGGAAACTATTTAAATTTTTCTTCTTCCAAATCTTTTGGGAAAATATTTAGTTTTTCAAAAGCTTTAATATTTTCAAACATTGATGATACAACAGAGCCGCGACCTTGCAACTTTTTATTTAAAGCATTGTAATGCAATGTGAAATCAGCGAAAAAATGTAAGTCATTCAACCAATTCATGTCAGTCAGTTCTAGATATTCATGTTCCTTTTTATTAAAAAAATATCTTATTTCTTCTAACAATTCAACAAAGCGATTCAAAACTTGACCACGACTTAACCATCTGACATTGTTATACATGACTAACCCTAAAAATTGAGAGTCAACCTCATCTAATAGTTTGGTAAATTGACGTTTGTTAAGATCGTGAGCAACTATAAAATTGACAATCTTTGTAACAAGAGACATCACATTTTCAAGTGATTTTAAACTTTTTTTTGCCCAAAGAGCTTCTTGGTGTAAAATCCAATGAAATTCAACTAAAGGATGTTTCACTTCTTGTTTAAGTAATTGAACAAATCCAACATTTTTTCTGATCATACTCGGAGCTCCATCAGTCGTCACAGATACAATATTTCTGAAATTAATACCCATTTGGATGAATTCCTTCTTCAATTCATTCATAATATCCTGTCCTGTGGTTTTCTCAGGCAGTGTTATCAATTTAAATAGCTCTTCCTTCATTATATTTTTGGAATAAAATCTTGCAATAACTGCTAGACGGGCCTGTGATATGACATTTGTACTTTCATCCAAACAAATTGAAAACATTCCAGCATTTGTCAAATCCAATAAAAGTTGATCAGATATCTTTCTCCATGATAATTATTCTATCTTTGACCGTATTTCTGGCCACAGGCAACTCATTAGTACGTTTAATTATTTGATTTTTATTCTGAAAACCTTCAAATAAATAATCTGAGCAGTTTATAGAAGCTTCTTTTAAATAATCACCATCAGAAAGTGGTTTTTCCTTATTGAGCAATGGTAGATGATAATTGAAAACTAGCTGCTGTAATATTGTTGTTTGGGTTAAAATTTCTTTTGAAAATAGCAGATTGTTGTTGCTGTTGGTTTAATTTCCGCATAATAATTTCATTCCTTTCCTCACCTGACATTGAGCACAAATTTTTGTGGTTACTTTCAAAATGTCGCTTAATATTATAAAAGCGAGCAACAATGTCCACTTTGCAAATACAACAAAAAGCTTTATTATTTCGTTTAATAACACTGTATTTCACAGTCCACTCTTCATGAAATAACCTTCCAGTTCCACTACCTTCAGAACTAGTTTTTCGTTTTTTTGGTAGCCATATTTTTTATGGGTGATAATTTCTACACTAATAATTTGGCACTCCCAAACCTAAGGACTTGGACTGCAAAACTGGGAAGGCGGACGACCGTGCGGCGCGCACCATGAGTCGGTTGTCATACATACAGGCACGTTTTTAAACGTATACTATACGTTTAAAAACGTTTCAATGTGTATCAGCTGTTTATTTCGTTGGGAGAATAAAATAATTTTAAAAGTGTAAGGCAGAAAATATTAAAAATTAGTGTCATATTTAAATAAGAGCTCGTGGGTCAGTACTTGACCCGCGGGTCAGTGGTTCGCCATCACTGATATATACGCTTTCCTTTACCACGGATTAAATTAATGGCAACATATACACCAATAAGAGCTTAGGCTATATATGGCATACTGTAATGGAATTTTTATTCACTATGTAGTTATACTTCCTAAATGTTATTTTCCTACTGACGGGGATTACAACGTGTCATTGCTAACTGCTTAAATTTGGGTTAACGTCGTGGCCAATGCCGTAACGCCACTTCCCGTCGAACATCGAAGTTAAGCAACATCGGGGTCGGGGGTGGATAGTAGTTGGATGGGAGATCGTCGTCTGCATCTAGATTATGTAGCAACCCATGGTTCGAATCCCACGTAAATCTGTAGGTCCCCTCCATCATATGACTTTACACGTTGCGAAGGAAATTAAACAACTGAATAAAAAAAGAAGAACTGTTTAAATTAACATACTATTTCACAGATCATAAGTTTATAACTTACAATGGACTAATAAACTATGATTCAAGTAGGAGAATGAAGTCAGTTATAAAGCCATGTATCACTTTCTGAATCTGGAAGTGTCTTTGCTATGAATACAAATATTATTTATTGATGGTCAACATCATACTGTAATGCTTATGAACATAAAAGATTAAAAGGTAATACTCGTACACCCAATATAAATTTTATAATGAAAAACTCAATGAATGTGACAAATGGTACATCATAGTAATTGTTAAAATTGCATTTCGAAAAGCATTTTACCTTCCTTCAATCTCTGAACATCATCTGGAATGGGTTCTGCGTCCCTCCTGACGAAGGTCTGAGACCCGTGATCGAGGATATTTACTTTGCTTCCTGATTCGTCTTCCAGGAAAAAGTCGGGAGTCCAAATCTGTTCCACGTTCGAGGAACTCACTTGATTCTGATCTACGTTTTCCTAGATGGAAATAACGACGTTTAGATGATTACCACTCAAGTGTGATACTGAAGTTCTGAACCCGTTTATTGACGCAAGTTTCTCGCGTAGACTTAGTAATTTAGTGAATAACAACGTAATTACAGGTGCAAACACGGTACAGCCACTTCATTTAATTACTACTCGCCTTTAAATTCTGGTACGTCAATCGGGAATCTCTCCATTCAAGATCTATAGTCAAGTCGTATGACAGAGAGAGGTCAATGAGAGAGAAAGATCTAATAGAAGTCACGATCATGTCCACTGTGACCTTCACGCTTGACCCATCTTCTTCGGGAGGAGGTAAAATGCTTATGTACGAAGGCGGAACCTATAAAATAAATGCCAGTGAACTTACTGTAGTAAGACATGATGTTATAATACAAGTTTTTATTTAATAAAGTGTGTGTGTGTATATATATATATATATTAGTGATGGATCGAATAACCGCAACCGCACTACAACCGCACAAAAATTCACAACCGCAACCGCCGTTCCATAAGTGCGGTTGCGGTTGTAAAAGCTTAGTTAATTTTAATTTTAGGTTAATTAGAAATATTTCTTTTTTTAAAAAGAAAATGATGGGTCTCCTTATGCGTGCTTAAACGTGACGTCATACGGCTGCCGTAGTAAAATTGGTTTAAACTGCGCTCTAAGTTATTACTCTGTGAGCTCCATGAAGTAACATTTATTTTTATTTAATTTTCTTCAAACTAAAATCGCCTTTAGTACAATAGTCAATAAAGCTTATTCCTGCTCGACGGACCTCTCGGGTTCGTGTAACTTGGTCAATGGCCTTGGTTGGCCAAAGGGGTGGTTTCTCGAACATGACTCCCCCCAAAAGGGGGTAAAGAAGTGGTCTGTGTTAAAACGGACCTGCGCAGTCTCAACTCGCTGCTAGTTGACAACATCAGTCCTCGTTCTGCTTTGATTGTTATCGGTGTAATGTTATGAGCTCTTCATATCTACAACGGCTTTTCATATTGTGTAATGTTTAGTTTATTGAATAACGATACAACTGTGATTGCATTATTGCTCTTAACTGTTACTGTATTGTAATTACTGACAGTGATAACTGATAAGTACTTATTTTTTATTTTTCGTGTTCACAGATTTTAAATTAAGATTTGAAACATTATATTAACAGAAATGGAGACCAGTGTGTGGTGGAAATATTTTAGTAAGGAATCCACTGATACTGCAAAATGTGATCTTTGTAATAAACTATATTCTCGCAAGGGACGTAGTACAACTAATCTTAAAAATCATATGAAGTCAATGCACAAAGAAGAATATGAACAATTAACTAATGAACAAAACGAATTATCGAAAAAGAAATCAAAGGAAACCGCACTTGAACAAATGAAAAAAGAAACAAAGCAACGAAATGAGACAATAGATCAGTTCTTTCCAAAAACTAAAGTTTGGGATATAAATAACCACAATCAAGATCTCTGGATCAAAAGATCGCCGAAATGATTGTAATGGACGATTTGCCTTTCAGTCATGTTGAGGATATAGGTTTCATGAGGCTGTTACGTGAAACTAGTCCACAGTATAAAATAAAACAGACATTTTTACGAAAACCTTGTCTATAACAAAATGTACCCTTTGGCTGTGGATAAAGTGAATGACATACTGAAAGACATGAAAGATAGCAAACTGTCATTTACTACTGATGCTTGGTCAGATACTTCTGCTGGTGTATCTTTGATGTCACTAACGGGCCACGGCATAAACAGCAAATTTGAAAGAGTTAATTTAGTGTTGTGTGCTGAACCTCTTAATGAACGACATACTGGTGAATATTTGTCCCAAAAATTTGATGAAATGATCAAAATGTGGCACTTGGACGCAGCTGTGCATATAGTGATGAGAGACTCAGGAGCGAATATTAAAAAAGCTCTATTTCTCAGTGGTGTCAACAACTTGAACTGCACTGCCCACAAACTCCAACTAGTGATCAAGTCAGGATTATCTACTCAGAAATCTGTCTCTGATGTTATTGCCAAGGTACGCTCCATAGCTGGCCACTTTAACCATTCAACGCAGGCCCAGGATGAGCTGAAAAAAATTCAAAGTCGTCTTGACAAATCGCAGCTTGCAGTTATGAATGACACTCCAACAAGGTGGAACAGCACTCTTCACATGTTGGAGCGAATATCAGAAGTTAAAGAGCCCCTTTGCCTGTACTTTGCTATTAATTCCAAAGTGAGAGATCTAACTAAGGCTGATTTTTCTTTGATCGACCAATGCGTCAAGATTCTGAAACCATTCGATGAGATCACCAGAAGTTTGAGCTCTCGTTCCTCCTCCATATCAGAAGTAATTCCCTTAGTAACTTCACTAAAAAGATATCTGAATGACTTGAGCGAGAGTACTGAAGGAGTAAAGAGTATGCTTCTCACAATGAGTACTGAACTTAACAGAAGATTTGACACTCTAGAAGTAAATTTTCTATATTCTGTCGCGACCTATCTCGATCCTAGGTACAAGGGAAAATTCTTCTCTAGTCCAAATGTTTTGAAGCAGGTTCAGGAAGAACTAGCAAGACTGAAAATGTTGATGTGACAAACCCTGAACCAGTCAAAAAGCAGCCAAAAAGAGCCCGAATGACTGATTCTCCTGAGCCAAGTTCTTCAAAGTCGTCACTACTGGACTCGATGAACGCATTTTTTAGTTCAAGCAGTGAAGAAGAAGAAAGTTCACCAAGGATCAAGAAGAAGATGCGAGTTCTTCTAGACAACTATCACAAAGAAAAAAGAATTGCTCCCGACGATGATCCTCTTCAGTGGTGGAAAGATAACGAACTAAAATACAAAGAACTTGGCTGTATTGCAAGAACATATCTTGCTTGCCCTTCAAGTAGCATTCCAAGCGAGCAGCTCTTCAGTGGAGCGGGAACGTTGTACGATGAGAGGCGTTGCCGCTTGAAAGGTGAAAATGCAGCAAAAATATTATTCTTGAAATTCACACTGCCTGTCATTAAGTTTGACATCAGTTTTTCAAATGAATAATAATCCATAACTTTCCAATGGGTGGAGGCTGGGGAAAGTGGTAGGTGGGATGAACAGTGCGATGGGTCCTCGTCCCTCATCCTGGTAACACACTTAGTGCAAAATATGGTTTTAATTAATTTGACCTATTCTTTCATAATAGCTATATAAGTTTAGAATATACTTCATTTAAATAGTATTTATTTAGTAAATACCTTATGTTGAACACAAGTTTTGCAACACACAAATAGCGGTAGCGGTGTATTGCAAAACTTGTGTTCAACATAAGGTATTTACTAAATAAATAGTATTTAGTATATATTATGTACCAAGTGTGGCTAAATCGCACTATAGTGGCTAAATCCAGTTAATAATTACGCATTTTTCCTAGTATATGATAATCGCAACCGCAACCGCGGTTGGAAAAAATTCGACAACCGCAAACACAACCGCAACCGCGGTTGTGAAAAACCGACCACTCGATCCATCACTAATATATATATATATATATATATATATATATGTGTGTGTGTGTGTGTGTGTGTCACCAGTGTCACTATAAAGTCATACATTATCAAATAAGGTAAAGAAATAACCAAATTATAGATGCGAAAATAACTACTATAAAACGAGATAGATACCTTTCCCTCATAATTTTTATGTTTCGTGTTAATTGCTTCTATTCATATTCAGATGGCCGAGCGATTATTTTTCGCACACCAATTCAATGTACAGTATATATACACAGGGCGTCAACATGATATTAGCCTTTGCGGCAGTGCTGCTGGGACACCCTATATAATAATATATTATATATATATATATATATATATATATATATCAACGTAAAGAACGACGCTTGTATAGGAGATATTCCGCGCAAGACGAGAGAGAGAGAACGAAACAAATGAAAAAATGAGGTAACCACCCGGGAATCGAACCCGGGATCTTCCGGTTGCCGGTCAGATGCGATAACCATTACACCATGGGCCTCACTCTTCCAAATGCCGTAATTCTTCTACATACTCGCAGAAACCAATGCCCCAAGGGGGCACCTCCCGCATGTCGTAACATTATATACATTTAACTGCAAACACGCAGTATAATTAACGTAAAGAACGACGTTTTGCGTGTTTGCAGTTAAATGTATATAATGTTACGGCATGCGGGAGGCGCCCCCTTGGGGCATTGGTTTCTGCGAGTATGTAGAAGAATTACGGCATTTGGAAGAGTGAGGCCCAGGGTGTAATGGTTATCGCATCTGACTGGCAATCGGAAGATCCCGGGTTCGATTCCCGGGTGGTTACCTCATTTTTTCATTTGTTTCGTTCTCTCTCTCTCGTCTTGCGCGGAATATCTCCTATACAAGCGTCGTTCTTTACGTTAATTATACTGCGTGTTTGCAGTTAAATGTATATATATATATATATATAATATATATATATACACCATGGAACGATGTAGATTCTTTATTTTAGTATTTCGTACATTTCGAAAAATTTATTTTTACTGTTGTTCTTCAAAACATAATACGAGGGGCAGTACGAAAGTAATGGTTCTTATTTTATTTCTCACTAAATATAATTCCAATTACAATGAAAATTACTGGGAATATGCGTACATACGTGGCAAATATAAAGTGAATATAGTAAGTAAATAAAATATAATAAATAAATAAAATAAATAAAAACATCAGAGGTATTACTTTCGTACTGACCCTCGTAATTCGGTATAGACGAGGCGTTTGCATTTAAAAGTTTGCATTTTTAAAAATACAACGTTTCCACGAGTTCGAACTCGGAATTACTGCCTGTTAGAATACTGAAATTGGATTGTTTGATTGGGTAGTTGTCGCAATGAGCATGTGTGTGAGACCGTATTAGGGAAGGTGTTAGTGTAGAAAATGGTTGGTTTGCTCGCAATGAGTTGCCATATCTTCTGCAACGCGGGTTTTAAGACTGAGTTGTAGTCTTACTAATACAGTATATGACGTATTACAGCCGCCACACTTAGTGTTATACTAGTACAGTATAATTACAGTAAGGATAGAATTTTTATACTAGGGAGGATTGCAGTAAGGATGAAATTTTATCTTTATGACTGAAATATGATTGAAATATGACCTTCGGAAAAGTTTGAGGACAAATTCCTTAATAAGTGCGGTGTAAATCAATGATAAATAAACAAGTCCTTTTTATACTGTGGTGACGGATTTGCCAAGGCTAAAAATGTATTCACTGTAGCATGGACACATAGTATAGACACATTGGTCTGGTCGACAAAATTTTGAGGGAAAAATTAGGGATTACGACATCTGATCAACTTGACATTCTATCGACAAGTATATCGTGGGTTAGGTTAAGTTAGGTTAATATGGGTTACGTTAAGCTAGATTGTTAATTTTTTAGTGTGTCAATGTTATGGTTTTGTCGATCCTATGAGTATAGGTCAGAAAAATTGACAAGAGTTGTTTAAAAAGGCGACTCACAAAGTTTTTGTGGGTAATTTTCTTCACATTCGCAATTATTTATAGATATTAAAATGTATACAAGCTGAAATTTACATATGGCTGATATGATTTATTGACTGGCTTTAATAGTGGACTAAAGTAATGAAACTCTGATGCCCAATTTCTTCTGTAAATAGACTAAAATTTTAAAAATCATACTTAACAGAACTGTTATATTTACATAAAATATAAAGTTGTATAGTTAATGAAAAATTAATCTTTAGTGATACAGTATAGCTGTTCAACCAATAAAAGTGACGCACTAATTCCAACAACCAAGTTTTTTTTTTTTTTGCATTTTTAACATCAAAAAATTTACGCACCAAAAGAGTTACCTTAATAATATCGCAACCAAATTCATCACTTCGATCGGGACAATTTACCAGTAAATCGCACCTGTGCTTCACATCCACGCAGAAACCGTCATCACAGGTGTATTCTCCCTCCTGGAGGAAAAACGTTACAGAAAGAGAAAAAAAAATTAAAAAATTTATATGCACTTTCAGATACTTATTTTTGGTTCAGCTCTCAACTATAGAAGGTTCGAAAAAATTATTGAAAATTTTGTGCTTATGTACAGAACCTTATTTTTTGATAATTACAAGTTTATATATATATATATATATAATTATATATATATATATATATATATATATATATATATATATATATATATATAGAGAGAGAGAGAGAGAGAGAGAGAGAGAGAGGAGAGAGAGAGAGAGAGAGAGAGAGAGAGAGAGAGAGTTACAAGGACAAGAGGAAGCCTCAAAGACCTTCCGGTCCACTCTGGGAGGTTCCTGTTATGAAACAAGTTTATTTTCTTAGTAGTAGAAAACTGGGTAGAAAAGTACAAGGCTCTCTCCCCACCCTCCGCCCCCACCCTGCCAGAGGCAGGTACGGAAAAAGGTTGAAAAAAATACCTTGACCCTGGAAAAGTAGCCAAGGAAACTTTGCAGGAAAGTGGAGAATAGATAAGAGTTCTATAATTAGCATGTCCACAGAGACACCTTGCAAGCGAACTCTCGCAGAGTTACGTTGTTTTAGTCTTAAACCATAAAGTATTCATATTATAGAAAAACTCTAACAGGTTTGTCAGACAGGATTTATGTCGCCTAAATCCATGTTGAGAATAAAAAATTAGATTGTTAGATTCAAGGTGATACACAATACGTTCTGTAATGATGGATTCCAACAGTTTGCCGACAACTGATGTTAAATTGATTGGGCGGTAATTACAAGGCTTTTCCCTATCACCCATTTTTTTTTAAAGATTGGTGTTACATTTGCTAACTTCCAGTCGGTTGGAACTTTCCCTAACTCGATTGATTGTTTGAATATGGTTACTAAGTCTTCAACAACATTGTGGCTAACCTCTTTTAATACCCTTGGAAGAAATAAGTCGGGACCAGGTGATTTGTATTTATTCATCTTGTCAATTAATTGCTGTACCTCAGTTCTCGTAAAACTTATGGTCTCTACTGGATGGTCACCGTTATATTTAATCCGAGGACTTGGCACTTCAATTGAGTCTTCCTCCGTGAAGGCTGTAACGAAGAACTCTTTTAACGTATTAGCTATATCTTTATCACTGAATTTCAGTAAGCCATTTCTATCTTTTAGGGGACCTACGGAATTTTTAATTGGCTTTCTGCTATTAACATGGGCAAAAAATTCTTTAGGGTTAACTTTACAGAATGAGGCAACTCTAGCTTCTTCATCACGTTTGGCTGATCTAATTAAGGACCAGTGCTGTGCTCGTTACTTTATAAATGTAATGCCGTTACCGTTACTACAGTATAAATGTAACGCCGTTATCGTTCCAGTTACTATTTTTAAAAAGTAACGAGTAACGGTGCCGTTACTCGTTACCGTTACTTTTAATGAAATGTAAATATATTATATATATGCATAGGTATATTATAATTTATATATACATAAAATATTATATTATATAAACATTCACTTGTGCGAGTATGTGTTGGTTTGTATCCACTGGTTAATGCATAGGCATTTCTATCTTTTAGGGGACCTACGGAATTTTTAATTGGCTTTCTGCTATTAACATGGGCAAAAAATTCTTTAGGGTTAACTTTACAGAGTGAGGCAACTCTAGCTTCTTCATCACGTTTGGCTGATCTAATTAAGGACTTAACCCTCCTAGGTAGGTTTATATAGTTTTCTGAATTAGTGTGGTTGAAATGCGACTTAAGTAGTTTGTAGGCTCTATTTCTTCCCGTAATAGCCCTCCTAATTTCGTTGTTAAACCATTTCGGTGACTTTGTTGACAAGGAAACCATTTTAGTGGGTATAAAAGTGTTCTGTAATATTCTAAATTGATCCCTATATGAGCTCCAGGTGACATTGACATCCTCACTTATTTGAACTTCAAGTGTGTCTAAACTACTTCGGAAGCTTTCAAAATTTGCTCTCGAGAAATCCAGTCTTTCACGAGTCTTTTCGCGTGTATTAAACTAAACATGCTTCTAAAATCGACATCTTTGAACCGGCGTCACGTAAGCGTCGATTGTAGCCCATATGCCTAACGGAAGGGATTAGCTTTGTGGCATTCTTCAGCCGGTTTTCAATCCACCTACCAACTTCCCCACCAATACCCAGCACGCGCACTTTAGCCATTAGCCGGCGGTGAGGTACCTTATCAAAGGCTTTCTAATCAATCACACTACTCTTATCATACTCACTCAACATGACGTGGAAAAACTCGAGCATGTTGGTGAGACACAACCTATGCCGTCTAAACCCATGTTGGAGTCCCCAAGTAGCTTGTAGGAATCCAAATGGTCAACAATCCTACCCGCTATTATCCCCTCTATTTACCTACAACTGAAGTGAAATGGTATTATTTACAGAGGTTCCAAAGCCTCTCTTCCCACGCATGAGGTAGCAGTTGGGTCCTAATCGTAAGAGTAGAGAAAAAGAGTTAATACTAAGTTTTTTTTTTTTTTCCTGCAGTCAGAGGAGAACATCATTAACCTGAGCTAAAAGGACAGAGTAGGGATGGGAAGGGGTCCTAGTAACCCACGGGACAGGTTTGTACAACAGACAGACTTCACCCGCCCTCCCGAAAGAGAGAGAACCTAAAGGAATTGGCAGCCAATTACTCTAGAATCCCACGACTCGGGACCGGAGGGCTGTCACTAGTGATGTAAAAAAACCGTTTTTTTTGTTTTTTTTTGTTGTTTTTTTGTTGTTTTTTTTTGTTTTTTTAATAATTAATATAGATATTGCCAATTTAATTATAAGGTATACTTTTGCAATGATATATATTATAAAAATAAATAAATAAATAATAAAATAGGCCATATGGTACCAGTATAGAATGTCCTTTTCAGCCTATTTACAGAAAAAACTGGCCTCTTTCTTGCACTGAAAGTCTTGTATCTTGAGATCCATTAAACTTGCGAGAACACTGGCTGGGAGCTGACTGCCATTATCCAACCTTCCCAGGACTCTCCCATCCATGCCTCGGATTTTGAATCTCCCACTTAACTATCCTTTAGACCCGCGATGACATATTCCCCCCCCCCCCCACGAGACCATCCATATATATATATATACATACACATACACCCATATACATATATACCAATATATACATAAATACTTATATACACATTTATATCTATTGTATACCCCATACACATGCATACATCCAGAATTCCAGATACATACGCATGCATACTCACATATATACCTACACAAACTCATACACCTCTATTTCGCCCTTTCATTACCTCCGAGATCATTTAGCACATACAGTAATATCCATACAGCCAAAAGAAACCAATTAAGCACAGACAGAGCAGCAAAGCTAGTATTTATATCCCAAAATGCAAAATTCCAAGAAAGTGAAGTAAAACATGGTGCTACATTGGCTTCGTCAACATCCAAATCTGCAATAAATACCAGTACCTGTGATATTGAAACTATTTGCTTTAATCAATCTAGTGATAATGATTCTTCAATGGAAATAGAATCAGATAATGAAAGTTAAACAGCATTAGGTTAACACAAAGGTTAAAGAAAGAGATGAATATTTATATTTTTTTTATTTTTCTATTTGGAATATATATATATATATATATATATATATATATATATATATATATATACACTGGTATTCTTGCCAATCACAATTATATCTATTGTTTTATACCAGTATTATGGATATTATACCAGTACCTGTGATATTGAAACTAGCATATATGCTCTACCCAATCTAGTGATGATTCTTCCATGGAAATGTAGGTTAACAAAAAGGTTCAAAAAAAGGTGAATATTTTCCTTTTCTATCTGGAATATATATACTGGTACTCTTGCCAATCACAATTAGGTATATTGTTTGAAACGAGGAAGAATGTTTTATGTTCTAGTTAAAAAATATATATACATATAAAAAATTAGGGTTTGTTTTTCCTTTCTATTATATACTTTTTGCGTGATTCAGTTTTTCTAAAAGATGACTATATATACTAGGTATAACCGTATAAGCATGGTAGTATAGTAAATTATAGGTAATACTAATATACTTATTAGATTAAAGGAAGAAAAATATGAAATAAGTTTAAAACAATAAAAAACAAAAAAACAAAAAAAACAGACTACCTTCGTTTTAAACAAAAAAAACGACAAAAAAAACAAAAAAAAACGACACAATAAAAAACGACTCATCACTAGCTGTCACACCCCAAGTATAAAGTTCACTACACCCAGAAGGAACGTGCATAACCTTTATACCCCCTGCGGGGGAGAGAGAGAGAGAGAGAGAGAGAGAGAGAGAGAGAATTATTATATTTATATATATATATCGCTGTATCATAATTTCTAAGGTTTCATGCCCGCAGAAAGACAAGGCAATACAAACGAAGTGTGCACACACAGGGACAATGATGAGCGAAACATCACGTGACATGGCAACGAATGAGTATGTGTAAAAATTTATTTTTAAATTTTTTTTATGAGAGAAGGAACGGCCAAAGGCGAATGCCCGCAAAATCGCCCAACCCCCTATAAAAGAAGGAGCCGAAATCAGGATTCAAAGTTTTCGAGATGTATGGACACTGCATTTGAAAGACTGAAGGTCATAGACACGGGAAAGGTGGATTGAGAAGATTGTTCCAGAGTTGACTAGTTGAGTAGATGAAGGATTGAGAATACCAATTAACCCTTGCATTAGAGCAGCGGTTCTCAAACTTTTTCTTCTTCTGTACCCCTTGAATTCTTTCACGGGATTTTCTGGAGTTTTGAGAGACAGCGAGAGAGAGAGAAAGAGAGAATTTTTACTTTCTTTACGACCGTGTGACTTGTGGCCGTTTGTTAATCGTATATAAAATTAAAAGGGTTATATTTTCAGGACCCCTTCGCGTACCCCAGTTTGAGAACCACTGCATTAGAGAGTTGGACAGAAAAGGAATGTGTGTGTCGAAAGTCTGGTACTGCGTGCTCTCCTTAAAGAAGGAGATACGTAGTCAGTGTGTTCCAAAAGCAGTGTCCATTATAATAGCGACAGTAAAGAGAATGAGGCAACATCGCGATGAAGAGAGGGATTAAAGAAAGTCAGTAAGAGATTGATGAGGCGAAAAGCCTTTGATTCCACCCGGTCAAGTAGAGCTGTGCTAAGCCACCCCATACATGAGAAGCGTAATCCATACAAGGGTGGACAAGACCTCTGTACAGAGACAGAAACTGGGTCGGGGTGAAGAAACTGCGGAGCCGGAACAGCACACCTAACCTCGTAGAAGCTGTTTCAGAAAGAAAGTATATTTGATCTTTCTAGGATACACCTTTGGAAGAGATTCTAATTTCAAACACATTTAAGTCAGAGCTTATCTTATCTTAGTACTTGGGTTCATGATGTTAATGAAAAGCGCCCAATGTTTGGAGAATATCACCATGTAATGACTCAACTGGAAGATGAAGACATTTTTTGGAATTAACATTATAATTACGGTCGTAATACTTTGGATCCTTCGAAAACGAGTCCTAAACTACCGGTCCTTTATATGCAGTTGCAAAAGGAACTTCTACATCCATGCTCTTCCTATACCAAATTAGCACTCGAAATGCCGAATAGATCTTTTTTCGAATCCACTCACTCACTCGTTTGTCTTGTCTTTCTATGTGTATGAAACCTGACATACTTTAGTTACACAAGTAAGTAAGTAAGTAAAAGCGATTGAATTCTTTTGTTGATCGTTTATATTATTTCTTACTTTGCATGTCGTAAAAACAAGAGAAGTCTTCACTTCCGGGTCAGCTGAACACTGATCTCCATAAACTATCCATTCGTGTTTTCCGATTGGGTAATCAACTGAGGAAGTAAATAAAAATAACTAAATAAATAGAGAAGAGAATGTCTCCGAAATGTTAATGTCAAGGAATTCACAACAGTTTTGGAGGAAATTTCGACAGAAATGTTTTTATCAAATTATAATATAATGTCATACGATGCAATGTTTTCAACTGATTCCTCCTTTATATAAATATTTTTTTCTAAGATTTTAATTAAAATGAAACTGTGCGACCGGTCAAAATTAAATTTAGGTTAAATAATCTGGGAGTGAAGCCATTAGATTAAGTATTCTTAATATATATATATATATATATATATATATATATATATATATATATATATATATATATGGACAACTTTATACTGAACCTGATGCCGAGTTGACAACTAATCTAGTATGATGAAATACTTTATAAGAGAAACACATTAAACAACGACTAACGTACTACAAACGTTTTCAATGCATTTTTAGTTAGTTGTTTACACACACACACACACACATACATACACAATATTACTGTGCCAACGTCAGAAACAGGGTAGCACTTTCTCGTACAAATGTGTTGGAAAGAACGTCTCTACAAATAGAATGTTATTGTGCCTTAACGTATCTCATTCAAATTTTCGGAAAGTTTTACTACATCATCTGGGCGCAGAGGATAGTTACCTATCCAACTATTACTTGCTTAACTGTTGTGCGACATAGAAATGACGTGGCCTAGTAGTAGAAGTAGTAGTAGTAGTACAGAAGAATATAGGACTAGGTGCAACTTTTAATTAAAAAACGAAAACCTACTTTTGGTGTTCATAACCATTCTGGCGGTGGTTCCATTGATTTTAAGGTGATCCATAATCCAGGTTTCTCCATTCCACTTCAAGTCCGAGAAATAATATCCCTTAAAGCGGGGTTTTCTGTTCTTGTAGTCGTACACCAGAAACATCAGGTCGAACAAAGTTCTCTCGCAAAGTCCTCGGGTCTAACACGGAGAGCAAAACATTAATAATACGCCTCAGTGTATAGTGGTTAGTTTCACTGACTACGAATCCACCGGCTCCGTTTTCGATTCTTGGTGAGTGCGAGCGGCGCTCAGCTTACTCAGCTGTTTATCCTTCCATACAAAAAATTGGTTGGTAGATAAATGGGTACCCTGGGTTAAAGACCCTGGGCTGCTTTTCGTGAAGTCGTGAGATCGAGTCTGGGCGAAGACTGACGCAGACTGGTGGGGTCGTGGTTCGGATTCCACGTTAAACTATAGATCTAAGGTAGGGCAACAAGCTTGACCTTCGCAAGATCAATTAGTGATATATATATATATATATATATATATCCTTTCAACTTTTCAAATGTTCCGCGTGACGATTCCTCATTTCAATGAAGGTCAAGCTTGTCGCCCCTTCTCTATACAGAGGCGTACTTAACATTTTGCCGCCCCTTGACAGGGATTAAAGTGCCTTATAGTTATGCCATGTGATATCGCTAGTTTGCCATTAGAGGCTGCTGTTTTATTTATTTTAAAACTTATTTGTGAATCCATTTAATTTGTTACTGCTTATAACTTATTTGTTTTCTAGTTTAGTTTTCTTTGCCCTATTTATGTTGAAATACGACATATATATATATATATATATATATATATATATATATATATATATATATATATATATATATATATATATATTAGTGGTGGACTGGATATCCGCATCCGCATCATTTTTAACATCCGCATCCGCACTTCTGTGTGGATGTTATGCGGATATTACCTCTAATAAATTATGCAATTTACAATTAATTAGCTTATAAAGTAGCTTACAAGGCCCAGTCATGCATATTTCGTGTAAAGTATTAATTATTAATGAACAAACAAATACATAAACCTCAAAATATAAATAGGTGGTAACACAGAAAAATGAATGAAACTTGTTTCATTGAATTTTCTGTGGCTGAAACTCTTGAGAAAGTTATTATTTTTATCATAATGAAAACATTAATATTAATTTTAATTCTTATGCATTGCCTGCCATAATAGTAATATCACGAAATGTGAAAAATTATGTCATATATTTATAATTCTATATTATATTGATAGATTAACTAAATATCCGCATCCGCAGATATTGAAATTAAAGATCCGCATCCGCATATGTTGAAAAACTGACATCCGGTCCACCACTATAATATATATATATCAGATCAGACATGGGGCAATAGTAAGAGGTAATAGTAATAGACTACTACAGGATTTTTCAAGTAGTAGTAATATAATTTTTTGGCTGTAATAGTAATAGTAATAAAAGGCAAAATAATAGATAATAGTCTATTACTTTTCTATTACAGTGTCAATGGAAATACTGTGTGAACAAAGAACTGGAAAATGAACTAAATGTACTCTAAACTAAAATAAATATGTATGGAACTAATATTGTGGCAAATTTTTCCTTCAATAAAGTAAAATTTATCAAGATCTACAGTTTCTGAAATTGTAATGATTTAGTTGAAACAAATATTTGTTATTTGGATGCCTCTCAGCCTCATCCTGGATCCATGAGTGCAGAGTCCTCTGCCTCATCCTGGATACACGAGTTCAGAGCCCTCTGCCGCTCAGCCTCATCCTGGATCCATGAGTGCAGAGCCCTCTGCTTCTCAGTCTTATCCTGGATCCCTCAATCCAGACACTGCTGCATCGCCAGCTCAATACCATCTCACACAGGGTACCCCCCAAGGGGCCTTGGTGAATCGGGATGCTGGGAATGCAGTCGGGAGTCATGATGAGGAGGCATCTTGGACAATGGTGGTAAGGAGGGGCCGGAAGCGAGCGACCCCTCCGAGAACTGCAACTACTGCAGTAGCTAATGGTGGTGGTCTCTCAAGGGGGTCTGGTCCCACTCATGCACCGGCTAGAGGGAGTCAGCCTGTGGCAAAGGCTGGCAGAGAACGGCAGGGTATCATATGGGCTGGCAGAGAACGGCAGGGTATCATATGGGCTGCCAAAACAGATCGTATGATGGTTGTACCAACGAAGACCGCAAACATTTTCGTCTCGAGATGTCGACCTGATCTTATGGCCGAGGAGCTGCAGGCATTCGTGAAAGATAAAGTGAACCTTCAGGTTACATGTAGGAAAATTGATTCCAGATGGACTACATACAGTTCCTTTCAGGTTACAGCAGTCCGTGATGATCCAGCAGTATGGCCGGAACGGGTATATGTACGGCGGTTCTATGAGAAGGGAAGAAAAACACCTGCAGCCCCTCTCGCAAGTGCTGGAGAGGGTAATTAAGGAGACATCATGCGCCGTACTGTGGAGGAAAATCCAGCTGGGTCTAATGCTGTAACTGCTGTGCCTGGTATAAGTGGAATTCATCATGTAGAGATGGCTGGCAGAACTCCTGCATCTTCCTAATTGCAACATTCAAGGTAATCTCTTATAACTGTAGAGGCCTAAGCTTAGGCAATAACGGCAAACACAGGCGGATCATAATTAATAAGCTGTTAGAGGATGCTGATAATCTGTGTCTGCAGGAAACAGGACTTAAAGGACCTGTATAGCCTGTCCAGTAACTTTCATGGGATAGGGAAGGCCACCAGAAATAAACAAGATGGTCTCCTTGCAGGCCACCCACCTGGTGGGGTAGCTATTCTATGGAGGTTGGGGTATGGGAAATATATTAGTGAATTAAAACTTGGTTTGAATTGGTTAACTGGAATAGAAATTTGTGTAGACAATAAAAAATTTGTAATTCTGTGTATCTATATGCCTTTTCAGGCAGTTGATAATGAAGATGATTACCTCATTAAATTTGGGCAGGTCAGCAGTATTATTGATGAGTTGGATACGACATGTGTAGCTATTATTGGTAACTTTAATGCTAATGTGCTTAATGACAAATATTTGTTTAGCAACCACTTAAAAGCCTTCTGTGAACGTGTGAAGATAATAACTTGACCCTTTCATTCATGTGTAGTCTTCCTGGTGATAGCTTTACTTATGTTAGTGATATTTGACACACCACCTCATGGTTGGATCATTTTTTTTGTATGTTCATTATACACAGTGATTCACTGGTCTACTTAGTTAGTGCTCCAGACAACTATCTCTTGATCTTCTATGGACCTCTTGTATAATGTTTGTACCTGTTGAGTCTGAAATAAAGCGTTTGTTTGTTTGTTAACACACTGCTTCTAATTGCATTTAAATAGACATAAAGATCCTCTTCAAATTAGTGAAGTACCCAACGTACAAAAGTAATAGTAATAGATGACCAAGTTATAGATAGATGAAAATTAAAGTAATAGTAATAGAAACCCAGTAATTGACCCCATGTCTGATATATATATTAGGGTACATGTAAATTAACTTGTTTGCATACAATAAAGAAAAAATACCTTAACTACAGTAATGTCTTCAGACTTGCAAATGCCACATTCGGGTTCAGAACACATTGTTCCAAACCACTTTCCAAGAAGAAATGGACCCGAAAGTATTGCAGTGCACTCGACTCCTTCCGAAAATAATTCGTTGTTGTAGTTATAGTAAGTTAATTCGGAGCCGTCATAATAGTTATGATAGGTTTTATTCTCATAGTTTAAAGTTACTGCGAGCCAAGCCGTATTCCCGCTTTCATCTCTACATATATCTTGATATTCTGATATGATGGGTATAAGTTCTTGATTCTTTTCATTGTTTGTAGGTAAAGGAATTTGAGAATCGAAGTTTTTACACAGGTTAGCGGTTCTCTTCAGCGATCTCTTTTCCGGGAACATCAAATAGAATGACTTTGAAGGAGCGCAGATTTCTTCCAAAGAGATCAATCCGAATTCTACGGAACCATTTAACTTCCAATTTGTAAGTCGTCTAAAATCCATAAATGGAAATGAAGTAAAGTTAGTATTGCATGTAACGAAATTCTTAGCTTCGGATTTGCTTATAACTTTGTCGAAGAAATGTAGGTCGGCGATTACTGCATTTAAACTCTGCCCACTGGAGAATCCGTCAGCAAAATCGTCTTGATCTTGACCCAAGAAAAACAAGCCGCCACCTTTGATCAATGGAATTTCTTCTTCAGTCGTTTCCTCATATTTGTCGTTTACCCAAAATTTTATTTTCTTTTCCTCCACACTTTGGACATAGCATATTCTGGCCCATGTGAGAATCTGAACTTTATAATCACTGAGAAAAACTGTGCCCATTTCTTTCCAAACATCAAAATGTCCATTCGGAAAATTGAAACCTGCAAGAGAGACATGTTAGGGAAAAATTTAATAAATTCCAATCGACAACAGTGAATTATGAAGCTATTGTTACTGTACAGAGCTAGGCACTTGCGGCATATTGCGGTACTGCGGTACTGCTGCACTACCAAACCGGTACCAAACCGGTACGCGGAAATTTGAATGCGGTAGCGGTACTGCGGTACTTTCAGCGATCCTTTGCGGTACTGCGTTATGGGGGCCCGGGGTGGTAGTGCGGTGGTACCGCAAGTACCGCAAAATATGCCGCAAATGCCCAGCTCTGGGCCGCCCCGGCCCCGCCTATTGACTGTGCCTTTAATAATTTCCATGGATATGTCTTTATATCAGACATGGGGCTGAGGCCGAGGTCTGAAAAATATGCCCAAGGCCGGCCTCGGACCTCAAAAGTGGCCTTGGCCTCGAGACCAGCTGAAAAGTGGAAAGGCCTAGTGACTTTCGTGAGGCCTTAGGGAATCCTGATTTGTTTTGTTCTGCAATTTTCAACCCCCGGTAGCGTTGGGGTGGATTCTTTAGGTGGGCGCGCTCGGAGTGAATATTCTTCAGGTGAGGACCATGATGACCTGACAGGTGACCGTATGTGGCGGCATAATTTGATAAATATTATTCAGACAGGTGACTAGTCAGGCGGCAGTCTTTGATAAATACTATTAAGTTAGGTGACCAACGGATTAGTGACTGACAGGTCACTGTGACGTTAGGTACATAAATATTACTGTATATATGTCACGGTATATAAATATTATTCAGTCAGTCAGCAGTAGACGAACTGACTTAATGTAGCAAAACTCGCGTGGAAAAGCAATCTATCAGTTGGTCATCAGTTGAACTGAGCTCATATAATGTGTGTGTGTGTGTGTGTGTGTGTGTGTGTGTAAACTATTGTACTGTATCTATTTTTATAACAAAAAATAGACCAAACTAGAGAAGAATACTACCTGGTATACTGATAACTAGCTACTAGCGTCGATAATTTTGTTTTTCGCCTGTTGTAAATTGCAACATATAAACTACTAAATAATACAAGTTGAAATGAATATACAGGGTGTACACAAACTATCCTTACAACTTCTCTCTCAAATAAAAATATTAGGAAAAGAGGTACACATACCGTTTTTGCGCCATCTGTGAGAGAAAGTAATAAAGTTTCATGTGGTAGTTGTCAGACGTCAGACTATTGTACAGGGTGTACACAAATTATGAAATTGGTACGAAATTCCCTTAACATGCATTTCCCAAATCGGCCAGATAACCAGACATAACACCCAGTGACTTTTTTCTATGGGGCTATGTAAAAGACTGCGTGTACACAACTCCATTGGCCAACATCGACGATTTAAAGACCAGAATTGCTGCTGCTGTTGCAAGAGTTGACGTTGAAATGTTGCAGCGTACATGGATGGAGATAGAATACAGTGTGGACGTCTTACGTGTGACAAATGATGCCCATGTTGAATGTGTTTGAGGTTGTGAAACTTTATTACTTTCTCTCACAGATGGCGCTAAAATGGTATTGGTATGTGTATCTCATTTCCTAATATTTTTATTTGAGCGAAGTTGTAAAGATAATTTGTGTACACCCTGTATAATATCGGATGCAAACAATAATTTTGCTAATATCGGGATTATAACAGAGATGTAAATTGTTATATTGTTTGCAAATAATTTTTTCGGTCTTTTTCATTTACTTTAATAATATAAAGTATTATACATGTAACTTTAAAAATGTCTGATAAAGGATAATATCAGGTGCAAATATACTCTTTAATCAAATTACATATATAACATGTTGAAATATCAGGTGCAAATATATTCTTAATATTATCGTTATTATATTATTATCGTATATATAATTATATAGTAATGGCATGATATAAACTTCATACCTATAGGCCTACCGTACATCCGAAACACCTTTCACATACAGTACAAGCTACAATTACATTAATGATCTTTGGTAGATTTTAAGACTACAATTTCTTATTGTCAAGATACATATACAATGTATATACAATGTATATATGAACATCTCCCAATATGCAATTTCTTCCATAATAATGGTCATTGTAAATTTGGAGACGAATGTAAATTCTACCACCCAAACATCTGCAGGACTTACAGTACGCAAAATATGGAACCTGCAAATTCGGGAAAAAATGCTACCAAAGAACAAAAGGAAAAGTTTAAATGACAGTAGGAATAACAATAGGAACACAATAAGCGAACAAGAAATTTTTTTCAACATCGCGGACACGCTACGGATGCTAAATGTCATCCACATGCAGTTGACACAGCTGGAAACCCCCGAGCCAAACCGCTACCGGGCAAGAAGTTACCAGTACAAGTAGGCAGAAACGGATCTCTCTCGGAGGATCATAGGGCAAAGAATCAAGCGATATCGAAGGAAAACGAACTTGAAATGCGCAAGGGGCAAAAAAAACAGAGAACATAAAAACTGTCCTGGCTAATATTCAAGGAATAAGACCAAACCAATCACTCAATAAGGTTTCGTACCTGAAAGGATTTATGGACGAAACAAGGGCGGACATCGCATGCCTCAGAAACTCATCTTAAAGATTGCCAAGGAAATTGTGAAAATTGCGAACATTGTATTGATAAGAAAGAGAAATATAGAGGGCTTCAACTTACTAAAAACGAATAGAACGCCGAGACGTAAAGGTGGCTGTGCTATATATGTACATGAAGGTCACATGACAGAGACGATAATAAGTAAATCAAACAGCTATGTGGAACTCCTAGCAGTGAAAATAGAAAAACTAAACGTGATAGTAATAGTCATCTATAGACCTCCAAGCACCCCAACCGAAAAATTCTCGGAGGCCGTTGATGACATCAGAAAGCTAATAAAGGCCATAAACCCTCCACCCCCCAATATAATGATCTGCGGAGACTAACTTCCCATTTATAAAATACAAAAAGGTGGATAGGAATATATATATATATTATAATATATATATATATATATATATATATTCACCAGGACAAGGGGGTACAAGAGAAGACCAGGAGCAAGCAAAAATGTTGATGGCTCTCACAAATGAGTTTATGCTGACACAGGAGATAACAGGAGATAACAGAAAATACCAGAAAAAATAACTGCCTGGATCTGGTATTCACGAATAACACGAACTTGATTGCTGATATAAAAATAACCCCAACCATTATCTCAGACCACAACTTAATCGAGATATCAACAAATATGACGACAGCATTAAAAGACAATACACATATTGAGGAAAGAAGTAAATTCGGGGCCTTTAACTTAAACTCCAAGACTATAAATTGAGAAGCAATCAGATCGCACATGGCCCAAATAGAATGGAGAACAATTTTCGAGAATAAAAAAACTAAAAAATGCTAACAACCTTGGAAGAAAAAACGCTGAGAATTTTAGAAAAATATGCTCCGAAATCACAGCCAAAAGGAAAGAGGAGCTGGCTAGAGAGGCAAAAGAGAAGACTTTTCCGCAAAAGAAAGAGAGTGGAGGCGAAGTTAGGCAACTGCGGAGATAATGACAGGAAAGCAATAAAAGAAAAACTGGAGGGTATCGATAGGGAAATACAAGCCCTGATTAAGGACCATACAGAGAGGGAAGATGAAAAGGCGGTAGAAGCAATAAAGGAAAATTCAAAATACTTCTATAGCTATGCAAAAAGGAAAAAAAAACGCGCGCCGCTATTGGGCCCTTACGGACGAGAAATAATGAACTAACCGACGATCCAAAAGAAATATCTGATACATTGAGAGCTCAATATGAATCAGTTTTCAGTACCCCAAAAAGTGACAAAGCGATACCTGACAAATGCATTCTTTGAAGAGGACTTGCAAGGAGAGTATATAACAGACTTTGATTTTACACCAGAAGATGTAGCGAGAGTTATGGGACAAATGAAACCACATTCAGCTGCAGGTCCGGACAACTGGAACGCATTATTGATTAAAAACTGTAAAAATGAAATAGCTACACCTTTATACTGGATATGGAGAAGATCCCTAGACACTGGGGAAATACGAGCATCTTGAAAAGAGCAAACATTGTCCCTATATATAAAGGAGGGGACAGATCAAGCAAAGAACTGTAGACCAGTGTCATTGACGTCCCACCTCACCAAAGTATTTGAAAGAATAGTTACAGAAAATTTATGACTTCCTGGAGACACGGGAAAGATTCAACGAAAATCAGCATGGATTCCGATCAGGTAGATCATGCCTATCACAACTAATAGAACACTACAACAATATCCTAGATGCATTGGAAGGCAATGACAACTACGATGTTATATACAACAGATTTTGCTAAAGCTTTCGACAAGTGTGACCATGGTATAATAGCACATAAAATTAAATATATGGGAATAACAGGCAAAGTGGGAAAATGGATCTACAACTTCCTCAGAGAACGTCTGCAGGTCGTCAAAATTCAGGTATATCATCATCAGAATCGGAAGTACGCAGCTCAGTACCACAAGGGACAGTACTGGCCCCACTCCTGTTCATTATCATGCTAATAGACATAGACAGCGGAGTAAACAGCAACAGTATAGTAACATCCTTTGCAAACTATACAAAGATCAGCAGAAAAATCAGCGATGTACATGACGTGGAGGCCTTGCAGAGGGACACGAACAAAATATACAAATGATCAGAAGACAACATGTCATTTAACACCGAGAATTTCAGTTCTGAGATATGGTAGAAAAGAAGAACTTAGACTCCATATTATGCTCCAGATAGACAGGAAATTCAGAGAAGCACGAAAGCGATGATCTCGGGATAATAATGAAGATGATGCGAAATTCGAAACACAAAATCAGATAGCGATAAATAAAGCAAAAGAGTCGCCGGACAGGTATTAAGAACGTTCAAGAGAAGGGACAGGACAGTAATGATTCCCCTGCTAAAAACACTGATTATACCAAAACTTGAATACTGCTCAGTATTGACGTCCCCATATAAAAAGGAAGAAACTAATAAACTAGAAGAAACGCAAAGGCATTTCACAGCCAAGATTGATGGCTGCAAAGAATTCAACTACTGGGAAAGACTACGTAAACTAAATCTGTACTCACTGGAAAGAAGAAGAGAGGTACACCATAATCTACATATGGAAAATAATCGAAAAACTGGTACCAAACTAAAACTAAACCCAATTACCATTCAAACAACACTGGAAAATAGGAGAGGCAGAATGTGTAGTGTTCCCAAATTAAAGGCCCGACAAGGGACCTCCTCAACTCTGAAGGAAAATAGCTTGGTTGTCAGGGGTCCAAGACTTTTCAACCAGCTTCCAAAGGACCTCAGAAACGTAACGGGGGTCAAAGTTGAAGTCTTCAAGAGAAGACTGGATGCCTGGCTCAGGACGGTACCAGATGAGCCGGGTGTGCCTGGCTATGTATGGTGGAGCGCAAGAAAGCAACTCGCTCCTCCACCAAGCCAGACCTAGAGGCGGGGCCACCAGCTTGACCTCCGTGTGAAGAGAGACCAACGTACGAAAAACAAGGTTCATAAGGTTAAGGTACATAAAAATGCAAAAATTAAAAAAAAATAAGGCATCTCCAAATATAGTTCTTTTGCAATGCTCGCTAATAATTCACTAGGGAACAACATTTTGTTTCTTGAAAACTATTTGGTGTTTCTTATAGAACTTTTGATGCTGATTCCAAATATGGTTTCAAAATTTTTCTATCACCCAGTTTTCGAGAAAATAATATTTCCATTTACTCAGAGTTTTCCCAAAATATTAATTAAAATTAAGTGTACTAATTTAATTTTACTTTCTTTTTTTTCCAGGTTAACTATATTTAATAGTATTTTTTGCATTAAAAAAATATAGCTATTTAAACACAGATTTTTAATAAAAAGAATTTTTTTTTCAGGTTTTGCTCAAATTTTAAAATTTTTCATAGTAGCAAAAATTGGTTTTTCATTCCAAAAAGTTTT
Organism: Bathynomus jamesi; assembly: GCA_023014485.1. Classification (NCBI taxonomy): domain Eukaryota; kingdom Metazoa; phylum Arthropoda; class Malacostraca; order Isopoda; family Cirolanidae; genus Bathynomus; species Bathynomus jamesi. The sequence goes on along the minus strand of JAJOZX010000138.1, from coordinate 1,584,690 downwards.
CCGTGATTTCAATAATTTTCCGCCAGCATGAATCGAAACTGTATTAATCCCAGAGATACATTTTGCTACGTATGTGGAGAACTGATCATAATGGCACAGAGGAAGACGATGACCCCACTCGTGAAGAAGGCTTACGAACTTTATTTTTGATGTAAGGTAGGCGACCAAGACAAATCCTGGGCACCTCATATCTCATGCATTTCCTGTGCCGTCACTCTTAGGGGTTGGATTAAAGGTACCCGCAAATCTATGCCATTTGCCATACCAATGATTTGGAGAGAGCCCAAGGATCACCTAACGGATTGCTATTTTTGTATGACTAACGTTTCAGGATTCTCTGCCAAAAATAAACAAAATTCAATACCCAAATCTTGCATCTGCCATGAGACCAGTACTACATGACGATGATAACCCAATTCCAACTCCCCCAAAGTCATGGACACTGGATGAAGAGTCTGAAGTTGAACCAATGGAAATTGATGACACTAAAGATACAGACTTTCAGCAACCTGAATCAAATAAACCACGTATGATAACGCAGGTTATGCTGAATGATCTCGTGAGACATTTGGACCTTCCGAAAAAGAAAGCGGAATTATTGGGCTCCAGGTTACGTGAATGGAATTTGCTGACAAAAGATACAAGCATATCGGCGTTCCGCACTCGCCAAAAAGATCTGATGCAGTATTTCTCCTCGTCAGGTGGTTTATGCTACTGTAATAATGTAAATGGACTGCTGTTAGCTCTCGGTCATGAGCACAAATCTGAAGATTGGCGTTTATTTATTGACTCTTCGAAGCTAAGCCTCAAGGTTGTACTACTTCACAATGGAAATAAATACCCTTCCATTCCTGTAGGGCACGCTGTCCACATGAAGGAATCTTACGAAAATATGAAACTCATCCTTCAGCAGATTAATTATGACCAGTTTCGTTGGTATATATGTGGGGATTTAAAAGTCGTCGCGCTTCTTCTGGGAATGCAGCTCGGTTATACGAAGTTCTGCTGCTTCCTTTGTGAATGGGACAGCAGAGCCAAGATTCGCATTATTTTGTAAAGGATTGACCACTTCGTCAAAAATGTATCCCAGGACTGAAGAATGTGTCTCATGAACCCTTAGTTGACCCCAAGAAAATATACTTACCGCCACTTCACATCAAACTTGGCATCATGAAAAATTTTGTCAAAGCAATGAACAAGGAAGATGAGGCATTCAAATATTTGAAGAAAAAGTTTTCACGACTTAGCGATGCAAAGATAAAAGAAGGGATCTTTGTTGGTCCCCAAATCAGAGAGCTCATGAAAGATCAAAAGTTTGATGATGCCTTGAGAGGAAAAGAAAGTGGCATGGAGGCCATGAAGAATGTTGTCACAAATTTTCTAGGGAACATCAAAGCCTCTAACTATGAAAAAATAGTGCAGGACATGATTGAAGCATATAGGTTATTGGGATGAAATATGTCACTAAAAATCCATTTCTTGCACTCCCATTTAGATTTCTTCCCTGAAAACCTCGGCGACGTAAGCGATGAGAATGGAGAAAGGTTCCACCAAGATATAGCTACTATGGAGAAACGCTACCAAGGAAGGTGGGATCCGGCAATGTTAGCTGATTACTGCTGGACATTGATGCGAGACGCTCCTAATGAAAACTACAAGAGAAAATCAGTGACAAAGAAGTTTTAAGAAGAATATTTTTAATGCCAATCTGCCACTAATATAATTTTTATGAAGTATTTTTACTAACTTCTATACACTTTTTGAATAAATATTAAAATACAAATTTCTCAGTAACCTTGGGTGATAGAGAAATTCTACGGCTATATTCGGAATCAGGGAAAAAATCCTATAAGACCGACCTGTTCACGTCCAAGAAACAAAAAAAAAAGTTAAAATTTGTTCCCCAGTGAATTGTAGCCATTCAGAAATTATACGATCAATACTCAGTGAGTGAGTACCAGTGGTGGGCATCGTTAACCAAAAAGTTAACTTCGATAACGATAATCCGTTAACCCCAATTTTTAACTCCGATAACGATAATCCGATAATTTCACTACAAAGTTAACGGAAGTTAACGATAATCCGTTAACGATAACTATTTCTTTACTAACATTTAAAAAATCAAGGAAAAAAGCTTTAAAACCCATAAAAATGTTTATTTATGCAAAATCCAAAATAAATAGGTATTTAACTGTATTTTTATCAAGTTTTGCAACTTTTTTGCTTAATAACTTTTTTTTTTTTTTTTAAAAAAAATGTACTGATTACATGTTTTGAAACCCTTGTAACCACTAACCATTAACTAAATTTTAATTTACCAGAGAATTATTATGGCGGGAACTGAAAGGTAAAATTAAATTTTAGGCACATTTATTAAAGACTGACACAATGTGCTGGTTGCCCTTCAGAAAGACCAACTTCTCAAAGTTAGGCCCAACTGCCAGTCTTGACCTCTTGGGCCTCAGGATGTCCTTGCCGAGAGAGAAGAGCCGTTCCACTGCGGCAGAGGACGGAATTGGCAGACTGAAGTTATGGCGGTTTGAATTCATTCGCGGAGCGGTGATCTTCCGTGAATGACTCCTCGCAGTTAACGTGTTAACGGACTTTAAACAGACTAAATATCGAGTTATCGGAAGTTAACTGGTCCAATAACGATAAATGGAAATTAACTTCCGTTAATAGTCCGTTAAAAAAAGTTAACTTCGTTAATTAACTGTTATCGGATTAACGCTTTAGTGCCCAACACTGGTTAGTACAATCTTGAAATATTTCGCTGGATCATCTTCACATCATAACTTTCCATATTATCATAAATACTTGAAGTATTGTGGGTATATTAAAATGAGAAATAAGAACTGCATGAAATGAGAAATAAAAAGTTATTGGGCTGATGTATGGTGTCCAGGAAATCTTGTTCTGGTAAGTGTGTCTGATGTGTGACCCGGCAAGTGTAAACACACAGCGTGGCGGTGTTGTGATGTGGCTGCGTGTGATAGATGAACGTGCTTAATGCTTAATAATTCCTTTTATTAGGTAAGTGGAGTGAGTTATGTCTTTGTTTATTAATTTTGAGTAAAATCTTGCTTTTCCTTATGGATTTCAAAAAAGGAAGAGATACAGGCTAGTGTGAGGCTACGGTAGGTTACCTTTTGAAAAGCTTTAGGCCTAGGCTAGGCTAGATTGTTGAGCCTCCCCAAAGCATAGAGGAACTTATTCCTAAAAGATTTCGAAGCGAGTATCTGCACCCAGAGGTGCAAATACCGCATTCGTTATTTGCATCCGAATATCACGCCTCTAGGTGCAAATACCTTCGGCCTAACAATCTTAAGGCCTCGTGAGGCCTCCACTAAAAAGGCTTCGGTCTCGGCCTTGAGTCCTTTGAAAAATGTATGTCCTCGGCCTCGTCCCCATGCCTGCTTCAAATATATATATATATATATATATATATATATATATATATAATATATATATATATAGGATCACTAACATATTGCTTCCCAAAGCATTCGGGAAGCAATATGTTAAAGTGATCCCTCCTAGGAAGCAATATGTTAAAGTGATTAACACTGGGAAGCAATATGTTAAAAAGAGAAAGGTTGGTTGGTTAGAAAGAGGTTGGTAATCTAGGCTAACTAACGAAAATATCGCGACCTAACCTAACCAATCGTCAAGGGCGTATAGTTGACCTAACGATTGGTTAGGTTAGGTCGTGATATTTTCGTTAGTTAGCCTTATAAGGCTAACTAAAGAAGGCTGGGGGCCCTGATCTTCAGGTGATCCAAATATTTTACATTCACAAAAAAATGGCAAAGCATAATAAGTTAAGTTGTCCATAAATTTACATTTTCTCGACTAGCTAATCTCTAAATATTATAAACTATTGTAATGTAACTAATTGGTTGTATAATGTCTATTTTTAGGAAGCAATATGTTAAAGAGAGGTTCCTGGGAAGCAACATGTTAGTGATCATATATATTATATATATATATATATAATATATATATATATATATATATATATATATATGCAGACAAAAAAAAAATAGGGTCTCCAACGCGGTCATGACCTTGATAATACCTTTAAGTTATACCCCACCTTCTTCGATTTTTAAAATAACTTTATAGTTTATACAATAGGTATGAATTGCATAATCTGAGAAAAGGCAAAAACTAGAACAGTAGAGCAAATACTTCGGATCACCTGAAGATCAGGGCCCCAGCCTTCTTTAGTTAGCTTTATAAGGCTAACTAACGAAAATATCACGACCTAACCTAACCAATCGTCAAGGGCGTACAGTTGACCTAACGATTGGTTAGATTAGGTCGTGATATTTTCGTTACTTAGTCTTATAAGGCTAACTAGGGAAGACTGGGGGCCCTGATCTTCGGGTGATCCAATACTTCTTACACTTTATCCGAGAAAAGTTTACGACAACGTAAAACCTAATAGAAAGTTCACGTTAAACTCAGGCAGTTCACAAAACGAATAAATAAATAGCGCATCGAACTGTATTTAAAAAGAGAACATTTAGATTCTTCCGAGTTATATTACATATAAACATACGTAATACGTATCATCATTTCCAATAATTGGAATACAATAGGCCGTAAAGTAGGTATAGCCTAGTGTCCCGACAACTGGAACCTATCTAGTACCTGCAGAGTCCATGAACACCAAAATTATATTTTACAAACTTGTTCTTTCACTGTAGCGTTTTTATAAGACTTTCCATGTTTCAGGCTCATTAACATTGCTTTAATTTCAATTTATATTTGTATTATAAAATAATTAAAATATATTTATAATAATACCTACCTATGTAAATTTCATTTGGGTTTGTAGGGACTGCGTAGGAAACTATGGAATTATAGATCGGTCTTGCCCTCAAAATCTTAATATGGAAACAGATTGAGTAAGACATCAGCCCTGGAAACAACTGCTCGAACTTTGCCCACGAGTGGTTGGTTGGTATTTCATCCACTTGGAAAGTGATGGTTCTCACTTCTTTGCAGCACGAGATTTCTTTAAAAAGAGATCGTATCAGAGAAGTCAAAAGTAACCAGTGCAGTTTTGGGAATTGAATAATTAAAACCCAAAAACAGCATTCATGATAATTCATTTATACGATACTCATACACAAAGGTCTTTTATTATTATATATATATATATATATATGGGGATAAGGTACAGCTAGCTCCGCATCTCCTGCGATACAGGAGGGGAAGGATTGGGCTGGGAACCCATCCTTCCCTCTTTCTTCCCACGAAGGGTAACAATAGCCTTGGATCCGGGCTGTTTCTGCCTTCTCACCCTAATTTGTTGGGAAATGTGATTTTGATAATGAATATATACTCGTGTGTGTGTGTGTGTGTGTGTGTGTGTGTGTGTATGTATGTATGTATATATATATATATATATATATATATATATATATATATATATATATATATATATATATATATGATACACACAGACCGTGCATGGAACAAGAACTCTTCTGGGAGAATTAAATCCACTATAGTCCGAATAAGTAATGGTAAATGACAAATACCATAGGTTTTCTTTTTCATGATGCTAGCCCGACGTGGGCAACGGGTCACTCGCAAAGAGGTCCCATAATATAGCTTCCCTCACCAGCTATCTGCAAAGCAGACAGGATCCAGCTTTGGGACATGGATTTAGGGTTTAAAGCATCCTAGCCCAGCTACATTTAGAACCTCAATATAGGCAAAAGATTCGCTGCCTTCACGTCAGATTTAATACATCAAAGAAAAAGGGTAGCTATTATATTTTTAGCCAAAAACCAAAACTTAAACCTCAACTGGCAGAATTGAGCGTCCATTTTTCAAGTGACCCGTTGCCCACGTCGGGCTAGCATCATGAAAAAAAAAACTATGGTATTTGTTATTTACCATTACTTATTCGGACTATAGTGGATTTAATTATCCCAGAAGAGTTCCTTGTTCCATGCACGGTCTGTGTGTAGCATAAAAAACCTCAGGGGACTATTCTGAGTTCATTCCCATATATATATATATATATATATATATATAAGAGAGAGAGAGAGAGAGAGAGAATGCTTTTGGAAAAATACATATTATGTAACTTTAATATATTCGTAATAACATAAATTATTATTTGAAGTTAATTTTAATATGAGTGACATTCAGAAATTTATGAGTAATGCTTAAAAATTTGCATCTCATCAGAGCAGTGGTCGGAAACCTTTTACAGCTTAAGAGCCACAATAGGTCATATAAAAACTGTCAGGAACAGAGCTACAAGTATAAATACACCGATCTCTTACTTTTATAATAATAATAATAATAATAATAATAATAATAATAATAATACAATAAATACACTTATATGGGCTATCGATAAATGCACAGTTAAGTTAATATAAGGAACTTGTCTGTCTTGTATTAATGATAATAAAAAACAGTACTAATAATAATGAATGACATATTAGCAATAGTTTTATTATATTATTCATACGTGTTTCATTTCATAGTTTTTAAACTTTATTGTTAGTGAAGCACTGATATATATTTATAATTTAAGAGCCACAAGATGGGTCTTCGGAGACGCAGGCTCCCGACCCTCGTACTAGGAGTTGGAGGTGTTACGGGGTTTTACGTTAGGTTAAGTCAAGTTAGATTACATTAAATTATAGTGTAAATGAAAGGACACGCTTGGATTGCAGTTTGTAAAGAAATGTGAGTGGGAGTTTGTGTAGAGTATGTATGGGTGAAAATATCAGTATTGGAGGAATTCAATTAAAAATGAATTTGTGTTGAATTTTATAATGTAAGTTTACTGCTAATATATAGTTTTGAGACCAACAGATTTTTGACAAAGTCGAAAGCCACGCACATTTCATACGAATCAGTGAATAAACCTTATGCGCGGGTTAGGCGTACGTTAGGTTAGGTGGTAGTACAAAACTGATTAGCAATTTCCCACGTCATCAGCGTTCGGCCAATCACGGGTCATGGAGCGTGGTTTTCCACTTTTGTTAAAAATAACATGGCCACCAAGCAACAGATCTACCAAGTTTACTTACCAAATACTGCATAGATATATATAAAGAGACACCACATTTCAGTGCCAAACTTGCCACTCATTCTATTCATCCACATGTATGTCTATTCTGAAAAAAAAGGGCTTGCTTAACATGTTACTATCATTTAAAAGAAGTACCGAAAAGGAGTACAAACGAAGATACTGTATATAGACATGGACTGACAAACTGAAATAACATTAAATAGCGTGTCAATCATAAATCACGATTCATCACTGACTTTCCAGAGGTATATCTGATGAAATTAATAACTCACTCCTACAAACGCAGTGTATCTATCTTATGTTTACCCGAGTCTGCCATTTAAAATTTGTTCTCTTGGTATTCTATAAAAACGTGTTTTTTGTTTCCAAGGGTTAGCCAAAGAAGCTTCAAATATACATCTTCTAATTAAGTAGTTTTTCCCCCCAACTGATGCCACATTTATTCTAATCATACTTCCATTATGTATTACATTAAGTTAAACTTAAACACACAGATACAGTTTAAATTCAATTTATATTTCATCTTTACTGCAGAAAAAACTGTAACGATTTGAGTTACATTCTTTCTTTGTTTCTATGTAGTCTATTGTAGAGTAAGATTGTATTTAAAAAAAAAATTTCTATTAGGGTCCTACACAGTAACGAGAAGAGAAACGTAATTAACCTTATATCATAGCAAAATAAAATTAATTATTATTCTTATATGGTCAGAAGGGTCATAATAAATGATCAGTCAGGAAGGCCAGAAACCCGCACAGCGCTCAGGTCAACTAAAGCGGCCCGTTGCTCTAACTCCTTTATTATAATTACCAACACAATCGAAAGTCGGACCCTCGACTTCAGTCTCTTCGTTAATACAGCAGCATTTCCCAAACATTTTTATCCGGCGCCCCCATTATTTCAACTTCAAACAGCATCCATGAACTGTTATTTATTGGTACCATAAATAATCAGTGTGAAGTCGTATTAAAAATAAAAGTTTCATTTATTAATGTACTTTAGTGGATGGCAGGTTTAGTGATGGTGAATAAAATTAATAAAAATATCTAGATTTTTTACTATTTTCATTTTCTTTCACTGACTTCCTCGTGCTCCCGCCAAGGTGGGGGACGCCCCACAGTTTGGAAAATGCTAGCTTATAGGGAAACGGTGTTACCCACTAAGCTACGGGCGCTGACCCAGGAGGTCCATGAAGCATACAAATGCATTTGTTCTTAATTTTGTCGACTGTGAAAATGTGAATTATGAAGAAAAGCATCGAATTTTGTCATAACCAAATTTTCGCGGACGTTATTCTGACCGAAAGTATCATGTACCGTTCCTAAGGTATCACTAGCCCTTTCATATGCTCGATTGAAGCTAGATCCTACTTTTCTGCATTAATACGTATGAATGCTTTGCCAATCGACCATCTGAAAACCTAAAAAGTTGATTCATTTAATATTTCAGAATATGTGAAGTATTATCCAGTGAAAAAAGATTCCAAAAGCTGTTCAAAGTTAATTCAGACAGAAAGCTCTGCCCTAAGACCCCACATCACTCCCTGAAGACGGGGGTAAACTGTCTTATTTCCATTCTAAGGCAATCATTTTACGAGATAAAGAGATGCCTTTTGTCTTCACAGATACTGAATAGGGGTATATGGAATACAAATATAATGAACGTTGGCGTATGTTTTTCACGATATACGTATACTAATGATAATAATAATAATAATAATAATATATATATACAGGGTGTCCCGTAAATCTGGAACCATAGGGCAGAATGATAAAAACGGCAATAAAAACGCCGAAGAGACTTTTGGGGACTGTTTGTGAAATGAGCGAGGATGGTAGCGGCTGTATCATCGTCGGTGGATGTCCTCGGAGGGCCACTGCGTGGTTTATCTCCTATGGATCCCGTTTCCCTGAACTTTGCTACAAGTTTGCCGACACAGCTGTGTGTTATCGGCGCGCGGTCCGGATGCAATCTGTTAAATTCCTCAGCGACCTCCCTCTGACTCCGATTCCCTACGAGCAGAATTACCTGGATGCGTTCTTCCTTACTCAAAGACATCATGGGCACTTGCATAAATGGAAAAATATGAATTACTTATTTTACCCTATGATTCCAGACTTATGGGACACCCTGTATAACCTTGGTTTTGCTTCCTCCCGAATTGTTCATTCTGACGAAGATCAAGCTCGTCACTCTACCTTAGACTTACAGTTTAACGTTGAATCCGAACCACACCCCACTAGCAGCCCAGCGTATTAACCACTAGGTTACACAGGGTACCCATTTATCTACCAACCAATATCTTTATCGTATGGAAGGATGAACAGCTGGGTTTTGCTGCGCGCCGCTTGCCGTCACCGGATTTCGATCTCGGGGCCGATGGATTCTTAGTCAGCGACGCTAATCACACCACCGAGACGCGTATATATATATATACACACTATATATATATGTATATACACTGCTCTTAATTACGTCGTTCTTAAGGGTATTGTATAACTGATATCATATACCAATCACTCAACCATCGCGCATATATAAATTAAATTATTTTTAATTGTTCACAAACTAAAGAACCTTCTTCGACCACATTCACGCTAAATATGAAGAAAGTTTCATAAATACGATTTGTAGCTGACTTCTTTGTTAATGTTTTAATTTATTTAAAGCTTTTTTGGGGAGAGTTTAGTATTCAGTCGTGTTTACTTTGGAAAAATTATGGCTTATGGGATTTCCATTCTTGGAATGAATGTACATGGGGTGTCGTGTTGAGTTTTTCGTGTATGGTAGTAGACTTATGTAAATAATAATGAACGGATTCACGTTCCTTGGTAATTATAAATGCTTAAATAAATTATGAACGTATTTATCGATTTGATGTAGATTTTAGTGTAATTTCGTTCATTATACTTCAGAAACGAAGCTGAAAGATTAGAGGAGAAATTAAGTCTGTTTTCATTTTAAATTCAGTTTTCGTGATGGATTAAAAATTGAAAAATTTTAAGTATCACGGGAGCAGTATTTTAAATAGAAATAACCGCCCTTAGCATCTCATCGACTCGACATTCTATTGACAAGTTATTATTAGATTAGGTTAGGTTAGGTTAAGTTAAGTTAGGTTTAGTTTTCATAGTGTCGATGTTTTTTTGGTCTTGTTAGCGAAATTGGTATAGGGCCGAAATAACTAGGGTGTCGCTTATGGACCTATACCCAATTGGTCGACGAGACACACCATCGACGCTCTAAAAATCTATAATTTAACCTAACCTAACCTAACTTGATCTAATCCATAATAACTTGTCGATTTTACGTCACGTCGATTAGATGTCGTTAGCTCGCTCACTTTTAACTTGATGGGGAAACTGAAGAAATTCTTTACATTAAAGTTTAAATGTAAAAAAATCCACAAGTTATGGGAAATAGTCAAACATCGACATGATAAATTCATGAACGAGTAGCTGAGCAACCACACCCAGTATGCGAGTTACGATGGCTGTATAAGAGTAGAAAGTAACTCTCCCCTGCATCAAATGCCACAAATGCTGATGCTGAAGGGTCAGCCGCGGACGTTTCCTTCCCATTCAATTTGATCCCCATTTCATTCTTCGGACAAGAATGAGAAAACCGCGGGTGAGGATCTCAAAGGAGACAATTCTCAGATTGATCCATTTCCATCGTAACTTTAGGATTTCCCACTTTAAATTAGATATTTCTTATAGAAAATACCCCCATCCCCCACCTCCGAGACCCCAATTGCATCGTAACCGCTTTTTTATACTGTATATATATATATATATTTACTATATTTACTTCATATTTGCCACGTATGTATGCATATTTCCTGTAAATTTCATTGTACTTGGAATTATATTTAGTGAGAAATAAAATAAGAACCATTACTTTTGTACGGCCCCTCGTATATATATATATAATATATATATATATATATATATATATATATTATTTCTCTATGTTATAAAAACCTTAGTTAAAAGGAGGACAAAAATTATAAAAAAAAAAGAACCCTGCAAGATATGTCTTATTTATGCTTTATTCGGAACAGATCAATAGGAAGGAAGGAAGGTGTATGGAAGGAATTACTGTACAGTATTAGCTTCGAGTTGTATGGCGTATTATAAATTCATTCCATAAATTATTTCATATCATGTGCGCTTTAAGACTATGGAAATTAAGCCGATAAGGATTGAATATAGGACAGATGTAAAATGTATGTAAATGCTTTTAAGTGCAGTTTTTATATCGCTATTGTCACACACACACACACACACACACACACACACACACATATATATATATATATATATATATATATATATATATATATATATATATATATATTCTCACGATGAATTCATTAACGTCTTGAATTTAACAGATTCAACAAACGCTAATTAATTTCTCCTTTCGAGATTATTCGAATGGTCAGCCAGTTAATAAAATATATATTAACAATAAAACAGCGGCTTTTGTTAGTGTCACGTACGTTTGTTTCTGCAAATTCTTGACGTCATGTCGAACATGAGAGGATCAATAAATGACTGAAAAATACAGCAGTAACTATATACTGTTTATGGTATTCAAAATTAGTTTCTTATTTATTTAGTTATTAATGAAACAGCATATACTGTAATGGAACTATGATAATGTCAATATGGATAAACGCGTTTCTTTAAAATATTCAACAGTTTGTAGTTTCGCTGCACGCCATGTTTACTGTTTCCAATAGGATGTTAACTGTATACAAATACTCACTTACCCGTGACTCTATAGTGAACGGTCACACGGTTCTTTTACGATGACGGTACTGTACCTCTGACTGCGCTTCACTTGTCGGATGTTCCCCCAATCTCGGGGAACTACGACGGCGTCATCTCGACCATCCGTGAAACATTTCATCAACAAGACATTCCATCGACAAATATCCTGCGGTTAAATCAGTTATTAGTTATTAGTGTGGAAAAAAATTTCTGCCGACTAAATCGGTACAGGTCGAATGAACACCGACGGGGTGAATGGTATACTTTTCTTGCCTTCATATTTGGTTCAGATACTTGCTGTAGCTATACTTAAATATTGGTGTCTTAAATTTAGTGAGACTCGTCTACCCTCTTTTTTTTTTTAATTAACTCTCAATTTCTTTGCCGTTATTTTAGTCGTTGGTCTTCCCAATTCATGGTTTTTAATTTTTAATTCTTAAAGAATCATCTATTCGGTGTCAGTGACCTCGGTATTACGACGCTACAGAGATTACCAATCAATAAAATCCACTTTTTGAGAATTCTTTATTTATATTCTTCGCCTACGTAGTGTATACCAAATAGCAAATACACACACTTTGGAAAGGATTCTCCGCACATGTTAACGTGTAAAATAATTCCTGTTTTAATCCCCGGTAAAGTTCCTTATTATACTATTTTAATTCCTGATGAAAAAAAATTACGTTACAGCGTGGAAATCTAGTCTAAAAATTATAGGCGCAGGCCTACGGTACATAGCCAGACCGACTGGTTATAGAAAAATTGGATTTGGGAGAGTCAAGGAAGCTTGCGCCGCAGCCATTTTGAATCGTGCGATGTTGTTTCAGTGTTGTTTTCACCGATCCCCATTTATTGGAGGGAACATCAATTAATCCCCTTTCACTTAATCTTCTTTTTCTCAGTATTATTACGTGAAATTTAATGTTTAGAAGTTAATGTTGTTCTATACTTCCCCTCTCAATTGAAATGAAAAATCAATAAAAAAAGGCACCCAGATTTGATCAATTTTTTATTTCAATTAATTATACCACATTCTGATTACGAGTGGGTACAGTAGAAAACTGAGCAATTCGTCAGTAATTACTTGTATTCAAGGACTCACTGTTTCCTCCTTCCTTCGTTCTTACTATAGTACATTCAAATCTTAATGTGAACACAATACATGACAAATTCTTATTCTAAATGTGACCTATGCATCGTGATGCATTGTAGAGATACTTTAGTCACTACTACTACTACTACTACTACTAGTGAAGGACAGTGTGAAAAAGCAGGCACAACGACACTTGCTACTTTATTAAGATCGAACTTATACAATGAAATTATGACAAGTAAAAGAGTAATTCTTGCAAACTAGTTTTCTTGTGTAATATGCTACTTTGTTTTTGCACATAACCTTGCAGAATACATGACCTACTTTCTTCAATGAGGCCAATTAACTTCTGATTAAGCAGGTTGCCATGTCTTATCTTACATGCATTTAAAACGGGATTACTTTAGTGAATGGGTACGTACTTCCCATTATTTATGTCTGAAAGTGGAAAGTCTGAAACAGTATAGTTAAAAGACAAACTAATTAATATTCATAAGGTTATTTTAAATCCCTCTTTATTATATTACATGACGCTTGTAAGATAAGGTTGCGATAAGATTTGATTTTACGGTGGCTTAACTCTCGCGTTCTCTACCAGTCATAATGGGAACTTTCCTGGTGGAAGCAGCAGTCTTTTGGTTCACTGAATTAAAACTTGTCGTGACAAACATAAACAAATGAAATTAATTCCATCATCAATAGTTCTATAATTTTCACATTTAAGGTTTTTCGTTCATTATGTGGACGCAGAAAATAAAAGTAGCATTTACGATAGCAATATTACTTAGTTGCGTCGTTACAGGTAATTATGGTCACGTAATATTATGGTTATTATAACCGGTTAATTATGTAAAAATCTCCGTTAGTTAACTGAATATACCTGAAGAAAAAGACAAATTTTACGATTACTGCATGATGCATTTTTATACAGTACGTTAATATTAGCATGTTTTTGTGTTTAAAGTTAATGAAACGAACTAGGTAGATAAATCTCCTCATATGAAACCACCACAAAGGAGAATCTAAAGAAAACAAGAGTATCTTCAGTTACATACGATACTGAAACTAAACAAAAACAATGCACATTTGATTTTCTGCATGAAATATTTGTACAACCCTGAAAACGTTTTATGAAATATTTCAAGAAATTCGTTTTGTACAAAGATGATGTTTGAATTTAAACTGTTCTCTTATTCGCGTAAAAAAACTACAAAATTATAAAAATCCAAAGAAAAACATCAAAATGTGCTTTCTAGAAGACATATAAAGTTTAAAAACAAATCTCATTCCCATTAAACGGTGACGGAAAAGTATCGGACCGACACTGGCAACGACGTAGCCCTGGTAGACTTAGGCTTCTTGATATACAGTAGGTCTATCTTAGGTTCATTGTCTAAGTTAGAGAATGAACCTAAGATAGACACTTATCAGTGTCTTGAGAAAAGACACTGATAAGTTAGAAAGGATTCGGGCTAGAACAACCAAAATGAGTCTGGGTATGAGCAATATAATATCCGAAGAAAAATTAACTGAACTAAATATAAATAATTGAGGCGTCGCGAGGTCGAGGGGCGAACTCGCCAAACCAGTTTTGAGATAGACGCGTTTAAACTTTGTGACTAATGTGTACGAGGGGCAATAGCGCAAATACACGCATTGAAAATAACTACATTTTTGAACGTACGAGAGGGGTATTTGGCTATACCAAATCGTCCTTGGATGAGGGGAGGGTTGAACTATTCGTTTGTAGAACAATCGCAAAATCGCCAATGTGGCGAGTTCGCCCCCTCTTACTCGCGACAGCTCGTATGTATTCACTTGAAAAGCGTCGACTTTAGGAAAACTAATTCGAATACAGTATTTAAAACTGATAAATGGCTTTGCTAATATATATTACAGAAGGTTATTGATAGGGATAAAGAGTCACTTACAAGAAGAAATGGATATAAACTGAAAGTCAAAAGTTTTTAAGAGTAATGCTGTAAAACAATTCTTTTTATAATAAAGTTAAACTGTCATGCATTAGACATTTCATTGTTAGACAGCTCAATAAACATTTCGGAGCTATTAAAGAATAGGGAACCCAGCCTTCTTTAGTTAGCTTTATAAGGCTAACTAACGAAAATATCATGACCTAACCTAACCAATCGTCAAGGGCGTACAGTTAACCTAACGATTGGTTAGGTTAGGTCGTGATATTGCGTTAGTTAGCCTTATAAGCCTAACCTAAAGAAGGGGGGTCCCTATTCTTCAATAGCTCCAACATTTCATTACACTTATCAGATTAGTCTTTTCAATTGTAAAAAATTGGAACAATTTAGACATTTCAGTTGACTTACTGAAGTGTCTAACCAAATATTTAACTAATGTGAAATGTGTCCTCACTTGGTAGATGAGATAAAGCAAAACGTCTCAACTCCTCCACTGAATACAAATGATTTTTGGAAGCAAAATTTAACCGTGGGAAAACCAGAAGCAGAAAGCAGTTTAAAAGAAAATATCAGTAATAGTACGACTAATGAGGTAAATTCTGACTTCATATATTGACGTATTTTAAACCTCATGGTTCTGGATCAGTCTTTATGGATAACTTTGGCAGTTCACCCACTGTATCACAACTGATCCTCAGTAACTTTATTCAATGGCTATTTTTCAATAAAATGCCTTTTCAATGATGTCATGCAAAGATGTTGGTTTTGTAGTACTTTTTCAATGAACTGCAACTAATTCTAGGCTATAATTCTCATTAACATTCGTTATTTAATTCATGTGTACACATACTTAAGTTAATCCCGCTTTGCACTGCTTATTTAATCCTCAATTGGTCGGATGGAGGTATAACTGCATGGCCCAACCAAATTCATACATTTCATGGGTTTTTCCAAAGGCCGACGATGCGATTAAGAATTCAGAATAGAAACTATAGTTATAAACAACCTTATTCTAGGAGATATTTCACAGTTTATGATGACTTTAATCATCTTTTGGCTTAATGGTTCAGTACTAACCATTCACTGTAATTTCTTTCAGACAAGAAAATCAAAGATGAGAGTCCTTTTTCTCGCGAGTGGGTTCGGATTCTTAGCTGGTTTCTTGGGAGGATCTGTTGTCTCAGTGATTGTAGTTCTTTGTATATTTCGATTCAGGTAATTAGAGACAAGTTTGCGTTTCTAATATAATGACGTTATAGGAATTAATTTGATATTCATAGGGAAATGATGTTACCTACTGAGCTACATCTTTACAGTTGCGAAAATAAGTCAAATAATCAAAATATCTAAAGTAATTTTAATGTAATTTAACTTAACTAGCTTGACATAACTTAATCTAACTTAACCTAACCCACCATATGTAAAAATATCTTTCCTCTCTTTGATTGTACGCATAAAACTAAAAAAGAAGTTTTTATATTCGACAATTTTTCAAATTGATTAATGATACAAGATATTCCACTAAAACAATTTCAAATTAACTCGAACGATACGTCAAAATTTTATTTTGAAATTATGACCAAAGATGAATATACGAGTAAATAGTCTTTGTTATGATTCTGTAACTTATATATTTTGTTTAGCAAAGGTTATTTTAATATTTTTTGGAAATGAGTATACCAGATTTGAGTTTATTAGATATACTAGAATTCTTTTCCAGATCTATAGAACTGAAGTATAGTGAATTAAATATAATGTAGCCCCACGCAAAATAAAATTGCGTGGATGAAAAAATTTCAGAAAAAATTAATTTAAAATGGGAAATAAAATAACATTTATTTTAAGGTTGGTATTCCGGACAAATGTTTCTCTTAAACGTGTTATTTTCAATAATTAATGGTAAACACTTACATTGGCGTCTTTTCATCAGCTCTACACATTCATTTATTGTTATTTTAAGCATAAAAAAAAAGGCAGACACTGCTAACTATGAAGGCAATATATTGCTGCAAAGAGAATTGACAAAAATGTATTTAAAAAGTAGATACATTCATTCAGAAAATCCTATAAACAGTTATCGGTGCTACTGTAGTATGCGGTCTACCTACGATTCGGCGGTCTACCTTTTAATTATAGCTTCTTATCTTCTTATTATTTTATTATTAGGTTTAATTGTACGCCCTTGACGATTGGGTAGGTTAAGTCGTGATATTTTCGTTAAAACTAACGAAAATATCACGACTTAACCTAACCAATCATCAAGGCGTACTGTAGTATGCGGTCTACCGTTAAGTATGCGGTAGTAGTGTTTAACTTCTTTAATAATTCCTTAATTGTGTAAATTAAATTATAATTCCTTTCAATTCATTTTCAATTCCTTTTAAATATTTTGAACGGTAGACCGCATACTACAGTAGAAACTTAACGGTAGACCGCATACTACAGTAGAAACTTAACGGTAGACCGCATACTACAGTAGAAACTTAACGGTAGACCGCATACTACAGTAGAAACTTAACGGTAGACCGCATACTACAGTAGAAACTTAACGGTAGACCGCATACTACAGTAGCACCCAGTTATCTGTCATGCTTGAGGAGTTACATATATCTTCTTTGTTTCAGTGATAAAGGGATAGTGTACGATAAGAGAGTAATCACCTACAGAGCAGCAGACAACTTGGATGTGGATGAATGGAAACTCTAAATGCATGATTTTACTCATCCACATTTTGACAATTATTGTATCATAAATATTTTTCACGCTGACAAATAAAGGAAATTTATGTAATTATTTATTCAAGATACGAGTTTGGTGTTGGAGTATACGACTCCCGGATCAAGTAAAGATAAGCACCCCCAACCTTTTTTAGTTAGCTTTATAAGGCTAACTAACGAAAATATCACGACCTAACCTAACCAATCGTCAAGGGCGTACAGTTGACCTAACGATTGGTTAGGTTAAGTCGTGATATTTTCGTTAGTTAGCCTTATAAAGCTAACTAAAAAAGGTTGGGGGTGCTTATCTTTACTTGATCCCGACTCCCCTCCGATTCCCATACATTCTGATTGCAAAATTCTTGACATCCCTTATTTTCTAAAGAGTTAAAGTTCTTAAAAAATTAAAAACTTAATTTAAAGAAGAAAAGTTTCATCTCATTCCTGGTTTTCAGTTTGAAATTCGACAGGAATGTTTGGAAAACTTTCTGGGGACGCCAACAAAACTATACGTCATTGCTAGTATTAATTTTTAATATTAGTTCAATGATACGAATTAATTGGTAAACTGTTTAATTATTTTAAAATAATTTAATTTTAGATTTTTTATTAGAAGTTATTAAATAAAATAATTAAAATTATGCGTGGAATAAAGGAAGGTAAACATGTACAGTTTTTAAGATATAATGTTTCGAGTTGCATATAAACACAACTTGCGAAATTATTATGTAATTTATCTAATTTTAGGCTAAATTATTACATACACTCCTTTGACGAACTTGTTACGTCTTGAAAACCATTGTAAATACATATCACATATTTTGCGCGAACGAGTGAAGTGGTTAAGCCACGTAGAACTTACCAAATTCTTGGCGTTCCATTAAGAACTCTTCTGAAAATTTTGTTATATGAAGGAAGATACCGCGAAGATCCTGGTGGGAGTTATGTGTCCCAGTGTATGCGTATCACTGTCCTGGTGGAACGTAGAAGTCTCTGCGTGTAAATGATTGCTATAATTAAAAAAAAATTAATATATCCCTTTTGTCAAACAACTTTTCAAACATACCAACAAACACAAATGCAAAATAAATTTTAAGTTTTGCAATTTTAAGACACTAAGTACAAATTTTTAAATTTTACAAAATAACTAAGAGTAATTATTTTAAATTAAACTACCTTAAAATTCCTAAAACATTTTATTGTTTTGCAAATTCTGTATTCGCTAAAATAAATTTTGAAAATCATGTACATTTATTTGAATTGGCTAAGTAGTAGCCAGTGTCGTAACACCGCTTCCTGTCAATCAACCAAGCGACGTTGGGTCTGAAGAGTAGCTGGATGGGAGACCGTCCTCTACGTCCAAATTATGTAACGACCCGTCGTTCGGATCCTACGTAACGCTGTAGGTCCTCTCCTTCATATGAGCTCAGATGTTGCGAAGAATTTAAAAAACCCTATGATTATTATTAATAATGATATGAATAGTGATGCAGACTGCATTTACCTTCTTTAAGTAAGTTCCATAAAAGTGGTTAGCCTTTATTAACATTCTTTAAGAACGTAAGAAATTAATGATATTACTTTTAACACATTCACCGCCACCACTTTTCAAGAAGGTAATCAGCCACCGCCAGCATTTTTGCAAGTTTTTACTCAAATGCAAGGTCTCACCAAAAATTAAAACTAAAGATATATCTAAACAAAATATACCAAAATATGGCTTAAATGGCGACGTTCAAGACGGGAGTTCTCGTCTTTGGCGGTGAATGAAAGGCAAAACGTTTTATGTAAGACTTAAAATTAAAAAGAGTAAACTTTTCAGAAAAAGGTAATTAAGTACAATAATCTACATCATCATTCTCATCATCATCAAAAATCTTATTTCCCAAGGATTTAGGGTAAGGCAGAAAACAACCCGGATGTAAATTACAGAATTAGTGAAAACGAAAAAAAGGCAGAAAATAAAGCGTACATATACATTCACACATGCGACACTTCATACGCCATGCGTGATGGCACTTCCAGGCCTTGTAAAAAATAAGAGCGAGTTCCGACCTTACATACTTCTAACTAGAGTTGCACCGATGTATCGGTATCGGTATCGGTATCGGCCGTATCGGCCACTTTTCACAAAGTATCGGTATCGGCCGATACTGTTCTGAAAACCGATACCGATACCGATACTTTGAATTACTGTTTTTTGAAGAAATTATCTTATTTTATATATTATTAAATTTTATTATTATACAGTAATATCTTATTTAGTTGTTTAATATATATTTTATCAAAATTAGCAATGTTTACATTTACTAACAAAAAAAAAATCATAAAATGTAACTATAGGCCCCTATACAAGATTACAAATATTCAATACAGTAATACAGTATCATATAAATATACAATTTCAAATTACAGTAATAGTTTTCAGTAAAAATGAAAGTTTTGTAAAGTTGTTCATAGTTGGCACCACGCGGCATGCATAATCATAATAAACCATTCAGTTGCTTGAATGCTTGAATCTCGTGTGTAAAGTTATTGATAATACACTACCATTATATGCATTCGTTTAGAACTTTATATAATAAGATAATATATATATATTTTCTTTTTCTTAATTTAATTTAAACATAATTAAATTACAGGCTCTAGCTATATATTATAATATATTATATTATTATGAAATTAAATGGAACTAAAGTTGGGATTGGGAAAGGCATTTTAAGTTAATTGAGATATTATATCATTTACTTGAACTTTTATTAATAATCAATTTTAAAACTATTAATTAATTAAAAAGTATCGGTATAGGTATCGGTATCGGCACTGGCACTTTTTGTAGTATCGGTATCGGTATCGGTATCGGCCAAAATATTGGTATCGGTGCAACTCTACTTCTAACAAACTTCCTCCATTTCAACCAACTTTCAGCCACTTCTCGTGCATCACCCAGATAATTTCATACACAATCCGGGAACTGACACACGACAAGTCTCTCATCGCTTCATGCCATACATCACTCATCAATAGGCTCACACTCTTGTCCTCTCGCTCACACCCACCTTCATACACTTAACACCCACCATTCACACTCTTCACCTCTTTTCTTGGTTTCAGACAACCCGAAAACATCAGATCGTCCACCCTTAAACACCCGTACCACTTTTGCTCTTTTGTTCATCATTTATTCCCTTTACATTCCACACATACATACGTGCCTGTCTGCAGTTACGTGGGTGACTCGGGCAGGCGCGGCGCTCACGTCCGAGGCTATGCTTGCACTTTGTTGGGAGAAAGAAAGAAGGTTGGGTTCCCAACCTAATCTGTCCCCTCCTGTATCGTAGGGTATTGCGGAGCTAGCTGCACCTTTCTGCGGGCGGTGGGATTACCATATCCTTACGCCAAAAACTGTAATGTTTATGTTTATGTTTTAAGTTTTATGGAACTTATTTAACAAAGAAGAACACTGCGGTGTCCTCGATTGGTTTAAATCATATCTGTCAAATCGCCATCAGTACATCAATTAAAAAATAATTTATCCGACGAGGCGATGCTAATTAGTAGAGTCCCACAAGGATCTATTCTTGGGCCATTACTATTTCTAATTCACGTCAAGATTTTCATCTTTCTACCACATTAAATCCATCCACATTTACTATACTGCATTACAGCATAGGTTAGCTCCAAGAAATATATAAAACATCCTTCAAAAGTGATTCCTAAAAAATGGCTGCGAACTCCCTCGAATAATGACAACAGACAAAATCACACTTCCCCCAATGTTTAAAGAGCTAAAAATTTTAAAACTAAATGACTTATACAAATTCAATATGCTGTCAATATGTTCAAAGCTATCAACATTTTATACACAAACCTAACTATGAAATAGAAACTGCAGGAAATGCACTCTCTTTCAAAGGAACAGATGTATGGAATGCAATTCCCATGCATATCAGGCAGTAGGGTTGGCAGTGCTCGGCTCCGGAACCAGGAGCCACCTCCAAGATACGGAGCAGGAGCGGAGCAGGCCAATTGTTTAAATTCTGCTCCGGAGCCGAGCTGGAGCTGGGATTGTAGAGTGAATGTCAGTAAGTTTAGAGGATGGGACCCGATCACTAGCAATTGGTGTTTTGGACGTTCTGACGTTGAACGGTTTTCTTTGAGCATGTAAAACACTAGTTGTAAACAAACCGGACCGCTGATGTTGAGTGTACGAATGTGCGTATAGAATTTTTTAATCGTAATACGAGTACAGTGTCCTGGCCGTACCAGTTTACCAAGTATGGATAGTAAATCGTACGGTTACGAGAAAAGGACACACTAGTATATGTATAATACAAGAAAGAAAGAAAGCATATTTTTAATATGCATTGAATTACCTCAACTTGCCAAGGCTTAGGGGCAGCACGGTGACAGTTTGATGGCCGCAGATTGCTCGCGTACTGCACTTTAAGAACTCAGCTTTAGATTACTAGCTTTAATGATTTTGCAATCCTATTGTGAATTCAGTTTTTTGTATCTTAAGAGCTGTAGTGCAAAAGACGCTAAAGTATCAGTCCGGAACAACAACACCGTACTCTGGAGCAACTTAGGATATAAAGCTGGGGTTAGTGGAGCAGCTCTGGAGCTGGAACTGGGTTAGTGGAGCAGCTCGGAGCTGGAGCTGGGGGTCACTCTCGGCTCTGGAGCCGGCCTGGAGCAGGAGCTGAGTCAGTGGAGCACTTCGGAGCGGGGGCCAGCAAAGTCGGAGCACTGTCAACTATATCAGGCAGGCTTCACACTTAAATGTATTTCAAAAATCACTAAAAAAGTATTTTATTAGCTCCTACTGATGTATAAGTTCACTACTGCTATTTTTATCATAGTAATCAATTTTGTAACCAACTATTTAAAATATGCTAATTTCATTAATCGCCTTTAATTTCGTAATGTGTTCTGTTCCATATTTTTTTTATTAAGCAGCATTTATTTTTCATTCAATATACAATAAATCATTTAATTTAAAATTATGTAACATTTTGTAAACTTTAAATAAAATAAACAGTCAAGTTTCACAATTATTTATGTCACTGTAAATTGTAAATGTATCGTATTTATTTTATCAATAAAGGTTGTTCAGTATTCAACATTTACTATTATTATTGCTGCTATTATTATTATTATTTTTTGTTGTCACTACTACTATTACTCGCCACTTTCACTATTTTTATGTAATAAATAAGTTAAATGCCATTAATTTTGCCTAAAAAGCTCCATGCTTCAAAGGCTTATTCAGATGAGAGTACCGTAAATATATTAATATCATAACAAATATCTAAAAATTGTAAAACTCTGTCACTTGTATTCTTTTTTGACTAAAAGTTTGAAAGTAATGTTTCCATGAATTTTTTCATTTTTTTTAAGAAAAAAGTCAACCACCGGAAATTACCTGTCTGAATTACTATGATAATAGTACGAATAAACTTCAATGTGACGCTAAAAATAAAGCAATATTACGTGAAAAACAAGATTCATCGAAGATGAGGTTATCAGTAAAAATAAGACGAGACGAAAAAGAGAACACGATTTATCTTTTGCAACTAAAAAAAATGTATTGCATATATTCAGAAGTAAACAGATAAAGATTAATAGGTCGTTTGTATCGGCTAATACTACAGTAAGGTAATTCAATACACGCTACAAGTATTACAGGCATTTTGAAATATAATAACTGGTACCATAATTTATGATTCGTGGTGGCAAATTTTGCATTATGCAAACTCATGCATGTTCATGCAGGATTATGGTGTATATATTACGATTAAAAAATTCTATACGCACATTCGTACACTCAACATCACGGTCCGGTTTGTTTACAACTAATGTTTTACATGCTCAAAGAAAACCGTTCAACGTCAAAACGTCCAAAACACCAATCGCTAGTGATCGGCTCCCATCCCCTAAACTTGTGACATTCACTCTACAATCCCAGCTCCAGCTCGGCTCCGGAGCAGAGTTTAAACAATTGGCCTGCTCCGCTCCGGCTCCGTATCTTGGAGGTGGCTCCTGGTTCCAGAGCCGGAGCACTGCCAACCCTACTGCCTGATATGCATGGGAATTGCATTCCATACATCTGCTCCTTTGAAAGAGAGTGCATTTCCTGCAGATTCTATTTCATAGGTTTGTATATAAAATCACTGGGCAGCCTGGTGTTATAACGATGGTGTATTTGATTGGGGTGATTGCTCTTTGAATGGGTGATGTATGTCGATTTTTGTTGATAGCTTTAAACATATTGACAGCAACATTGAATTTGTATAAGTCATTTAGTTTTAAATTTTTTAGCTCTTTAAACATTGGGGAAGTATGATTTTTTCTGATGTCATTATTCGAGGGAGTTCGCAGACATTTTTTTAGGAATTACTTTTAAAGATGTTTTATATATTTCTTGGAGCTAACCTATGCTAATGCAATATAGTAAATGTGGATAGATTTAATGTGGTAGAAAGATGAAAATCGTTGACGTGAATTAGAAATAGTAATGGCCCAAGAATAGATCCTTGTGGGACTCTACTAATTAGCATCGCCTCGTCGGATAAATTATCTTTTAATCTGATTTACTGATGGCGATTTGACAGATATGGTTTAAACCAATCGAGGATACCGCAGTGTTCTTTGTTAAATAAGTTCCATAAAACTTAAAACAAACATAAACATTACAGTTTTTGGCGTAGGGATATGGCGACCCCACCGCCCGCAGAAAGGTGCAGCTAGTCCGCAATACCCTGCGATACAGGAGGGGACAGATTAGGTTGGGAACACAGCCTTCCTTCTTTCTCCCAACAAAATGCAAGCACAGCCTCGGACGTGAGCGCCGCGCCTGCCCGAGTCACCCACGTAACTGCAGACAGGCACGTTTGTATGTGTGGGAGGTGTTAAGTGTGTGAAGGTGGGTGTGAGCGAGAGGATAAGAGTGTGAGCCTATTGATGAATGATGTATGGCATGAAGCGATGAGAGACTTGTCTTGGGTCGGTTCCAGATTGTCTGTTGTCCCAATAACGTATGAGGTGTCTTTGTGTGTGCCTCCTGTCCGGCTCTCGGATTCCTGTATTTGTCAGTTGACTTTGTATTTGTTGGATAGTACTTAGCAGCTTAATTGTGTTGGCTACGTCTAAAAAATTGCTACCCTTCTTTGATGTTAGTTTTTCCTGTTCACCCGTTGCGTTCCTTTGAGGGTGGTGGTAATTGCATTTTTGTCCGTATTTGCACTTCCCATATCTTGCATAGGTGTTGCAGACCGTAAGATGGTGGAACTTGCACTTCTTATCAAATTTGCAATATCCACTTGTATAATGTGTGTTGCATAATGTGGAATGTGCATAGATGCATTGCCCATCCCGATATCTGCAGTTCCCTTTTGCGTAGTATTTACATACAGTATTTTCTACGCTTCTACTTCTTGTTTTCTTATTATTTTCAAAGCTTTTAATTTTGGTATTGTTATTATTTTTCTTTGGCTGATTATTTCCTACGTTTTTAGTTATTATCTTTTTATCATTTCGCTCGTTGGACAGTTTTACTACCTCGCAACTTTTACTAATTTCTTTTCTTTCATCTCTGTCTTCATTCCGTATTACATTGTTTATATTGCTATTCGTTCTTATATTGTTATTCGTTATTATACTGTTATTTGTTATTTCGTCCTCTCTCTCACCCACCCATTTTTCGTTGGGACATTTCCGGACACTTGTGTCCCTATTATTTCATTTTTTTTTGTAACACTCAAGGCTGCTATCTTCATTTCTTTAAATACCACGAAGGAGTTTACCGTCTGTGTACATGCGCCACACAGAAATTTGATCCCCACGATCTGTTTCGTATTCGAGACAATAGTTATTTCCCTATCATCCCAATTCATGCAGATAAAGTCTTGCAGTTTTTGACAGAAATCGCATCGTATTGCAGCTTTTTCAGTTGTTTCCAGATTACACAACTCGCAGATTAAGTGAGAATTTGGACCCATGGCCATGCTATTCATTAATTAACGTAAAAAGAAAAACCCACACAAATTATTTATTTATTTATTTTTTCCTTTCTTTCTATTTTCTTTCCTTTCGATGGTCGTGGGTTTTCTGACCTTTGCGTTTTATGACATTTTTCCTGCCTTGTTTCAAAATTTCTCGAATGCCAATCGTATTACGTTTTGAATATATACGATAAAACTGGTGATAATTTATGTAAACTGTATTGCACTTTCTTAATTTTAATGAATTTCACTTTATAAATTATATGCACGGATTCACTGATACGTTATACACTTTCGGGTGTAAACAGAATAAACCGCCGCGTAGTTTATTCCCTTCTTATTTGGGTGTTTATATATATATATATATATATATATATATATATATATATATATATATATATATATATGGGATGAATTTGACAATTAAACACGTGAAATAAATGAATGCTGCAAACCTACAAAGGAAAAAGAAAAACGATTCCAAGGTCTTTCGTGTATTCAGAGCTACACCTCGTCAGGGAATGAAGAGAGAAGGCAAGATGCGCATAAATATATACAACGTAGAGGAAACCAAAGCAATTAGCACACGCTTAACAAGAGTTAATGAGAGGCAAAAGGAATTTTAACAATATACTGTATTGTCAATTTTATACATTCCCACACTGTTATTGAAATTATTTTTAAAATGGATAAATGCACATTCTAGAATATTTCTTTCTATTATATCTCTGTTTTTAACAAGCGCTTTAGAACTATTCCCACATGATGCTATGATTACATCTATACATATGGTTAAACAAAGCATTGGAACTATTAGCTGTTCTACACGCATATTTATGCTCTTTTACCCTAATATCTAACGTTTTACCCGTTTGGCCTATACATACTGAGTTACATTGTGTACATCCGATCGAATACACACAACCAACAACATTATCAGGGCTATTCTTTATTAGGCGTGATTTAACAGTATTATTATACTTAAAGATTACATTGATGCCAAATGCCAATTGCTTTAAGTAAAGTCGGAAGATATTGAAAATTAACATGGTAAGGTAGGCTAAGGATATTTTCACGCTCAAATTCCTTTACAATTACATTATTATAATACCTATTCTTGGCTTTCCTAAGACAGTTATCTAAAAATGAAATAGGATAACATAATTTAGTACCAATATTCATGATATTGCATAACTCAGAATCTAAAAATTCAGGACTGACAACTCTCAATGCTCTAAGAAACATAGCAGAGAGAATAGAGGATTTAATCGAGGGATGATGGTCAGAATAAAAATGCACATAAGAATTATTATTAGTAGGCTTGCGATAGACTTCAAATTTGAACTGATTAGAGCATCTCAAAATTTTTAGATCCAGAAAAGATAGGCTTCCATCATTTTCTTTTTCAAATGTGAACTTAATAGATGGGATTAAATTGTTGAGCCTACGAAGAAATAAGTCAACATCCAAATTATTAGGCCAAAGGCATAAAATATCATCTATATACCTGTACCAAACCAGGTTAAAATTAACAATCGTAGGCAAAATTCTACTTTCAAAAAGTTTCATATATAAATAAGCTAGTACAGGTGAAAGGGGATTTCCCATCGACAATCCAAACGACAGAGCATAAAACTTATTTTCAAACTGAAATTTACAATCTTTGACACAAAGCTTAATTAACTCAATAAGAGTGTTGTGTTGAACAGGGAAAGAATATTCAGAGATCTTATCTTTTAAAAAATCAAGTAGGTCATCACTCATCAACAGGGACTTTTGTGAATAACGAGCATACATCAAAGCTTACCAATTTGAAATTAGGGTCATCATTAAACTTCAGTTTGTCAATAAGATCCATGCTATTTACAATATGTGACTTAGAAATAGCCAACTAACGGCGTTAATAAACTAACTAACCATTTAGATAGCTTATAGGTTACGGAGCCTAATGAGCTAACAATAGGCCTCATGGGATTATTAACTTTGTGTGTTTTCACTAAGCCGTACAGATATGGTAGACTTGGTAGTGACGGATTGATACTAAGAAACTGCTGCGAAAGCTCATTATAGTTATTTTTTAATATTTCTCTTAATTTTCTGTTAAACATTTTATTAACATCCTCCAGTGGGTCTCTATTTAGAGGTTTGTACGTGTCACAATCACTCACGATGTTGACTTATTTCTTGGTAGGCTCAACAATTTAGTCCCATCTATTAAGTTCACAGTTAAAAAAGAAAATGATGGAAGCCTATCTTTTCTGGATCTAAAAATTTGGAGATGCTCTAATCAGTTCAAATATGAAGTCTACCGTAAGCCTACTAATAATAACTTATGTGCATTTTTATTCTGACCATCATCCCTCGATTAAATCCTCTATTCTCTCTGCTATGTTTCTTAGAGCATTGAGAGTTGTCAGTCCTGAATTTTTAGATTCCGAGTTATGCAATATCATGAATATTGGTACTAAATTATGTTATCCTATTTCATTTTTAGATAACTATCTTATGAAAGCCAAGAATAGGTATTACAATAATGTAACTGTAAAGGAATTTGAGCGTAAAAATATCCTTAGCCTACCTTACCATGGTAATTTTTAATATCTTCCAACTTTACTTAAAGCAATTGGCATCAATGTAGTCTTTAAGTATAATAATACTGTTAAATCACGCCTAATAAAGCATAGCCCGGATAATGTTGTTGGTTGTGTGTATTCGATCGGATGTACAGAATGTAACTCAGTATGTATTGGCCAAACGGGTAAAACGTTAGATATTAGGGTAAAAGAGCATAAATATGCGTGTAGAACAGCTAATAATTCCAATGCTTTGTTACCATATGTATAGATGTAATCATAGCATCAAGTGGGATAGTTCTAAAGCGCTTGTTGAAAACAGTGATATAATAGAAAGAAATATTCTAGAATGTGCATTTATCCATTTCAAAAACAATTTCAATAACAGTGCGGGAATGTATAAACTTGACAATATCTTGTTAAAATTCCTTTTGCCTCTCATTAACTCTTGTTAAATATGTGCTAATTGTTTTGGTTTCCGCTACGTTGTATATATTTATGGGCATCTTGCCTTCTCTCTTCATTCCCTGACGAGGTGTAGGCCTTGGAATCGTTTTTCTTTTTCCTTGTGGGTTTGCAGCATATATATATATATATATATATATATATATATATATATAAATATATAGTAAACACATTCGCAGAAACATTAAAAAACAGTAATAATACAAATGAACTTGGTTAGAGAATCAGTAATTTCCATTACACTACCCACGTATCCAGCTTTTCCTTCCTTCGTTCTTACTATAATACAGGGTGTCCCAGAAGTCTGGACTCATAGGGGGAAATAGACATTATATTTTTAAAGTGAAACAAACATATTTCTAATGTCAGTTTTACATATTTCAGGGAAGAAAATACCCTGATGGCTCAGTATACCAATCAAGAGAAGATGAAACTGGTAGTGCTACATGTTTCCGGATAAAGCCAGAGGGAGGCATGTTCGTGAAATAACTGACCTGCCTCCCTCTGGATTTTTCCGGAAACATGTAGCAATGCCAGTTCCACCTTCTCTTGATTGGTATACTGAGCCATCAGGGTATTTTCTTTCCTGAAATATGTAAAACTGACATTAGAAATATTTCACTTTAAAAATATAATGTCTGTTTTCCCTATGAGTCCAGACTTCTGGGACACCCTGTACTTTCAAATCTTAATGTGAACACAATACATGACAAATTCTTATTCTATATGTGACCTATGCATCGTGACGCCATGCAGAGATTTACTTTAGTCACTACTACTACTACTACTACTACTCAGGGGCGAATCCAGGGGGGGAATTGGGGAATTCGTACGAACCCCACTTTTTCATGAGACACTGCACCACCCAACACAGGGTTTGGATGGCGCCAAATTGACGGCTAACTTTTTACTCATACTGAAACAAATTCTTTTTGAATGGATGTTTGCAAGATTGCGTTATGATAAAGACTGATCCAACCCCGTTATTTACCAGCTTGCAACAAGAAGAAACGTTCCGGCATGAAACGTCAGTTCTCTATCCAGGATTTTATGAAGAAGAGAACAAAGTTTCAAAATCGTGAATAAGTTTGTCATCAAACAATCCAGGCGGATGCTGATGCTGATTAAACCTGTGTTTCAGCCGGGCATCACACCTCCTTGCCTTTTTTCAGATTTTTGTATTAAGGATTTTGCAATATACATGTTATATAATTTCTAAAAAAATTTTTGTTCCTATTTGTAGGATGGGGACCATTGAATTAAACAGTATTTGGTGCACCCCTGTGGTTGAAATCCGAACACCCCCCCATAAAGTCCTGGATTCGCCCCTACTACTAATACCACGTGAAGGACAGTGTGAAAAAACAAGCACAATGATACTTTCTACTTTATTAAGATCGAACTTATACAATGAAATTATGACAAGTAAAAGAGTAATTCTTGCAAACTAGTTTCTTATGTAATAAGCTCTGTTTTTGCGCACAACCTTAAAACTACATGACCTACTTTCTTCAATGAGGTTAATTAACTTCTGATTAAACAGGTTGCCATGTTTTATCTTGCATGGATTTTAAAATGGGATTACTTTAGTGAATGGGCACATACGTTTCATTCATGCCCTTCCATTATTTATTGCAAGGTGGAAATTCTGAACCAGTAGAGTTAAAAGACAAAATAATTAAAAATTTATAGGGTTATTTAAATTTCTCTATTTATTTACATTATATATTTCATGAAACTTGTAAGATAAGGTTAAGATAAGATTTGATTTTAAGGTCGCTTAACTGCTGCGTTCTCTAGTCATAAGGAGAATTTCCTGGTGGAAGCAGCAGTCTTTTGGTTCACTGAATTAAAACTTGTCGTGACAAACATAAACAAATGAAATTAATTCCATCATCATCAGTATTATAATTTTCGCACTTTAGGTTTTTCGTTCATTATGTGGATGCAGAAAATAAAAGCAGCATTTACGATAGCAATATTATTTAGTTTCGTCGTTACAGGTAATTATGGTCACGTAATATTATAGTTATTATAACTTCAGTTATATTATGGTTATTATATCTTTAGGTAACTGCGTAAAAGACTTTGTTAGTTAACTGAATATACCTGAAGAAAATGAAAATGTTTACGATTTCTGCGTGATGCATTTTTATACAGTACGTTAACGTTAACAGGAAGTATAAGGAGAAAGTGAAGAGAGACAGTGGAAGAAGGAAGAAGAAGCATTTGTTAATAACAGGAAGTTGTTTTGGAAGGAAGTCAGGAAATGAAAGAAAGAAAATAACCGTTTTGGTTTAAGGGTGAAGGATAATCAAGAAGGATGATGAAGGCAGAGTGTTGATGGATGATTTTCGAGAAAAGTGGTGTGAATATTTTGGTGAGTTGTTAGGAGCAAGTGAGGAGTGACTGACATTACAGCTGTTGAAGTGGTAGGGGTGAGAAGACGTGATGATCTGGGGTGGGAGAGCATTTCAGAGGAGGACGTGGAAAGAGCGATGGGGAAACTGATATTTGGTATAAGTCAGCAGGTGTGGCTGAGGTTTACGGAGCGATATTGATATACGAAGAAAGTAGTTGTGAAGTGGATGGCAGAGGTGTGGGAATGGTGTGGGAAGAGGAAAGAGTTCCTGAGGACTGGGTGAAAGATGACAAGAGTGAGTTTTAAGAATTACACTAGAATAAATTTGCTGAGTGTTACTGGGTCAAGTGCATATGCAAGTGCAAAGACAGATACTGAGTGAGAGAGTAAGCAGGGTGACTGAGGCATGATTGGGAATGAACGGGAAGGTTTTAGGAAAGACAGAAGGTGTATGCATAATTTTTTGCAGTTAGGCACTTAACAGTGAATGAAAGCATGCGAGTATAATGATAAACCGTTTATGGTGTTAAAAAATTTGGAGAAAGCGTATGAAAGATTGAATGGAGAGGTACTGCGGCAGTTATTGCCATTTTAAGATGTAACTGGTAAGTTGCTGAGTATTGCGAAGGATTTTCATTAAGGGTCAAGCACATGCAAGTGAATGGTATCTTCAGTGAATTGGTTGAAATAAATGTAAGTGTTTGACGAGGATGTGAGATGCCTCAGTGGTTGTTTAATAATAATCTTTTTTGGTGGGGGTGACGCGTGAGCTAAAGATATGGATGGTTCAAATGAGTGTTTTGTTGAAAGTAAACTGTTATTAATGAGCATTGTCTCATCTGTTATATGCGGATGATGCAGTGCTGATTGATAGAAGTGAGGAAGAATTGCAGAAGTTCACTGAAGCATATGTGCAATGAATGTTTGCAAAATACGGCTGTTAAGTGTGAATGCAAATAAGAGAAAGGTGATGGTGTGTGGAAGGGATGGTGGGTACAAAGAATAAAATATTTGTAGGTGTAATAAAGTTAGACGCGGTGGACGATATGAAATATTTGAGAAGTCGAGGTACTAAGAATGGTACGTGTAAATGTGAAGCGAATGAGCGAATTCAAACAGAAAGAAGCTTGAGTATATGGGACTGCGATAGCACTGGTAAGGAAGAAACGGTCGTCTTTGAATGCCACAGGAGGAATATATGCTTGTACCAACTTTGTTAAACGGGAGTAAGACATTGGTATGGGGTGTACGTGAGAAGACTAGGATGAAAGCAGTTCAAATGGATTGTCTGAAATATATAGTGGGAGTAAGGATTGATAGAATGAGAAATAAAGAAGTAAGGCGAAGGTGTAGTGTGATGAAGTCTTTGGAAGAGAGAATGGGTGAGAGATTGTGGAGGATGAGTTGGTCATGTGGAGAGGATGAGTGAAAAGCGTATGGTGAAAAAAGCGAACGTTAGAGGATGACAAGAAAGGAAGACCGCGCAAAAAGCGGGCTGATGTTGGAAAAATTGTTGTTTCTGAACGATATGAAGTGGGAAGAAGCAATAAGAATGGTGAGAGGATGTGTGTATGGTGATATGCATGGTGTATGTTACAGTATGTATCTGGTGATGTAAGAATGTAAGAGAACTCACCCCGATTATTGGGGAAATATGGGCTGGGGTCAAGTAATTTAATCATACCATTATCCTTAAGTTCAATTCATTGTGTATTAGTTTAAGTACTGTACTTTACAGCCACCCCCATATATATATGTGTGTGTGTATATATATAATTTTAAATTATCGTGCAGGTGAATCTAATTATTTCTGCCCTAACTTGTTAGGAGAGATAAAGGAAAACGTTCCAACTCCTTCAGTGAATGGAAATGATCTTTGGAAGCAAAATATAACTGCGAAGAAACCAGAAGCAGAAAGCATTTTACGAGCAATCATCAATAATTGTACGACTAATGAGGTAAACTCTGACTTCATATGTTAACATATTTTAAACCTCATGGTTCTGGATCAGTCTTTATGGATAACTTTGGCAGTTCATTTTATTGATCTAACCTAACTCATCTTCACCCACTGTATCACAACTAATCCTTAGTAACTTTATTCACCAGATATTTTTCAGTAAAATGCCTTTTCAATGATGTCATGCAAAAATATTGGTTTTGTAGTACTTTTTCAATTAACTGTAACCAATTCTAGACTATAATTCTTATTAACATTCGTTATTTAATTCATGTGTAAGTTAAACCCGCTTTGCACTGCTTATTTAATTCTTAACTGGTCGGATGGGGTATATTGCATGACTCTACCAAATTTATACTTTTTATACGTTTTTAGCAAGGCTTCAAAACTAATAATTCACTGTAATTTGTTTCAGACAGGACTGAGAGAACTTATTCTGGCGAGTGAGTTAGGATTCTTAGCTGGTTTCATGGGAGGATCTTTTATCTCCGTTCTTCTTTGTATATTTCGATTCAAGTAATTATTAAGGACAAGTTTATGTTTTTAATGTATATAACATAATAAAAATTAATTTGATATTCAATTTGTTTCATAGGTTAATGTTAATTCTTACTTTGTTAAGCATTTTTAATGCACAAATTCATCACTACTTTTTTTGTATCCGAAATATCTTTGATAGTCACATAAATTCACACGCATAATTATTCATATACGTAATAATAACCATTCAGGAGGGTCAGAAATTGGCACATCGCTCAGGCCAACAAATGCCTGTTGCCAAAATTCCTGTATTATTACCAGCATAATCGGTGTTCGAACTCCCGACCTCAATGTTTTTCTTCACTTAGCTTGCAAGGAAACGATGTTACTCACTAAACTACGGACGCTGGCTTTCTTCATAGTTATCTTAAACAAAAGACAAACACTGCTGACGATGAAGGCAATATACAGGGTGTCCCGTAAGTCTGGACCCATAGGGAAAAATAATAAAATTACAAAATAGTCCAAAAATTTATTACATAATCTGTTCAAAGTGTCCGCCGTTGTGTCGCACACATAGTTGAAGACGCAATCTCCACTGCGACAGCACTTTCTGAATCACATTCGCAGAAATTTCTTGACACGCCTCCACAATGCGTGCTTTAAGGTGGAAAATGTTCTGAAGTTTGACCTCGTACACTTTGGCTTTCAAGTGGCCCCACAAATAAAAATCATAATAAAAAATAATAAAAAAATAATAATAATAAAATAATAATAATAACAATAAAAAAATATATTATAAATCCCTATGGGTCCAGACTTACGGGACACCCTGTATTACAGTACTACAAAGAGAATTGACAAAAATACATTTCAAAAGTAGATATACTCATTTAGGAAATCCTCCAAACAGTTATCTGTCATGTTTGAGGAATTACATATATTTTCTTTGTTTCAGTGGTAAAAGGACTTTGGCGTACGATAAGAGAATAAATAGCTACAAAGCTGCAGACAACTCGTGTGTGAATGAATTCAAACTCTAAATGCAAGATTTTACTGAACAAAAAATTGTATGAATTTCAAACGCAATGAGATTATTTATGTTTTATGAAGAAGCAAAAGCGGATATCTACGCATTACTTTAGACAATTATTGTATCATAAATATTTTTTACGCTGCCAAATAAAGAAAATTTATGTAATATTTTAAATATTTGATTGCTTATTTACTCAAGATACAAGTGTGGTGGTTGGAGTGTACGCCTCTCGTCTCATTCTTATCGTATTAACATTCTGATGAGAAGCTTTATTAAAAAAAAATTATCCTATTCCTGGTTTGAGTCTGAAATTCGACAAAATGTTTAGGAAACTTCCTTGGGGGCGTCAGGAACACTGTACAGTACATCATACGTGATAAGGTTTTTTCTTAGTATTAATTTTTAGTGTTAGTTCAGTGATACGAGTTAATTGATAAACTACTTAATTATTTAAAAAGAATTTATTTTTAGATTTTTATTAGAAGTTATTAAAAAATCTAAAGCAATATTTATCTATAATTAAAATCACGTAGGTTTGGAATAAAGGAAGGTAAAAATGTACAGTTTTTAAGATATAATGTTTCGAGTTGCATATAACACAACTTGCGAAGTTATTATGTAATTTATCTAATTTTAGGCTAAATTACTACACTCCTTTGACGAACTTGTTACGTCTTGAAAACCATTGTAAATATATATCACATATTTTGCGCGAACGAGTGAAGTGGTTAAGCCACGTAGAACTTACCAAATTCTTGGCGTTCCATTAAGAACACTTCTGAAAATTTTGTTATATGAACCCAGTGTATGCGTATCACTGTCCTGGTGGAACGTACGAGTCCCGTGGGTGTAACTGATTGCTATAATTAAAGAAAAATTAATATATCCCTTTTGTCAAACAACTTTTCAAACATACTAACAAACACAAATGCCAAAAAAAATTTTAAGTTTTGCAATTTTAAGACACTAAGTACAAATTTTAAAATTTTACAAAATAACTAAGAGTAATTATTTTAAATTAAACTGTACCTTAAAATTCCTAAAACATTTTTATTGTTTTGCAAATTCTGTATTCGCTAAAATAAATTTTGAAAATCATATTGTACATTTATTTGAATTGGCTACTTAGTGGCCAGTGTCGTAACACCGCTTCCTGTCAATCAACCAAGTTAAGCGACGTTGGGCCTGGAAAGTAGCTGGATGGGAGACCGTCCTCTACGTCCAAATTATGTATCGACCTGTGGTTCGGATCCCACGTAACGCTATAAGTCCCCTCCTTCATATGAGCTCAGTCAGATGTTGCGAAGAAAGTTAAAAAACCTATGATTATTATTAATAATAATAATGATATGAATGGTGATGTAGACTGTATTGACCTTCTTTAAGTAGTTCCATAAAAGTGGTTAGCCTTTATTAACATTCTTTAAGAATGTAAGAAATTAATGATATTACTCATTTAACACATTCACCGCCACCACTTCTTAAGAAGGTAATCAGCCACCGCCAGCATTTTTTGCAAGTTTTTACTCAAATGCAAGGTCTCACCAAAAATTAAAACTAAAGATATATCTAAACAAAATATACCAAAATATGGCTTAAATGGCGACGTTCAAGACGAGAGTTCTCGTCTTTGGCGGTGAATGAGAGGCAAAACGTTTTATGTAAGACTTAACCCTTTAACGCCGAACGTTTTTGTAGGGTTACTGTAAGTCTAAATGCGTGTATTTGAAACGGTACGTATTCGACCCAGTCGGCGTTAGAGGGTTAAAATTAAAAAGGGAGTAAATTTTTCAGACAAAAAAAGATAATTAACCGCAACGTTACAATAATTTATTTTCTTATTTTAAGAAAAAAGTCAAATGGCGAAAATTAGGCTACCGAACTACTGAGAACATGAATAAACCTCAATATGAGGCTAAAAATATATCAATATTATATGATATCAAGCTTCACTGAAGATAAGGTTATCAGTAAAATGAGATGAAAATGATAATTTTATTTGTCTTTTGACGATCACAAAAGTGCATTGTATATATTTAGTAGTAAAGAGATGATGATCAACTGATCATTTGTTTAAGCTAATATTGGAGTAAGGTAATCATTAACTGATCATTTGTAAAAGCTAATATTGCAGTAAGGTAATCCAATGCACACTACAAGTATTACAGGCATTTTGAAATATAATAATTAGTAATTTATAATTGGCGATGACAACTTTTGCATTATGCAAAGTCGTCCATGTTCATGCAGGATATTCCTTGTATATATATACAGGGTGTACATAAAGTCAGGATCTATTTTCGTGAAGCACTTGGAAATTATATGGAATTCAATCATAAAATGATAAAGTGGTAACATTTATTAAATAATTAAGAGTAGGATTCGACGTGACGCCCATCAGTATCCCTGCACAGCTCAAATCGTTCCGCAGCATTTCTAAACACATTCTGGAGCATTTGCGGGGTTATGTTATCTGCAGCAGTTCTACGTGTACGTAAGTTTTCAAGACTCGTAATCTTCGTCTGATAGACGTGCGACTCGATAAAGCCCCATGCAAAGAAATCTAAAGGGGTTAAATCTGGTCATCTCGCTGGCCAAGGTCTGTTGCTTCCGCGTCCGATCCAGCGATTTGGAAACGGTCCATTAGTAATCCTGACAATTTTGGCATAGTGACAAGGAGCACCATCATGTTGATAGACGAGGTACTAACAATCCTATCCCCAATCAGCTGAGATTCAAGGAATTGCTGCAACATGTCCAGATAAATAAGCCCCGTAACTGTAGCTTCAGCAAAGAAAAAAGGACCATAAACCTTAGATTTTGTTAAACCCATCCAGACATTAACTTTAGGTGAGTCTCTTTCCCAATTTTGACGAAATCATTCGGTCTTTCATCTGCCCAAATTCGACAGTTATGTTGATTTACTTTTCCACACGTATGGAAAGTGGCTTCATCACTAAAGAGAATGTTGTCCATTAAATTATCACTCCAGATTTGTTCTACGAGATCAGCACACACAGCACTTCGTCGAGGGAAATCTTCCTCATGTAAATCATGTAAAACCTGCAAATGATAGCTTTTTTCTGCAAATTAACTTTCAGAATTTGTGCACAGATGACGTCGGGAGGCCGAGTCTGTGTGATGCAGCACGAACGGACGTACGTGGCTCCTCAGTGATAATTCCGCGTACTGCATTCACGGTAAGATCTGACATACACGGTCGTCCTGATCTTGCTTCATCATTTACAGATCCCGTTCGTTCAAATTTGTTCACCAATTTTCGTATTGTCTTGTCTATTGGCCCCGGCTTATGAAATCTCCTTCTAAACTTCTCCCTGATGTCAATGTATTTCTTTCCCTCGATTCGCCAAATTACTATTGCCACACGCTC
This sequence comes from Bathynomus jamesi, assembly GCA_023014485.1. Lineage (NCBI taxonomy): Eukaryota > Metazoa > Arthropoda > Malacostraca > Isopoda > Cirolanidae > Bathynomus > Bathynomus jamesi. The sequence continues at coordinate 1,546,832 of JAJOZX010000138.1, read as the reverse complement.
TTCTGTATTCATTCTAAGGGCTTCTGAAAAGAAAAATAGAACAAAAATAATTATTTCACAAAATAGATCCTGACTTTATGTACACCCTATATATATATATATATATATATATATATATATATCCTAAATGGAAAGAATATACGAGGGTAATTCAATAAGTATCCGCACTTTTTATTTTCACATCTGATAGATTATAAACACATCACTTCTCAACATAGTCCAGCGGTCTACAAGCTTCCTAATGCTATCACAAAAGAATGTTTTTGGCTGTGTGCGTAGCCAGTCATGCACCGCCTCCTTCAGGCCATCATCGCATCACCTTGGAATCGCTGACCTCTCAAAGCGTCTTTTAGTGGTCCAAACAGGTAAAAATCCGAAGGTGCCAGGTCTGGAATGTAGGCTGGATGGTCGAGAACTTCAAATTTAAGTTCTTGAAGGTATTTTCTAGTCTGTGCAGCGGTATGAGGGCGCGCATTGTCGTGTAACAGAATAACACCTTCCGACAATCTCCCTCTCCGTTTTGTGCGAATTGCTTGCTTTAACTCATTCCGAGTTATGTTATGCTAACACTGTTTTGGGATACACGAGGCCCTATCCTTGAATATTATCTAGAGCGTGGAACTACAGTAACAAGTGCATCGTATTCCGAAATGCTTCGGAATGAGTTAAAGCAAGCAATTCGCACAAATCGGAGAGGGAGATTGTCGAAAGGTGTTATTCTGTTACACGACAATGCGCGCCCTCATACCGCTGCACAGACTAGAAAATGCCTTCAAGAACTTAAATTTGAAGTTCTCGACCATCCAGCCTTCATTCCAGACCTGGCACCTTCGGATTTTTACCTGTTTGGACCACTTAAAGACACTTTGAGAGGTCAGCAATTCCAAGGCGATGATGACCTGAAGGAGGCGGTGCATGATTGGCTCGCACACAGCCAAAAACATTCTTTTGTGATGGCATTAGGAAGCTTGTAGATCGCTGGACTAAGTGCACTGCGAAACAGGGAGACTATGTTGAGAAGTGGTGTTTATAATCTATCAGCTGTGAAAATAAAATTGTGAAAATAAAAAGTGCGGATACTTATTGAATTACCCTCGTATATAGTAAAAACAATACGCAGAAACGCATTAAAAAGGAAGTCATAATACAAATCAAAGTTGATTAAAGAATAAGTAATATCCATTACACTACCTTCAAATATTACAAATATTACAAAATGTTAAGCCCCAAACATTTGTCCGGACTATTTATAGACTTAATGACTAATGATTAGTTATATTTAGAGTGGTTACTAAATATAGCTCTTAAGGAAAAACTTTATTTTCCCAAAGTATATGTGTTCGTATACTTTAGTGTCGAAAATTATTTATACGTTTAATATCAACAAAAAATACGTAAGCCTCAATATAACTTTATTAAAAGTATTAAAACGACTTAACCTAACCAATCGTCAAGGGCGTACAGTTGACCTTAAACGAATTATTATTAATATATGTATATAGTTTAGTGACATTTAGGAGTTTTGAAATTCAATAGAAATTTATTGTTGGTAACAGCAAGTTTAAAGAAAAAAAAGAAAAAAAGGAGTATGATACGTGGATGAGGTTATCGTGAGTTTTGCTTTTGATCTTTGACATTATCAGATACGTTAACCTTTTAAGTATAAAAATCCGTGAGGTTTTGCCTGATTTTGATAAGTGGAAACATATCCCACATGAGGGAGTTTGAGACTTAAAATCTGTGAGAGTTGACATGTCTGCATTATTGAATATTTGCTCTTGAAATTGAAACTTTAATAAATCCTGAAATTACTTTTGAGTATTGTTGGAATCGTATCTCTCGTTCTTTATTGGTTTGTTTTGGATTGTTTGTGTTCAACTTTGCCTAATTTCCATTTAGGCTAAGCTAAGTTAGACTTTGGATAACTGACTTAGGACAACCAAGTTTCGTTGTTTGATTATTAAGGTATTCTTGGCTTCTTTGCTTGTTTAAATTGCTGTTTGAGTTGTTTGATTAAGTTATTGTTGGCTTCTTTGCTTGTTTAAATTGCTGTTTAAGTTTCTAAATTTTATACAAATTAATTGTGGGTGGAATAACATAAATTCTACCTTATTCAAGTAAAATTATTTGGAAATATCAAAATTGCAACTCTCATAACATAAAGGAAAAGAAATAGAAGGTAGAGATAGATCACAATTATATATTATAGTTTAAATTTAAATCTAACAACCTAACCGGGCAAAGAAGAAGCTAGTGAGTGAGTCCAGAGCTGGGCATTTGCGGCATATTTTGCGGTACTGCGGTACTGCGGTACTACCAAACTACCAAACCGGCACCAAACCGGTACGCGGAAATTTGAATGCGGTAGCGGTACTGCGGTACTTTCAGCGATCCTTTGCGGTACTGCGTTATGCGGTTCCGGTTTGCGGTTTGCGGTAGTACCGCAGTACCGCAAAATATGCCGCAAATGCCCAGCTCTGGCAGAGCTGGGCACTTGCGGCATATTGCGGTACTGCGGTACTGCTGCACTACCAAACCGGTACCAAACCGGTACGCGGAAATTTGAATGCGGTAGCGGTACTGCGGTACTTTCAGCGATCCTTTGCGGTACTGCGTTATGGGGGCCCGGGGTGGTAGTGCGGTGGTACCGCAAGTACCGCAGTACCGCAAAATATGCCGCAAATGCCCAGCTCTGCATGATCACGTGCCTCATTTCCCAGCTATATTCACGAATTGGAGAAATAAATATAAAACTAACTTATTTGCGCATTTGATTATATCCATTAATGACATTTATCAGTTGTAATATTTGTTTTAATACTTCTAATAATAATAATAATTATAATAATAATAATAAAGTTATAATTTCCGACGCTAAAACGTATAGATAATTTCCGACACTAAAGTATACGTATACCAAGTATATTTATAGTTAGAACAAAACAGGGGTGGGAACTTGGGAAGTCTTTTTAAAAATGGCGATTACGTGAGAAATGGACAATTATTTCGTGCGTTTTTCGTTTTTCCTCCATGAAATTAACGTTCAACTAGTTATAGTGCTTTAAAGCCTTAAACAGCTTTAAACAGAAGTTTTCTTTGGTAATTTCGTTACCTGTCATATAACCCTCATTATCTCGTATAACTTTCATGTTTTTTTTAAATTCTTAAAACAAAAAATAACCGAGGTTTTTTTTCTTCTTTAATCGTCAAAATTACTCTGTTCGAAAGGAACAAAATAACATCACTAATACTACGAGTAATAAAAAGTTAATAATAAATCAGTGATTAAATGGAACATGAATAAATTTAATGATAACTAGACGGGCTCGCTTTGCTCAGGCCAACCCTCTATTGCCGTCTAATGTTACTGCTACTTAATAGATAACTAAATTTTTTTTAATAATTTTGCTGTAAGCAGCGAAAATGCAAGAATTTCCGCTTCGCTCGGGCAAGCTCTCTAATGCCTTGTTTAATGTTACAGCCGCTTAATAAATAACTAATGTGTAATTCCCTCCAAATATAAACCTTTCAAAATATTTTAATTACTTTTACTGCAAGCAGCGCAAAAGAACTTCCGCCCGCCCCCAATCTTCAATCTTGAAATTCCTTACCTATGATCAAAACTTGATAGAATAAGCCCTTTCGGGCATATTCCATAGAGCACTACGACCAAAAACAGATACCTTCCTGAATTTATAGGCAGTGTAGTCCTAAAATTTTAGGAAGGGTAACGCTACAGGCAAAACTTTAATAGAGCGTTTCATAGAACAATTACTGTATAAAAATAGTAAAAGTTTATTCGAAAATAAAAAATACAGTCAAATCCGGATAAAAAGGTCACTTTGGGACTAAACGTTTCTGACCTTCTTATGCGGCCGACCTGCTTATCCATTTCTTAGTGTTATAGGCAGGATACATATATTATTACCATTCCATTAACTCTTTATACGCTCTATTGTTGTTCTACCTTGTTATAACAGTAAAGAGGTACAGTATATTAAACACTAACTCATTCAATATTTTTTTTTTAAACTACAGCCTTACAGTACTTTATTTAATTTATTAAAAAACATTAATTGTATATACAACTTTGGATCAATAGGGTTAAAATACGTCATACAGTATTTATTCACGAAAATAATCATTGATGGTAGCTTGTTTTAAATTATTTGCGCACAATTTACTCAGTTCTGTTTGTATAGCGGAAATATGTTTTAAAGTTGAAAGGTTGCCTTGCATATTTCCATATCTATCTAATAAATTCGAAAGAGTCGAAATTTCTTTACGGGAAAGGGGTGTATATGTTCCATTTTCATCATCGTCGCTATCTTGATCTTCGCTGTCTTCTTTTTGTTTAATTCCTGCAATGATTTCTTCGTATGTTGCCCCTTCAAAAATGCCTTCATTTTCTGATATTTCTGCCATTCTATCAAAATCTTCTCTTTCAATTCCTTCCGGAAGCTCAATATCTTCAATGGTGTCAATTGCAAGATTTGTATCTTCATCGCTTCTTCGTAAGCCACATCTCACATAACAGTTCAAAATTGTTTGTTGTTGCACATTTTCCCACGCTAATGCGAGCATGCAAATTGCATCTAAAACTGTTATCTTATTTGCCGCTTTTGCTATCGGAATTGTAATTGTTGTCTCATTTATGTTCTCCATTTGCATTAATAGTTTTTCACACAGCTGTTTCCTGTAGAATCCTTTCAAGTTCTTAATAATTCCTTGATCGAGGGGTTGAATTATACCTGTCGTATTTGCAGGCAAAAACATTAGTTGGATTTGTTGTAAACTTTCAACATGGGGATGAGCCGGGCAGTTATCTAACAACAAAGCTATTTTTCTGTTCGATCGTTAGAGTTCATTTTCCCACTGCCACAACCAGTCAATAAAAAGTTGAGCTGTCATCTGTTTGGAATGGTTATTTTCTCACGGTAAATATTTTCTTACGGTAATAAATCTGATTCTGGTGGAAAGTGGCAAAAATAGTTCTGACTGATACTTGTATTTTTAACCTCATTAAGCGGCTTACCTATCCTAGACGTGACCTTCTTATCAATATATAATTATAATGGCAGACATATAAAAATATTTGGGATTTAGCAAGATGACCTGCTTAAACCATATGACCTGCTAATTAGGTGACCTTTTTAAGTGGAGTCGACTGTATATATTTAGTAAATAAAACTACAAATACAGTCCATGCTCTAGTAAAAAGTCTAGTTCATGGGTCGGGGAACTTTTTTGGGTATTACCCAAAAATCTATTTGAGTAAAATCAGGGCTGTGGAGTCGGAGTCGTGGAGTCAGAGTCGGAGTCGGAAGTAAATTCATTGCTAGAGGAGTCGGAGTCGGTAAAAATGGACCGACTCCGACTCCTTTTTTTTTATGATGTACTTTATATTGGTTCAGGTTAAAGCTCCTAATAGGAGCTTTAACCTCCTATCTTGCATTATAGTTATTTTATGATGATTCCCCTACATCATGATCTTTCTAGGAGTATCATATATTAGGCTTTGTATACTTATTAAAACCTTAATAGCTTTTAATTTACAATTGCTCAATGCGTTTTGGTTGTAAACATGTACCAACATGTTTTGATTAGCTATATTTATTTGTGTAATGGAATTTTATTATTATTTTTTTTTGTCATGCAGCTATTTAAGTTTTCACTTTGATCTTAGCAAATAAATTACATATATATATATATATATATATATATATATATATATATATATATATATATATATATGCATATCAAGTTATACAATAGTAGATTTTTACTTTCGTTAATGTAGACTGTAAGTAATGTTTTTGGTTTAATAATTTTTTTTCCTTAAATAAAAACGCCATAATGGCATAGCTACAACCATTAAGACTTAAATTTAGAGAAATTGAGCTTAAAAAGTAGCCTGATGATTCACTTGGTAGTGATGAAATGCCATTCTGGGTTAATATAATCAAAGTATATTTTATATTATTATTTAGAGGCAGGAGTCGGAGTCGGAGTCGGCCCTTCTAAAATTCTAGGAGTCGGAGTCGGAGGCTTGGTCTACCGACTCCACAGCCCTGAGTAAAATGAAATTACCCCCAGACTTCAAAGTAAACAAAAACAAGCCAATTGCTCTTAAAATTGTTGCATATGGTGTCTCTCATACCGCACGCATTACCCCCAAAAGTTTTAAATGTACCCCATTTGGGGTAATTTACCCCTGTTCGCCGACCACTGCCGGGGTGTAGTTACTTTTAATTTGAATAAAACACACACATATAGATACTCGTATCAGTCGTATGTATACGACATAATGCAGTTTCATAGTGATATAGTAGATACTACAGTTACATGTAGTGGATAAAAGTCCGTAAGTGCTCAGCATTCAGCTATGGCTACTACCAGAGCTGGGTAAGTTCCGCATACCTTCCGCACCTCCGCACATTCGCACTGCGCGGAAGTGCGAAGGTGCGGTGTGCGGTCACCTCGGTAAAAAGGTGCGGAGGTGCGGGTGCGGAAGGTGTGCGGATCGGTCCGCACACCCGTTCTTTGGGGACAGTGAGTACAGTGTATTCTAGTAATTTTCTGACCTCTCATAACAAAAAAATGACTTTATTGTATTAAAACTTTATTTTCACAATTAAATATTAAATAAAAGTTTATAAAAGTATTAATATATTAATGGAAACATATATTTCCTTGCGATAAAACTTTATATATGTAAATAGGGTGCGGGTGTGCGGAAGTGCGAAAACTTAGAGGTGTGTGGAAGTGCGGGTGCGGAAGAGGCTAAAGTGCGGGTGCGGAGGTGCGGGTGCGAACCTCCCATTTGGTGTGCGGTTGCCCAGCATTGGCTACTACAGTAGGTAGTATAACGCTACTTCACTGAAATTTTAGGAAGTATAACGCCGTTATACCGCGTTACCCCTCGACTACACCCCTGTTTATAGGCAGAACGAATATGTGATAATCGCTGGCAATTCTGTCACACCAGTTGCCTGCCAATGTATTATAATCTCAGGTTCTCCCCCCCCCCCCCCCCCCCCCCCCCCCCCCCCCACACACACACACACACACCAAAAATTTCCGAGTTTCATCAAGATAAGATGAAAAGTCATGATTTTAGAAATTATCACTAATACTGCTAATACTACTAGCAATAGAATTTTTTGAAGATATTAGCTTATGTTTTGAGGAGAATATTTTTACTTCTATCGCTTTTGCTGGTACGCGCAATATTTTCAAACATATCTGAAAACTAAACATACCAGTTTCTTTAAGCTTTAACTGTATTCCAATCCTCTTAGAATAAGGATAAACTTGGTTGCGCCCTACATTGCACACCTTCAAGCATATAAGTATGATGTCTAAGGTGAGGGGAACAAGCTTGAATGCAGTATTCCAAGTGAGGCTTAACATAAGAATTATATGATTTACAGATGATCAACATGATTAACATTGCTCTTAATAATACCTAGCATTTTATTTGCCTTATTTCTAGCCCCTAAGCACAGAAAATTTTACATCACTACTAACTATAATGCCAAGTTCTTTTTCCTGTCTAACATCCTCTAACCAGTTTCATTGCCTCTCGTAACTAAAGTTTTCATTATTTCTACCAAAATGGATGACTTTGCATTTCTGAACAGTGTATTCCATCTGACATTTACAGATGTAACCCTTCCTTACTGTAAAGCTCTCTCCTTTCATTAAAATTATCCCACAAATCTATGAACTCAAGCCCTTTGCAACACAGTATCTTTGTTATCATTTAAGGCTAAAATTCTACTTATATTTTTTAAACTTTCTATCAATTTTCTGTACCTATGTAAACATGATTACTATTCTCTCTAATCTTACTCCTTGATTGACTTTTGACTTTGTGTCATTCATCAGGCTTTACTTGGATCTGCATCCTTATCATAAGGCTTAGGCTCAACTTTACTTGGGCCTGCATCCCTATCACTAACACTAGGGCGAGGCTTAGGCTCAATCTCACTACATCTCACATTAGTATTTCCTATATCAAACTCGGTTTAATGGCTCTTGCAAAGGAAATATCATACGAAAATAGACTCAAGATTAATTAATACCTTGATGAAGAACTAGAGACAAATAGCCAATAAAGTGGGAGTTTCATTCTCCACGGTGAGCAAAACCCTCTCTCGTCATTCGCAAAATGGGAGTGTCATGAACAAAGTAAGCCGACGGCGAAAAAGGAACACCTCGGAAAAGAAGACAAATACGTGACTTTATTGAGCAAATGCAACAGAAAGAATATTAGCGTTCGAATAGCTGCTGAAGTCAACGCATCACGCAATAGCAGCACTTCCACTTTAACATCGAAGAGACGTTTGAGGGAGGTTAGTTTAATGGGCCGGGTTGTTACCAGAAAGCCGCTTTTTCGACGAAAAAATAAAGCCAAACGTTTGAAATTGGCATAAAATCACAAAAAATGGTCGCTCCAAGACTGGCAAAAGCGGCTTTCTAGTAGTAACCCGACCCATTAAACCAACCTCCCTCGGACATCTATTCGCTGTTGAAGTAGAAATGCTGCCGTTATGTGACGCATTCACTTCAGCAGTTATTCGAACGCTAATATTCTTTCTGTTGCATTTACTCAGTAAAATCATGTATTTGTCTTCTTTTTCCGAGGTCTTCCTTTTTCGCCGTCGGCTTACTTTTGTTCATTACACTCCCATTTTGCGAATGACGAGAGGGTTTTGCTCACCGTGGAGAATGAAACTCCCATTTTATTGACTATTTGTCTCTGTAGTTCTTCATCAAGGTATTAATTAATCTTGAGTCTATTTTCGTATGATATTTCCTTTGCAAGAACCATTATACAGAGATATATCAGTAAGAGAAGGGCACAAAGTTACCAAACAATGTTCAGGTGCAGGTTTCACGAGTCAAATTACATTTTTGAATAAAAATGGGATAAAATGTATATACACAAATAACAGAAAAACATTCTAACCAATAATATCAATATTTCTGTGAATATAAACAATTATTTTAATCAAAACGTGATGTCACCATTAAATACAATTTCTTTCAATATTGATTAATTGCTCATAAGTAGAGCCCGGATGTTCAGGCAAAATGCCATAAATGCCTTTTTTTGCCTTTTTTTGGGAGTATGAGTATGATAATGCCTATTTCGTTGAAAATGCATATTTTTGCCTTTTTAATTGGATTATAAAGAAAAAAGACATAAATAGGCATTTATAGGAAAATTATCATGTATTAGTTACGACTAGACTAACCAGGAATGCGCAGATAACGTGAATGAAGATATCGTGGAATTTCATATTGCGGAAATGACGTCATGTATGATTGACGTTATCAGCTGAGCGCAGTATCTGAAAACTAGCCTCGCACGGCCATTTCCTCATATTCGTTGTTCTGCTTCGTGCGTGTGAGGGTGTGCGATCATCAGTGGTATTTGACTAAACTTGAATGATATTTAGAAGACGTTAATATGTCAAAAGTTAGTTCATCTTCAAGTAGTAAACTGAACCAACATGTTCGTGACTTTGGAAAAGATATCTTTTCCACAGATGGCACAGTGTTATTTTGTAAAGTGTGTGACAAAGCAGTTAATAGTGAGAAAAGGTACTTTGTTTCCCAGCATGTGCAGACCGTTAAGCACAAAGCTTCTGCTGAAAAGATGAAACCAAACAGCCTACAAACGTGTTGATGACAACATTTGCTTGAACGTCAAGTCGTCAATCTACCTTTTCCTTGGAGCTATGCAAATCATTTATTGATGCTGGAATTCCACTGTGGAAGTTGGAAAACAAATCATTAAAGACCTTTTTAGAAAAATACACAAAACAAGTTATTCCAAGTGAGTCCACTCTTCGAAAAAATTATGTGGATACAAACTACGCCTTTGCAATGCAGAAAATACGTGAAGGCGTTGCAGATAACAAGATATGGATTTCAATAGACGAGACCACCGATTCCATGGGTAGATATATTGCTAACGTGATTATAGGTACTTTGGAAGCTGATCAGACGCCGAAAGTTTATCTGCTGACATCAGAAGAGCTGCCAAAGACCAACAGCTCAACAATAGCTCAACTTTTCACAACATCCCTCGCTTTGCTTTGGCCAGAGGGCATCCAGCATGAAAAAGTTCTTCTCTTCATGACAGACGCAGCGCCGTACATGAAGAAGGCAGCAACAGCATTGAAAATTCTTTTTCCACAAATGCTACATGTTACTTGTTTGGCTCACGCACTTCACCGTGTTGCTGAGCAGATACGAGGCTTGTTCCCCAATGTCGACAAATTAATTTCTAATGGAAAGAAGATATTTCTTAAGGCACCATCAAGATGTCATATGTTGCATGAAATAGCGCCTGAACTCGCATTGCCGCCACAGCCCGTTTTGACGAGGTGGGGAACCTGGATCTCGGCTGCGTTGTATTACACGTCAAATTTTGACAAGTTTCGAGAAGTTGTATCAGCACTTGACATCGAAGATACTTCATCAATCCGCATCGTGATGGACCTCATTGAAGATAGATCTCTTCGCAATGAACTTTCATACATCACTTCCCACTTTGCAAAAATACCTGAGAACATTACTGCTCTTGAAACTAGGAACCAGCCGTTAATCGACGCTTTGAAAATTTTTGAGTTAGTCATTGCAGGCATCAGTCAAGCGCCCGGCGAGAAAGGTGAATCTGTTCGCGAAAAATGTGACCGAGTGATACGAGCAAATGCAGATCTGGAACGACTAAAGAACATTGCACACGTTCTTGAAGGACACACTGATGCCGATGTAGGGGATATGAATCCCATGAATGTATCATGCTTCAAATTTGCTCCTGTTACATCAGTGGAAGTAGAGAGGTCATTCTCGCTGTACAAGCATGTTCTTTCAGACAGAAGAAGAGGCCTAAAAGTTGAAAACATAAAAAAATTACTTGTAATTATGTGTAATTCAGACTAATAATGTGCGACGTAGTCTCAAGGTAATGAAACTAATGATACATTCATACATTATTATATAACTTATTTTGTTTTGTGTGTTTTTGATCGATATAAAATAAATGCCTATTTTTGCCTATTTTATACTTTTATTTTGCCTATTTTTCAATTTTATAATGCCTAAACATCCGGGCCCTACTCATAAGTCTTCATGTAACAAAACACCACATTTGAAATCTCCTTAATTGGACAGACATATCATTTTACTTCCTGTAACGTATAAAAATCATTAAAAGAATTCTATTATTATTACATAATCAGCATTTTAAAAAGCGTTTCCATAATTTTAAACGCTAGTGTGTGTGTGTGTGTGTGTATAGGCACGTGCAGAGGTGGGGGGGGGCTACAGGGGCTTGAGCCCTCCCATTTGCCTCTTCATGCCTCAGAAACTTGTGCCCTTTTTTCCCCAAGAAAAATATCTGTATAAATGCTGTGAAGAGACTTATTTTTTTTGAGGGGAGAGAAGATGGTGCTCTTTTTGTTAACTTTCAGCCCCTGCATCTGAAGTGTCCTGAGCACGGGCATATATATATATATATATGGGATGAATTTCAGGGAATGAAGGGAGAGGGCAAGATGAAAATATATACATATGTACAGTTGCCCGCATATGTAATGTTCCTCGCCTCACAGGCGACTCCGTACATGTGGCAACGCCGCAGCGATGGTCAAGGTACCCCAACTGGCGGAAGGTCGGGTGGAGGGGGTACAACCGAGTCCAACAACATATGACATTGACATACAGGTAAGGCGCCGTTCAAAAATTACGTAACGCTAGGTTTGATAAAACCTGACCACCCCCTCTGAAACATTCCGTTACGTGTGGGGTGTGCGGAGTGTTACATAACACCTGAAGGGGTGCCTGGTCTAGCGTTACAGAACGTTCCTTGGGGATCTGGGGTGTCAAGTTTTAGCAAAAATAGTTACGTAATTTTTGAACGGCCCCTAATTATAATGTAATGTCTGTGTTCATAAAGATAAACGATTAATATGATCGTGAACAGCGTTGAACTCCATGTTTACTAGTCTTATACAGTAATAAGGTTCCATTATGATTACTGCAAGTCTATATGAACAGATACCACAATACAACGTTTTATATACTAGTGAATTTGAACCAAAAATAGACATTACACAACCATCCTCCACACTCCCTCATTCCCCTTCCCCACCACCAATCTCGCGTATATTAAATCATTATGTAGCAATACTAATAAAGCTGTTTGTAGAGTCCATGTGCAGCTTTAAACCTTTACTAACTTACGAATCTACACGATTACATACATATATAAATAATATATATATATATATATATATATATCGAAGTTAAGCGACATTGGGTCTGGGTAGTAGTTGGATGGGAGACCGTCCTCTGCGCCCAGATTATGTAGCGACCCGTGGTTCGGATCCCATGTGAAGCTGTAGGTCCCCTCCGTCATATGACCTTCGATGTTGCGAAGGAGGTTAAACAACCCCAATTAAAAAAAAATATATATATATATATATATATATATATTGACATTGAGCAAGAAAAAGATTGAGACAGTGTGAGAGAGAGCGAGGTAGAGGGACAGAGAGAGTTAGTGGGAAATGGCTTATCGATTGTTACACAAAAAACTTGTTAACAGTTTCGATCTGAATAACAGTAACTGATTAATTATCAAAATCACATAAGAATAATCCACGGTTATACTAGCATAAACATATTTATATATACACAGTACTTATACATTCATACAATATTATACTGTTTGTGAAATGACGTTGATGGGCCAAACCGTGGTTACTTGCTGTTGGCGTCCAGGAGAGACTACATATGGGCGTGTCAGTGGAAACCGTAAGGTGACGGTTGCATGAAGCAGGATATAACCACCGGTCTGTGGCTGATGCCTATTAATAGTGTTTTCCAGATTGTATTTGTCTTATCAATATGGAGAGATAATGATTTAATCACGATGGACGGATAAACCCATTAGTGTTTTCCAGATTTTCTGTTGCATTACCAATGTGGAGATATTATTAGATCTTAACAAGGAATATATATATATATATATATATATATATATACAGGGCGTCCCAAAAAAATGTATACACATATATATATAATATATATATATATGCATATAACTGCAATGACCGCGCAGTATATAAATGAATAGAAACGACATAAGTGTTAAGGAACGTTTCTGCACACGAGGAGGAGAGATAACGAATGAAAAATGAGGCGAACCGCCCGGGAATCGAACCCAGGGCCTTCCAATTGCCGGTTGGACGCTCTACCATTATGCTACGGACCTCACTCAATCACAAATCGAAATTCTCCCACATAGGGCAGAAACCAATGCCCTGAAAGGGCACCCTCGCAAATCGTGAATATGCGCATATAACTGCAATGACCGCGCAGTATATAAATGAATAGAAACGACGATAAGTGTTAAGGAACGTTTCTGCACACGAGGAGGAGAGATAACGAATAATGAAAAATGAGGCGAACCGCCCGGGAATCGAACCCAGGGCCTTCCAATTGCCGGTTGGACGCTCTACCATTATGCTACGGACTCACTCAATCACAAATCGAAATTCTCCCACATAGGGCAGAAACGTTCCTTAACACTTATGTCGTTTCTATTCATTTATACTGCGCGGTCATTGCAGTTATATGCGCATATTCACGATTTGCGAGGGTGCCCTTTCAGGGCATTGGTTTCTGCCCTATGTGGGAGAATTTCGATTTGTGATTGAGTGAGGTCCGTAGCATAATGGTAGAGCGTCCAACCGGCAATTGGAAGGCCCTGGGTTCGATTCCCGGGCGGTTCGCCTCATTTTTCATTATTCGTTATCTCTCCTCCTCGTGTGCAGAAACGTTCCTTAACACTTATGTCGTTTCTATTCATTTATATACTGCGCGGTCATTGCAGTTATATGCGCATATTCACGATTTGCGAGGGTGCCCTTTCAGGGCATTGGTTTCTGCCTATGTGGGAGAATTTCGATTTGTGATTGAGTGAGGTCCGTAGCATAATGGTAGAGCGTCCAACCGGCAATTGGAAGGCCCTGGGTTCGATTCCCGGGCGGTTCGCCTCATTTTTCATTATTCGTTATCTCTCCTCCTCGTGTGCCAGAAACGTTCCTTAACACTTATGTCGTTTCTATTCATATATATATATATATATATATATATATATATTATATACAGGGCGTCCCAAAAAAATGTATACACACTTTAACAGCTGATAGCTCAATTGATGTTTCTTTCTTTCCAAGTTAAACCCATTAGAATTAATAATGGCAGTCAGACTAAGCTTCGAACAAAGGAAATTCATTCTAAAATGCTACTGGAAGTGTGAAAACGCAGTTGAAGTGCAAAGAGAGTTTAGGAGGGAGTTTCAAACAGATCCACCAACGCGACTTACCATCACTCGAATTAGAGATAAGTTTGAAGCCGATGGAACTGTTCAGAATGTCCACAAGAAGCGTTCCGGAAGACCACGGACATCGACAAGCCCCACAAAGCAAGAAAGAGTACTGGAAACGTATCACCAAAGTCCAAGAAAATCTGTGCGGCAAGCGAGTCGTGAGGTAGGAATTTCAGAATCGTCTGTCCAACGCATTTTGAAGCGCTGTCAATGGAAAAGTTACATTCCAAGATTAGTCCATGCTATTAATGAAGATGATGATCCGGACCGAAGAGTGGAGTATTGCGAGTGGTACTTGGCACGATGTGGATGTGGATTGGACGAAGGGGTTTCGTAGAATACCCTCCGCGTTCACCAGACCTCACACCACTAGACTTTTTTTTATGGGGATACTTAAAAGACAAAGTCTACGCTATAAAACCTGCAACAGTCGCTGAATTGAGAGCAGCCATTGAACGAGAATGCACACAAATACCAAACGAAATGTTTCGTGATGTTTGCGATTCCATTGCTTCGCGTTATCAGCAGTGCCTGGACCAGAACGGACGTCAGTTTGAAAATAGGCGTTGACAAAACAATTAAATAATGTCTGTAGATTCTATTACATTTTGAAAATGAAATGTATTTTAATAAACACTGCCTTTATAAGTATTTAAAGTGTGTATACATTTTTTTTGGGACGCCCTGTATATAAAATAAAACACCAATTCTTTATTACAACAAATATGCAATGGTTGAGAATGTTTTACTAAATAGTTTATCATACAAAATGCTCACAATTTGCCTAGATTAACATAAATGGCACAGCTATATCTGGTTCATAGTTAGTATTTGGTCCATCCCCCATTATTGTCTATTACATCTTGTAATCTGTGTGGCATAGATGCAACATGGTTATGTATGATGTGTGGGTTCCTTTGGAACATCTGCCACTCAGCCATAGTGTGATCCAGCAGCTGGCGGCTGGTCCGCTCCTGCCCAGGCTCCCACGAGTTCACCACATTCTCCCACACGTTGTCAATGGGATTAAGGTCACACCCCTTACTAGGCCAGTCCAGTAGTTCTACATTTCGCTGCTCCTCGAACCACCACCTAACAATCCTGGCGGTGTGGATGGGAAAGTTGTCCTGCAAATGGATTTTAAATATTAAAAGTAGAATTATATCTCATCCAAACGCTTCATCAGTAACCCACTATTCGAGATAGTTTTTAACCCCTATGTATTAGGGGTTTCTCTCAGCTAAATGCAATTGTGCGCCGTTATACAAATAATACAGTCTGCAGTTATCCAGAATAAAATCCTAAAGTGTTGTCATCGTACTGAAAGAGTTAAAGAACAATTTTATGACCATTGTTCGTCCCATAAATGTGAAAACAAGACATACAAATACGTGTAACACAAATCTTACTCTAGCAATAGTATAATATTTCTAACACACAAATACAACATACCTGCATAAAGATAATCTGCTCAGGATAGGGGAAGGCATACGCGCGTACAGAAGGCAGCATCACCTTCTCCATGATCTCTATATATTGATCTGCCGTAAACCTCCCGTGGATCTCAGTCAGCTCTCCTAGTCCTTGCAGGTGCATCCATCCCCATACATTCGCCGTCACGTGCCCACTCCGTGCCGCTTCGTAAATATTTTGGCGGGCATATTTCGTGTTGTCCTGTCGCCAACACTGAAGACTGTCGTGAGTTGTAGACGCAAACGTCTTCTCGTCAGAGAAGATAAATCTGCTCCAGTATGCGAGATCATCATTTATATGCTGGCGAGCAAACGAGAGCCTGGCCTGACGATATCGTTCCTCGATCCTCTCTTTTTGGGCAGGAGTATGGTGGTGATATCCTGCTTCATGCAACCTCTGCACCCAGGGTCGAACAGTAGCTTCGAAATTCCCAGTTCCATGATTATATCAGCTACAGAGAGGCCTGCTTCCCGCATACCAATTATCCGGCCTCGCTGTGTAATTTTATCTTGAGCTGGATTCATTTTCAGAGTCGGTGTTCGTCATACGATGTAGAAATACGGTATGAACATAGATCATGCCAGTAACCATGTCACACCTCGGTTTGGCCCATCAACGTCACTTCACAAACATTAGTATAATATTGTATGAGTTTACAATTATATATACTGTAAACCAGGCTAATTTCGCGGCAGCAAATTTTCGCTCTTTCATATCCTTGGACGAGTTTGTGGCATCCTAATTTCGCGGTCAACAGTTGCTAGTTATAATCTTACAGATTAAAATGACGACATTTATTCTGGACTGTGATTGGTTGAGGATGAAGTCATATATGAGGGCAAATTTTACCTCTTGGTATGCGGGTAAAGTTTCAGCAGCACCCAACGTAAATGAGAGGTATGCGGATAAAGTTTCAGCAGCACCCAACGTAAATGAATCTCCCGATAAGATAAATTTGAAGCTCTCCACACTGAAACCTATTCATGCTAAATGCATTGTCTTTGCATGGGATAACCTACACAAAATGAGGGAGACCACTGGGAAGGGTTGGGAAATTAGCGGCATTCATGACATTCTTGTTATACAGTAATAATACAGTATAATTTAAAATGTTTTTATTGCTTTTACTTTACAATCTTTTATTACAATATACTGAATTTACTTTTCAAATAAAGTATTTTAATGATCTGTTTTATTTCCTTACTATCTTCCAAAGATTAGTTTAAATTGCGAACATTTCGCATTCACTAATGTACAAAAAGTTCTATTGTAGTAGCTGTTCATAGAGATTTGCAGTAATTATAATGGAACCTTATTACTGTATAAGACTAGTAAACTACATGGAGTTCAGCGCTGTTCACGATCATATTAATTGTTTATTTTTATGAACACAGACATTACATTATAATTACCTGTATGTCAATGACTGCGCATTCAATCGTCCTTTAGATATATATGTCTGTGTTATATGTTGTTCGACTCGGTTGTCTCCCCTCCACCCCACCTTCCCCCAGTTGGGTACCTTGACTAACACTGCGGCGTTGCCACATGTACTGAGTCGCCTGTGAGGCGAACAACATTATATATGCGGGCAACTGTACAACGGAACAGAAAAATATAAAGATTAGCACATGATTAACAAGAGTTCATTAAAGAGAAAAGGTGTTTTAACAGGATATTGTCAATTTTATACATTCTCGCACTGTTATTGAAATTATTTTTAAAAATGGATAAATGCACATTCTAGAATATTTCTTTCAATTATATCTTTTTTTTTAACAAGCGCTTTAGAACTATCCCACTTGATACTATGGTTACATCCGTACATATGGTTAAACACTACACTAGAATTATTTGCTGTTCTACACGCATATTTATGTTGTTTTACCCTGATATCTAACGTTTTCCCGGTTTGACCTATATATACTGAGTTACATTGCGTACATCCGATATTGAATGTACATATATTTATTTTGGATGCATATCAAAATATTTTTAACTCTGAGAGTTTCGATTCTTGTAAAAATCTGGTAGCCCCAAAACTACATATCGGACAATTATTTAACAAAAGCCATTTTTATTCTTATATCTATATGGAAATACCATTTTCTAATGAATGAAATATACTCGTAGTTATATAATATGTATTAAAATGCACATTTACTTTCCTTGTTGGCAATATTCCACCAGGAAAAATGAGACATTACCAGAGTTTCAAGTGCATGCTTTTAATATGCCTCCTGCTGACTTTCTTTTATATATACCAAACGGAAAGGAATTTTGGATATAAGACTTCTCGTGCCTCTTCATTGCCTGATACAGGATCCCGTATCAAAGAACAGCACCTTCAGTCCTTAAACAAAGGTATTGAAATAATATTAAATATTATGTAGAAGAGTATCATTTCAATTTGAGAAACGATATTACCTCATTTTGCTGAACTTTTTGTATTTCTTACTAGCCACTTTGACTTTCCATTTAGACCAGTGGTATTTAACCTAGGGGTAATTCGGCATTTTTAGAGGGGTAACGAGCTGGCGCCATTGTCCAATAAAAAAAGGCGATTTATGGTTCCACTAAAATTTGGTTATTCTTTCCTGATTTTCATTTTCTCATATTTGCCATTTGATAAGGGGGATGGGGTTATTACGGTTTTGTTTGCTGCTCAAGGGGTAACAGTGCGAAAAAGGTTAAATATCACTGATTTAAACTAACATTTTTTTTGAAGGATTTCACGTAATTGATCTTTAGTTAAAGAATCTTCAACTTTAACAGGCAGGAGAAAAAAATACACTAAATTATTTACGTTTGCCAACAAACATAAATGCGCAGAAGCATAAATTACTGTTAAGTTATAGTCTTAAAACATTGTGTAAAAATTAAATTAAAAAATTCATACTGTATTCAAGGAGAAAACAATGATAATATTATATAATTCTTAGATCACCTGAAGATCAGGGCCCCCAGCCTTCGTTAGTTAGCCTTATAAGGCTAACTAACGAAAATATCACGATCTAACCTAACCAATCATCAAGGACGTACAGTTGACCTAACGATTGGTTAGGTTAAGTCGTGATATTTTCGTTAGTTTGCCTTGTAAGGCTAATTGGTTAGGTTAAGTCGTGATATTTTCGTTAGTTTATATTCTGTCAAAACTCAGATGGTAGACCGCATACTTAACCAGCACCATAGCTCCTTTCTTTCCTTCCTTTCATCATCTCTTCTTCGCTTTGCTCTAAAATTTTTACTCATCTTTAAATTTTCTTACATCTTTTAACAGTCCTCCCTAAACAGTCTGTCACTCTGTTGTTGTTTGGTGTCATTTGTATTCCTTTGTAAAACGTGACTAGTAGGATGTCATAACGGTAGTCATAGTGAAGTATTGAATTTCATTTATAAACAACAGCGCAGGTTTTTATTACAGGGAACTACACAAATATGTGAAACTTACGGGTAGTATAAAAAACAAAGTAGTTACCATATACAATAATTACCAGGAAGTGCGAATAGCATTATTGTGGTGATAACCAACCACTTCAATTTTATCTTTTTACAGATGCGAATCAAAACGAAACAAAGAGAGAACGAGTGAAGAATGTTTTCGTTTTTACCTTATGTAAGAGTACGAATGGTAAGTAATGAACGTTTGGTTCGAAGTACACATTAAAGCAATATTTTTATTTTTGTTGGTAATTCTAGTTCCCAAGATTTCATTGCTGAATCTATGTTTGGCTATGTTTTTAATTCAAACACTACACTTCATACTCAGAAATACTTTAGAAAATATTAGGTCTATATGTTTAAAAAAATTCAGTTATTGGATTGTCCCCAAATCAACCTCTACAGATCTCTACAGAAGCTAAGGCTAACAAAGACCCTAAGATCCACTCTAAGGTTAGGAGAGAAAGAAGAGAGTAGGGGGTTAAAAGAAGAGAATAAGGGGTTAAGTAGCAAAACCTATCATTCGTGGGTTAACATCCATCCAGAAAAAGAGAGAGAAAGACTCACCATCATCATCCGCCAGCCACTGCCGACAAGTCGGAAAAATAGTCGAAGAGAATAGGAAAGGGGCGAAAGATGAAAAGTAAAATAAGAACGCTTACAAACCATGTAAAACACAGTCTTAACTCAAACACTGTCATACCATGCAAACTACAGACATGCAAGTAAAGAGCAGATAAGAAAACAAAAAAAAGTATGAAGAGTATAACAAAAAGTGGGTTAGTTTACGCTCCGAGCTACATCTACGTTCGTGTTAGTCATTTTTTTTTAATATAATTTTATTGCTGGCATATCACACGCTGGCATTAATCGTCAACAGACTCAAACCTCGATCATTACCCCGAGAGCTCCTGTTACTAATTGTTTTATTATTTTAAACGACGTTAATATTTTTAAAATGCCTATCTAAATGGTTTTTAAACATATTAACACTGGTAGAGTTAACGACGGACGGATCAATTACTTTAAATGTAAAAAAGTTTTTAGCGGTTAGTAATGAAACGTCTGCCACGTAATTTAAATCCGTTATTACGAGTATTGCTATTATCGAAAATGAACAATTTGTCAAAATTTACGTTATCGATTTTATTAACAATTTTGAAAACTTCAATAAGCTCCCACCTTAATCTAGTTTCGAGTGAATGCAAGTCTAACTCTTTAATCCTATCTACGTTAAGACTTGTTGCGTAGTGACAGAATTAGGGTACTTGTAGGTTATCTCCCCCCAACGCTTGATTTGTCATCTTGGCAAATAGCATGAAGTCGCAGTAAATTCATTCTGGCTGAAAAAGCAATAATTAAATTGTGCAAAGGATTGCTAATATCTACTGAAATAGATACTATTAAATATATAATTTGGCTCATGTAATAATTATATTGATACGATTTATTTTTAAACTAATTTATGGCCGGATTCTGAAGGATCGCCATTATAAAGTTGAGGATCACCTGAAGATCAGGACCCCCAGGCTTTTCTAGTTAGCTTTATAAGGCTAACTAACGAAAATATCACGACCTAACCTAACCAATCATCAAGGGCGTACAGTTGACCTAATGATTGGTTAGGTTAGGTCGTGATATTTTTGTTAGCGTTATAAGGCTAACTAAAGAAGGCTGGGGACCCTGATCTTCAGGTGATCCAAAGTTAATGTAAGTTGTATAACAAATCAACAACCAATGTGCATCAAACATTCTAGAACGAAATGCTCGTTTGATTGTTCTGCATGCGTGCTATTTGCCACGATGACAAATCAAGCGTTGGGGGGAGATAACCTACAAGTACCCAGAATTAGTTTCGTGGCGCGTCACTGAACCCTTTCCAACCTATCAATATCCTCACGCAAATACGGGCACCAAAACTGAACGGCATATTCTAAGTGAGGCCTGACTTAGGGACTTGTAAAGGGGCAATATAATATTTTTCGATCTAAATTCGAAATTACGCGCTATGAAGCCTAACATCCTATTAGCTTTTGCGCAAGACTCCAGGCACTGGTTCCTAACTTTTAAGTCCTTAGATACGCGTAAGCCTAAATCTACTTCCTCGTCAACGGTCGCTAACTCTCTATCATCCATTGTGTACGTGTAATTGTTGTTACGAGAACCTATATGCAAAACTTTACATTTGTCTACGTTAAATTGCATCTGCCACTTATCCGTCCACTCCATAATCCTATTTACATCGTCTTGAAGCCTATTTCTATCGCCCACATTACCGACTATTTTAGTATCGTCCGCGAATTTTGACACGTTATTGGTCAAGCCTACATCTATGTCGTTAATGTAGATTACGAATAGCAATGGGCCTAACACTGAACCCTGAGGGACACCGCTACCTACATCCAGCCACCCCGATTCCCTACCATTAACAACCCTCTGTTTCCTGGAAAAAAGCCATTCCTCTAACCCAGGGGTCCCCAACCCTGTGCCCGCCGACCCTTTTGCGTGTGCCCGCCACTGACTGACTTCGATTGATAAGTTTTTATTTAAATTTTTAATAAAATGTTAAGTATGTTACATATTTTAAATATTTAGTTACTAAATATTTAAAATATGTAACATACTCAACATTTTATTAAATTTTAGTAGTTAATTACAGAAACAGATGCTCATTTATTTTTGAAAATAATTATTTATTTATAAATAAATTAAGTTATCGTTTTGATAATTTTTCTAAGATTCTTAGTTAGCCCATCCTTGTTTTTTTTGTGTATTATGTTCATTATTTTACATAGGAATTAAATGTTTTTTTTGTGTATTATGTTCATTATTTTACATAGGAATTAAATGGGTTTTTTTGTGTATTATGTTCATTATTAAGTCCAACTATAAATTTGCCTTGAAAAAGTAAATGGTGCCCGCCGCACTACCGGTAGTCTTGAATGTGCTCTTCGGCACAAAAAGGTTAGGGACCCCTGCTCTAACCAGTTAGCTACCTGACCGCGTATACCATGTGCTTTAACCTTCACAATTAATCTTCTATGCGGAACTGTATCGAACGCTTTTTTAAAGTCTAAATAAATAACGTCAGCCGCTCTATGCCTATCGTATTCGCGCACTATTTCGTTATAAAACTCTTAACTTAAACAAGATTTATGGCGTCGAAACCCATGCTGACTACTATTAATCAAATCGCGACTCCCTAGTGATCGACGATACGATCCCTAACTACGGATTCCAAACGTTTACCGACAATTGACGTTAAGCTAATAGGCCTATAATTGCCAGCTACTGTGCGGTCGCCTTTTTTAAAAATGGGCGTAACGTTAGCTAATTTGAAATCTTCAGAATAATCCCCGCTTCCAGTGACTTATTAAAAAATTTCAAGGGGCCTACGATAACGTCTCTCAAATCTTTAAAATGTCTAGGATAAAGCGCGTCAGGGTCTGGAGCCTTGCTAATTTTTAGCTTATCGATATAATGCGCAATCTCACCCTCGTAAAGTTATTTCATTCAAAATAGTCTCGCTACTAAATGGAACGATATCGTCTACGTCGGGGACAGTATTTCCGTATTCTACGATAAAAACTCTCGCAAAAAAGTTGTTAAAAGTACCCGCCATCGCCTGAGCGTAGGAAGCCAAAGCGCCGTTAGCGTTCACTAGAGGGTCTATGTTATCTTTTATCGGCTTACGATTAGTGACGTAGTCAAAAAACTTTTTCGGATTATGTTTACTCTCCGCAGCTACAAGTACCTCAAAATTACGCTTAGCATTCCCAACAGATCTTTTAACCTGACGTCTAAGCTCGATATATCTATTAAAGTTAGCTACCGTGCCATTGTGCTTAAGTCTATACGCTCTGTTACGCTCGTTTATGAACTCACATATTTTCCTAGTCCACCACTTGGGCCTACGCGGAATAAACTTTCTTTAAACGACTCCCAAGGAAAATTTGCGTCATTACCCATAAATAAATTATCCCAGTCCACTACTCTCATCCTATCCACAAAACTATCAAAATTAACCCTACGAAAATCAGGGACTTCTATTACGTTACTGTCCTTACTGTTTTCTATCAATAGCTTAAACCTAATAATTTGGTGATCACTACATCCCAAAACTCTCACCTACTTCCAAGCCTTCGACTATATTTTCGTCGTTCGTCATCACCACGTCTAAAATATTGTCACCGCGCGTTGGTTCGGTAACCAGCTGTCGTAAAAAATTATCTTCCATGAACTCAATCAGTCTCAAACCCTCATCATTACCAGTAAAAGTCTCGTAATTAACGTTGGGCAGTTAAAGTCTCCGACAACTATACTATCCCGATTATTAATAAAGTTACTAAGTGTGTAAAATCCAGTATCGGTATCGAGGGGTTGAACGGGGTCTATAA
This sequence comes from Bathynomus jamesi, assembly GCA_023014485.1. Lineage (NCBI taxonomy): Eukaryota > Metazoa > Arthropoda > Malacostraca > Isopoda > Cirolanidae > Bathynomus > Bathynomus jamesi. Next base: position 1,523,108 of record JAJOZX010000138.1, on the reverse strand, counting down.
ACAACAACGAAATTAAAGCTGATACTATGCGCCCTAACTGCAACGCATATTAATTGCTGCCGGAAAATCTATCTTAACCTCGATAGCCCTAAGGGAATTAAGAATGTACAACTAAACTCCGCCACCAATCCTATGTAACTTATCATTAATAAAAAGTTTAAAACCCGCTATATCAAGTTCCCCCAACAAGTCCCGAGTTACGGTATTTAACCACGTTTCGGTTATAGCAACTATATCGTAGTTCCCGGAATAAATTATCGCCTTAAATTCGTTCAATTTATTTCTAATACTATGCGCGTTACAATAAAAGACGTTTAAATTATTTTTTTACCACGGATTGGCGTTTTAAACTATTTTTCACGTCGGGCCTGCGTTTCCCGGACCCACAACGTTTAAAGAGGGCTTCGACCTATACAGCTTTCGAACGTTCTCATCGATTAACCTACCTAGCTTAGCATTTCCTATTTCATTGAAATGTACCCCCATCTTTTATAAAAAGGCTAGGATCACTAAATTCTGACCACAGCTTTACGAAGGATACATTTTCCTGAGGACAAATCTCTTCTAGTTTAGTGTTAGAAAATATTGTATTTGACGTAATCCTAAAATTTAAACGGTGCCTAGGGGTAATACCTAGAACTAGAGACCTATCTGACCTTGCCTTCAGGGACCTAATTAACCCGCTGTATCTCTCCAAAAGGTCAGGCACTCTCGTATCGGGCGTATACGAGTTGTTGCCGCCTTGTTGCCGCCTACCATCGTCACCAACATTGAGTGATGGGAGGCAACATCAATCCTATCCACTTCGTCTCTAATTCTGTCAACCCTGGCCCCTGGTAGACAGACCCTCCTCCTCTTGGTTGGATTTCGTTCAACGAACTCCTTATCCATATGACGCACTAAGGAGTCCCCAATTAAAATCGTTTCCCCCTCGCTCACATCCCTATCCAACTGGGCGAAAGGGTTCGAAACCTCGATAGGGGGGGGGATTCCTATCACCTAACGTACGTGGCCAAGCTCCACCCTTGACTACTCTAAATCCCTCCCCGTCTACTAATCTCGGACCAAACTTAACCCCTTCCTTAATTCTATCTAACCTTCCCGATAAGCTACCTATGTCAGAAACTAGGTCCCTAACCTCACCCTTCAACTTACTAACGTCTTCAACGTTAGTATAGGTAAGGCCTTCGTCAACTGTAAGCCTACCCCTGCCCTCATCAAACGTTGCAAATCTTTCCGTCACCTCGCGTAGACTAGTTTTAAATCAACTATCTCTTCGCTCAACTCACAAAAGAAACAAACTGATCTCTCGGTAATCGCCATAGGACCGCCGTTGTAATCTTTAAAATCAGTATACCACCGATTAACCCCACACCTAGAACACGACGCTTTCTGCGACGACATCGCGCAAGTTAAGGTAGTTAAGGTTTATAACCGTCACAAGTTTAAATTAAATTAAGTGGGCACGTGATGAAAACGTCTAAATCTCTAAAAACCATTAATATTCAGTTACTTAACTTTAACAATGGAATATAAATGCAAGTAGCTATATAAAATTCAGAACTTTCCAAAGTAAATTTATCGGCAATATCAGAGATCCCAGGGAATGCGTCCATTCGGTAAGGAGTGTGGCTGACGAATCAGTAAGTCTGGCTGGCTGTAAGATATTCTTAGTTTTATTTATGATTAGTACTATTATTATTATTATTATTAGTAGTAGTAGTAGTAGTAGTAGTTAGCATTATTGCTAAAAATCTGTTTTTCATACGTACAGTACTTAAAATTTCTTGATTATCTCATTTCCTGTTTTCTGTGGTACCAAATTTCAACATTCTCCTGTCACTCATCAGCTGTAAAAATTTCTATTTTTTTTAATTCGGTTATTACTGGATGGATGTTATGTTCATAGTATTGGCTATGATCATAGTAAATTTGTAAATTTTCATTGTGACCTGTTTTATACCAACTTAATAAACTCTCGAGACTGAAAAATATTTTTGTTTTCAATTATAATAATACTATATTTAATGTGATAATTCAACTTCACAATTGTTTTAAATTTAGCAGTTATATTGTATATAATTTCCCCTGTTGCTTTTGAACTATATTTGAAGATGCGAGGCTCCATTAACTACAAATTAATATTTTACTTCTTTCTTTCACTGGAACAGAAGAAACGAAGCTCTCACTCAAAAAAGGAATGGCATTATCTTATGAACGACAACTTGAGCAGTCAGCTATGATGATCAAATCCGCCATTGCACTAACAAATCAAACGCTCAAGTAGGTTTTATTTAAGAGTATTCACAATTCTTAATTATTTCCTTCATTTGAAAGCACATTTTTGGTATTTCCAAGCAAAGCTGGGCACTTGCGTTTTTTTTTGCGGTACTGCGGTACTGCGGTACTACCGCACTACCAAACCGGTACCGCATAACGCAGTACCGCAAAGGATCGCTGAAAGTACAGCCTGTACTTTCAGCGATCCTTTGCGGTACTGCGTTATGCGGTACCGGTTTGGTAGTGCGGTAGTACCGCAGTACCGCAAAAAAAACCGCAAGTGCCCAGCTTTGTTTCCAAGTTCATTCCATACTATAACATAGCCTTTCTACGCTTTATATAACAGGAAGTGCGACTTAATAGATCACTGATAAATAAAAGGAAAAGAGTAGGTGACAGGACAGAGCCTTCAGGAACACCACTGTTAATAGCTTTAGCAGAAGAACAGTGGCCATCTGCAACCGCAGCTACAGATCGACTAGAAAGGAAATTAGAGATGAAGGCACAGATAGAAGGATAGAAACCGAAGAAGGGCGGTTTGGAAATAAAGAATTTGTGCTAGACTCTATCAAAAGCTTCACACATGTCTAGCATCTAGCGCAATAGCAAAGGTTTCACTGAAATCCCGAAAGGAGGATGACCAACAGTGAGGGAGATATTCAAGAAGATCGACAGTAGAGCCTCTCTTGCAGAACCCATACTGACCATTTTAAAGAGGATTGTGAGAAGAAAGGTGTTTAAGAATCTTCCTATCAAAGAAAGATTAGAAAATTTAGAAACACAAGAAATCAAAGCAAATGGACTAAAGTTGGATGGTTGACAGCGATCATCGAATTTTCAGCACGAAGGAAAAGTACCAGATGAAAGACAAAGATAAAAGTGTTTGCCTGGCCAGGCTGTTAGCACAGAAACACAATGACTGAAAATAGGGGGGACATCATCACGACCATACGCCTTCCTCTTGTTGAGGCCAGATAGAGCAGAAAAAAAAATCTTTGATAGAAATCCTAATTTCTGACATAATTAAGTCAGACGGAAGAGATGGAGGAACAACAACCGAATCATCCAGGGTTGAGTTCGAGGTGAAAGTCTAAGCGAAGAGTTCAGCTTTATCAGGAGAGGAGACGGCAACTAAACCATCGGAATGAAAAAGAGGAGGGAAAGAAGAAGAGAAGTTGTTGGAAAGGTTCTTGGTTAGGTGCCAAAAAGTGTGAGAACAAATAGAATTGGAAAGGTTTTCACATTTTTGTCTGATGAAGGAATTTTTGGCGTGCAGTAAAACAAATTTTATGACTTCAGTATGACTTAAAGTTTGTGAAATATATTAAGAGAGTTCAAGGTTATTATACTGTACTGATCATAAGACTCACAGACGAATGTCTCTCTCAAAATATCACTAGTTCAGTCAACTGAATGTGAATCGCAATTTCATTTTTTTCTTGAATTTCACCTTCAAAACCCAAATGCAATGGTTGTGTAACGCAACTTTAAATCCATCATCGAGAATTACCTACAAATTTTGACATTCACTTATAATTTTTTATTTCTTTTTATAGGTTTATAGCCGTAACAGAATCGGAACAGTTGTTTAGAGACCTGCAACTGCATCTCCAGCGCCATGTTCCCCATCAATACAAAGGGAGAATTGAACTTACACACCGAAAGGTGTGGTACCCTGAAGACAAGGACAACATTCGAGCGATGTTCCGAGCCTGCTCTACAGAGAGACTCTTCATGTTTGAAATGTTGAAAAATTTAGATGCCATTGTGTATCTCGACACTGATATAATATTTATGAGACCACCCGAAGAGCTTTGGCAACAATTTAGATATTTTAAGCCAGAAGAATCAGTCGGAGTAACTGAACGTTTATTTAAAAAATTTAGACTGGTTTGTATTAATTACATGTTTTGATAATTATGAACACAGAGGTTTATACCTACTGATATTTAACACATGAAATAAGAGAAAGAAATAATTAAATGGGAGTTTAAAAAAGGATTCATAACGTTCACTTACTCTTATTTTAGTTAATCTCTTTTAATGAAATCTTTGTCTTCGGTGATTAAACATATTTATCCGATCGTACATTCCACACATGTTCTCTTCACATTTGCCAATTTATTTCAAAATTTTCTTTATTAATCATGTAAATATCCCTGTAGATGTATTGCCAGTAAATTAAATGGAATTTCTATTCTCTTCTGTTATACGTGGAATGAGATCTTTAGTATAGTTTATCAAAATGTAGACAAAATCACAGATTGAACAAAAGTTCCGCGTATAGTACGTGTAATCCACTTCGATTCTGTTATTAATATAGGCATAGTTAGGCCAAATGACTTATTATTACTAGGGAAAATTTAATAGAAAATGACGGAATAAAGACATCTGATTGACTCCACATTCTATCGACAAGTATATTGTAGGTTAGATTAAGTTAGTATAGGTTAGGTTATTAATTCTTCAGTGTCGATGTTATGACAGCATGAATTCTTTGCAGATAACCTTGAACAAAGTCAACTTTTAATTTTCTGAGGTCTACAAAGTGTTTCTGTAATTCTACCATATCCGCTACCCAGACTTATTTATTCGTAGTATTTTCTTAATGTGACCGACATTATTTTATCGAAGTTAAGCTATATTTCAATAATAAAAAAAACATTATTTTTGGGCATTATTTAAATGCAACACAGTATATATACTGTATTGGTAATTTTGAAAATTCTGACAGAGTATTGGTGTCACTGTTTTAGCCAAAATTTCATTTATTCGCGGCAGTCCACATAAAATCCTTCACGGATGTGGATATGGACTGAAGTCCGCTTAATGCTGAATCCTGAACTTCATCATATGCAGTCCTAGTAATAATATTGCTAATTTTTGAAAACTAAGTAACGACTGATCAGTGTCAAAATAGTTTTTAAGGCTGCGATGTGTTAGATAATTTGAATCATTAAGCTTCTTAAGTTAATTAGAATTCCAGATGTATTTTTGTCAACGTTTTCCAGGTGGTGACTCTTCTTTATATAAGAACGAGGACTGAATTTAGATTTTTATGAAAGCTGAAATCTGATTTCGATTATTATAATACAGGCAGTTATTATTGTATAAGTAAACATTGAAGCCGTTTTTACTTCTAGGGGAAATTTAGACTATTAAATAATAAAAAAAAAAGAAGTGAGCATGAAAAAAAGAGATTAAATAGGTTTCATTATTTGCACGTTCAATGGTTGTTTACATTCTGGTGATATATCACAAAATATAACATTTCACTCGCATCATTTGTTCGATTCAAATAAAAATGTCCGGATGATCATCGCGATTCTCCATTTGCGCAAATGTGTGCCATAAAAAAGTCTTTTAAAGTCTTTCTTCGGAGTAGCATTGTGTTGTTATGCATGAACAAGTAATGTTTTTCTACAACTCCAAAATGTGCATTCAGAGTTTCACACTAACTTTCATAAATAACAGAATTAGTATATTCCATCGAAGTTTACGTTTATAGAATACATTTTGGTTGTTAGTTTCAGATTTTTGAGGATTAACTGATAAAAGTAGTATTAAATTTGGAACTGAAAATTAATTGAAATTACGAGTGGAAAATTATGAAGTTTGAATGAGAAGAGCATATGATCAATTTCAAGAATTTTGAACATTATACTTGCGCATAAAATATCTTATTTGTTATAGAGTTTGTTGCATCTGGTTGGTAAAGTTTAGTCAAACCTTTTTATTGGACTGAGAAAAATATCCCAAAATAAAACTGGAAATATTAATATTTAAAATTATGTCTTTAAGAATCAGACAGCTTCCATTTCACTTATTTATGAACTTAGTACCTAATTACTATTTTTTAGTAATCCTATACAGAGTTCCCAGACCTTCGATGAATTTATTAGAAGCAAAATCTTTCGGCTTATTTTAAGCTCTTAGAAGAGGCCGAAAGCTCGTGTTTCAAATAAATTAATTTCATATCGTGTCTTTATTCCTTTAATTCAACTTCTCGTAATTCAAAATATTCACCAAACTTCATTACATTTATTGAATCGAATTTTCATGCAGATTCCTTATTACGGAGAGACAGGAGTGAATCCCGGCGTTATGCTTATGAATATGACAAGGATGGAAAACTTTCCAGGAGGATGGACTGAATCCAATTTGAAAATAATTAATATATTTTGGGGAAATTTGAAAGACGGCGACCAAGATGTACTAAATATTCTATTCCAAGAGGTAACATTTAGTGATGTACAGATTCCAAAATTTAGCCGATGCCGATTCTTTGCCTATACCTATCTTAAAAAATCAATTCCCTTCAAAAACTTTACTAATCTAATGTAAAAACATTAAATTTTTATATTTCAAATTTATTTCAATGGTTTTTCCTTAGCTCACTCCACAATATACAGTGGCAGAATTTGTTACTCATATATCATAACTAAAATGATGTTAAAAAGTTTTATTACTCAGTAAAATATTAAAATAATTTTATGTTTCATAAATTGAATACCAATATTTAAATTGTTTCTCCTTATGGTAAAGGTATTTTCTTTCTTCAACAACATAAAAACAAAATTTTTCATTAAAATTTCGAGTCCCTGGTGGCCAATTTGAATAAAAAATGGCGATAAAATTATTAAAATACTTAAAATAAAAAGTCAACATAATAAAATGGTTTAATATAAAAATTATGAAATAGAACTTAATATAGAATTATTATTAATATAGAGTAGGAGATTATAATAGTTTATAATATTTAGAGATTTGCTAGTTAAAGACAATATAAATTTATGGGCAACTTAACTTATTATTAAGCTTTGCCTTTTCGGTGAATGTAAGACATTTTTATATAATTACACTTTGAAATGAGTATGAATTATCATAAATAGTGTTTTTTGTCTGTTCAATTTTCTATAAGTATAGATTTTGTTTTGTAATGAAAAAAAAAAAGGATTTGGATCACAATAAATAATTAATTGTATTTTTGGAACGACTGAATAATCAGCATGACTAACTGTTCTCAGGGGCATTCATAATGCTAACAAAAAACAAGATATTTTTATGTAAATAGAAGTTAACATTTAGAGTGACGAGGAATCTAGAGTCCATTAATCGCGTTAACTATAATAAATTAGTGTCCGCTGAACTTTTATACTGTAGATAGAACCCAGAACGATTTAATCGATAGTGTAAGTCACCCTCAGCGAAATTACAACTACTTATAACCATAAATGGTGGGAAAGGGTGCAGGAAAGAGTCTTGGATTTAAGTGGTTACTTCTATTCGACGAGCTCCAGGCCTAAATCTTTCACAATAAGACAAATTAATTAATTTACAATCGTTTCATGTTCATTTATTTTAATATTATATTAATAAAAAAACGGATCAAAACACGCACTCATATACATGCATTAATGTTTGCGTGTTTCAAGTGTATTAATAACTACACTACAGTACCATAATTTGTTATTAAATGTTTACCATACTGCCTCCAGTAAACAGTTAAAAAAATTTGTGCATGGTTTCATGACACCATATCATGAGAGTTCCATTTTCTCCGCATATTTTGAACCTTTGCTACTGAACATTAATCCGAAATAAAATTGTATTACAATCAAACGCTATGATGTTATAAAATTTTCATATTTCATTTCCAGCACCCAAATCAGTTGTATGAACTCGGATGCAACTGGAACATCCGCATAACTGCCTGTAAATCAGCCAAAAAAATTTGCCAACCAGCTGTGAAGAATGGGACATCAATAATTCATGGCATGGGTGCGAGTTTTTTCGAAGGAAAATACTACACACACTATCTAAAGGTTTGACTTTGCTGTATAGTTAAACTTGTGTGTGTATATATATATATATATATTACAAAAATAACCAATTCTCATATTTTATTCTTGAAATCCACTGAAAATCCACATTTAGCTCACTTAGAAGTTATGATTCCCTTAATTTTAGAGGCTGCACTTGTTCTTCCCTCACGTAAAGCACTCTTAACCGCTCATGCAGCTACTAAATTAAAGGGATTTGATAAGAAATAGATAACTTTAATTGATAAAATGCTTCACAACTTTTGCGACGAGTTAAACATACTTTTATTAGCCAAGAATACACGAATTAAATTACATTTTGCTTCAAACATTTATTAGCTTTCAAAGTGTTATTTAACTTTTGAGCTAATAAGGAATGTTATATTTTCCTGAAATTAGTGAAAATCATTTTAATTTTGATCAAATTGACTTAAATTAAGATTTGTGTAAAGTATTACATTCGCGGCTCCATCTGTGAAAGTAGCAGATCTCTAAAAGGAGCAGAAAAAAATCAAGAATCATCACCAAATAATGCAGAAAAAAACAATAATTATCACCAATTAAATAACTAAGGTTAATTGAATGCCCAGTTAGGTCAATTGAATGGCCGGTTAGGTCAACTGTACGCCCTTGATGATTGGTTAGATTAAGGGTAAAAGTTTACAAGACACCCGCATTGCCATGAAACATGCTACAGTAACGAAACAAACACATATCAATCGATAGAGCAGAAAAAATGGTACAAGCAGCTATGTATCATTTTGAAAATATTAGAAAATAAGAAAGTTATGATACTTTGAAGCAATGTCATTTTTAGCGACATTTAGCGACAGTTTGAGATATATCTAGCGACATCTGCCAATATTTTAGCAATTATTGGTATATCTAGCGACATTTGGCAACCCCTTAGTTGCCACACCATTCAATTACTCCATTAGGTCAGATCTGGTCAGTTTGTATTTTGTTGTTTAGGCGTAAAGATGGATTGTTGTGACATGTCAGTTACTGTGTTTTTTGTTAAGCTTCGCTCTACGGATAAGGAGCTATTTAAATTTTGTGTTGAACATAAGTTACTATTGAGCGATTTAACATGCTACAGTAACGAAACATATATCAATCGAGAGAGCAGTAAAAATGGTGCAAGCAGCTATGTATCATTTTGAAAATATTAGAAAATAACAAAGTTATGACACTATGAAGATGTTACTAGGCCTATCATAGCTTACACCATTTGGATCTTTTCCATTTCATGTACTGTTTCCGATTTCGTTGAAAATAAGATATTTAATGCAGGTTAGCTGAATGCCCGGTTAGGTCAACTGTACGCCCTTGATGATTGGTTAGGTTAAGTTGTGATATTTTCGTTAAAACTAACGAAAATATCACGACTTAGCCTAACCAATCGTCAAGGGCGTACAGTTGACCCAAGAACATAAGAAATTTTTATAATGGGCACACTAGGGGCCACTTCGGCCCATCGAGGTGGCTCCACTATGTAAAAACTGCCTCTACATTGGCAACAACTAGTGATGGGACGATTAATCGGAATCGGAATCGAGAATCGAGCATTTTTCAGGAATCGGAATCGGAATCGAGAGAATTGTACCATGATTTCCGATTCTTAAAACGATTCTTTAACTTTTAATTGAACCAGTTTTGCAATGTAAACTTTAAAATTTAAATGAAAGAGGATAACAAATTTTATTTTTATTGTATTGTAGCTATACATTAAAACATGTATATCCATGATGTGTAATCAAGAAGATTAAAATTAATTGTTACAACTTACAGTTGATTTTTATTTTTAAACCAATCTATTATAATTTATAATTTATATTACCATACTCATAATGTAAATAGTTAATCTTACCAGAGTAAAATATGACAATTTCCAGAAAAACAAGTATAGAATTATATTTAAAAATATTGAGAATCGGAATCGGAATCGAGAATCGTATCGGAATCGAGACTTTTTAGTGGTATCGGAATCGGAATCGGAATCGTTAAAAATTTTGGTATCGTCCCATCACTAGCAACAACCAATTTTTACAAAACTAATTATCAATTTAAAACTAATTATCAATTTAAAACTAGAGATAGTATGCCAGGGAAAGATTTAACAAGCGTAGAGCAGGAAAAAGATTTAGGAGTTATAGTCACTGGTGATTTAAAAGTAGCGAAACAAAGTACAGCAGCGGTCAATAAGGCGAACAAAGTGTTAGGTTTTATAGCTCGAAATTTTGAGTACAAATCGCGCGATATTATAGTTCCTCTTTATAAATCATTAGTTAGACCCCATTTGGAGTACGCGGTCCAATTTTGGAATCCGTATATGCGCAAAGATATAGACAAAATCGAAAGAGTTCAAAGACGAGCAACTAAGATGATTCCGTCGCTTAGGTCAAAGTCGTACGAGGATAGGCTTAAGGAGTTAAAATTGACAACACTCGAGACTAGAAGGTTAAGGGGTGATCTAATCCAGGTTTACAAAATTATGAATGGGTTCGATAACGTAGATAGAGATAGCTTTTTCGAAATATCTCAATATAATAGGACTAGAAACAACGTGTGTAAGTTGACAAGTAGAAGGTTCGAGACAGCAGTTGCGAAAAACTTTTTTACGCATAGAATAGTAAATAGCTGGAATAGTTTGCCGGTAGAGGTAATTAGTAGCACGTCTATAAACATGTTTAAAAATCGATTAGACGCATATGTTGATAGAAAGGGTATAGTTTAAGGTAGTAAAATTAAGGCTTTGTGGGGATAGATCCCACAGCTCAACACAAGTGTTGTGGGATATAGGGAGGCAGCGTCTTGGGTTAGGGGATACTCTCTGTCCTTACACACCCTATTTAAAGAGATTCCTCTGCCGAGCGGTGCCCCCCATAGTACTGTGAGGCAAAGCTGGGCACTTGCGTTTTTTTTTGCGGTACTGCGGTACTGCGGTACTACCGCACTACCAAACCGGTACCGCATAACGCAGTACCGCAAAGGATCGCTGAAAGTACAGGCTGTACTTTCAGCGATCCTTTGCGGTACTGCGTTATGCGGTACCGGTTTGGTAGTGCGGTAGTACCGCAGTACCGCAAAAAAAACCGCAAGTGCCCAGCTCTGCTGTGAGGTATTGAAAAACTCATGATCTTCACTTGCCCCACAAACACCTTTAAATGGGAGACCCAAAATGGGTGCACACACATTTCTACATTACTGTACAGTCTTTACAGCCACACCTACACTTTTCCTCCTAAGTGTATATATTGTAATGTATATGGTTGTAAATTTTGACTTGGTCCGCAATCGATATGGACCGTGACTTGATGGATACCGTAATGAAATTGACTGGATTCTTTGGATCTGACATATTTGCATGTCCGTTATAAATAGATATAGAGTGTAACATATTTGTGGATAGTAGTCTATTATGACTTGATCCTCTGGATCCAGAGTCTATCTTTAGTTTTAAATCGATAATTAATTAGTTTTAAATTGATAAATATTTAGTTTCGTAAAAATTGGTTGTTGCCAATTTACCTGCAGTTTTTACATAAATTTCTTATGTTCTTGTGGTTCGGAACCCACGTAAAAATGTAGGTCCCCTCCGCCACCACGGAGGACATACACAATACACGATTACGAACACAGTTAGGTAGACCAGCCATGAGTGGATCCTAGGGTCTTTCTTGGTCTGAAACATTATAACATTATAACATTATAATAGGCTACTATCCACAAATATGTTACACTCTATATTTATTTATAACTGACATGCAAATATATCAGATCCAAAGAATCCAGTCAATTTCATTACGGTATCCATCAATACCAGTACCTTGCCAACCAAAAATAAGTCACGGTCCATATCAATTGCGGACCAAGTCACAATTTACAACCATATACATTACAATATATATACTTTGGAGGAAAAGTGTAGGTGTGGCTGTAAAGACTGTACAGTAATGTAGAAATGTGTGTGTGCACCCATTTTGGGTCTCCCATTTAAAGGTGTTTGTGGGGCAAGTGAGGATCATGAGTTTTTCAATACCTCACAGTACTATGGGGGGCACCGTACAGCAGAGGAATCTCTTTAAATGGGGTGTGTAAGGACAGAGAGTATCCCCTAACCCAAGATGCTGCCTCCCTATATCCCACAACACTTGTGTTGAGCTGTGGGATTTATCACCTAAATGCACATAATGTATATGAAATAAACTAGTACCATTCATGCAATAAAAATGGGCTTAACACTATCACCAGATGTCCCTTGCAGACATCAAACTATCCAACCTTCTTTTGAAAGAATCAAGCGTATCTGAAGTCACTACTTCTTCTGTCAGACTGTTCCAAAACTTAATTACTCTGTTTGTAAAACTATGTTTTCTTAAATTTGTTCTACATCTTGGCTTAAATAATTTCAAACTATGACCTCTAGTCTGGTTATTTGATATTTAATGAAAAGAGAATCAAAATCTATCTTATCCAACCCTTTTATCATTTTATACACCTCTATCATATCACCCCTTAACCTCCTCCTTTTTAATGAGAACATGTTTAGATACGCCAGTCTTTCCTTATATGTCAATTGTCTTTGAGATGGGATCATTCTTGTTGCTCGTTTCTGTACTTTTTCCAGTTTTTCAATATCTTGTATCAAATAGGCACTATTAAATTGAATACAGTATTCGAGGAGGGGTCTCACATATGAAATGTATAGTTGCTTTATAATATTGGGTGATTTGTATTCAATGTGTCTCTGCATGAGATTGAGTCTGCATTTGCTTTATTTCTGATTTCCATACAGTGATTTGAGGGTTTAAGTTCATTAGTCACAGTGACACCCGTCTTTCTCTTTATCATCATTTTTAATCCAAATTCCATTCATATTGTATTCAAATTCTGGATTTTTTGGCCCACTATGCATAACCTTGCACTTATCAACATTAAATCTCATCACCCACTTATCTGCCCAGGTTGTTACTCTGTCTAAGTCTTTTTGTATTGTCATTGCTCCTGCTACTGACTTAACATTATGGCCTAATTTTGTATCACCAGCAAATTTTGAGGTTTTACATAATAGGCCTTTCAATACGGGTCTCCAAGTAGACTTATTTCCATTTAGATGAACTCTGTTTTCTGTTTCTCAGCCATTCTTCTATCCAGTCAGCTATATGACCTCTTATACCATGGGCTCTAACTTTTACCAACAATCTTGCATGAGGAACAGTATCAAATGCCTTTGCAAAATCTAAGTATACTATATCTACTGGCTCTTTATTGTCCAAATGCAATATGACTCCATCATAAAATTCAATCAAGTTGGTTAGACAGGACCTTCCATTCGAAAGCCATGCTGGCTATCATTTATATGGTTGCACCCTTCAAGGAACTCAGTAACTTTACCTCTAATGATACTTTCGAGTAATTTGCAAATAATGGAGGAGGCTGATGGGTCTGTAGTTTTTTGCCAAGTTTCTATTCCTTTTTTAAAGATTGGAGCCACATTTGCTTTCTTCCAATCCTCTGGAATTTCAGTACATATCAATGATTTATTAAAAATAATTTCTAGTGCCTGTGCTATATTCTTTTTGGCAGCTTTTATGACTATTGGATGCATTTCATCTGGCCCTGGAGATTTTTCCATTTTTAATTATCTATTGCTTTTAGATATCTAGTTTTGTTACCTTAATTCATTTATTTCTCTATCTTGTCCTGGTAGTATAGATCAGGAATATTATTTAAATTTTCATTTGTGAATACTGATGAGAAGTATTTGTTTAGTTCTTCAGTTATTTCAAGATCATCATCTATAGTTTTATCATCTATATGGAGGGAGCCAATTTTCTTTTTCACTCTACTTTTCAAATTGAAGTGACTGAAAAACTTCTTAGGATTGTTTTTTGAATTCTTGGCTAGGCTTTTTTCCAGGTCTCGTTTGCTATCTCTGATTGCTTTCTTGCAAATGCTTCTTTTACTTTTATATATTTCGGAGTCTGTGCCATTTTTAGTTCTTTTGAATTTATGAAATGCTTTTGTTTTTTCTCTGATTGCCCTTTTTACACTGCAGTTTATCCAAAGTTGTTTTTTATTTTTTCCAGTTCTGATTTTACATTGTGGGATATACTTCCTTTGTATGTTCATTATTATACTTTTAAATTTTTCCCACATACTAATTACTCTCTGTTCAGGCTGTAGAATATCTGTCCAATTTATTAGACGCAGATCATTTACTAGTCCATTTATATTTCCTCTTTTAAAATCTGGGATTTCTACTTTATTTTCACTAGGTCTTGAATTACAAACAATATTAAACCGAAGGATACAATGATCACCTGAACCTAGTGTTTCTGAAACTGAGATATCCTGGAAGGTATCTGGATTATTTGTTAAAATTAAATCTAGAATGGCATCGGCCCTGGTTGGCTCCTTTACTAACTGGGTTAAACCGTTCTCAATTATACAGTCTAAGAATCTCTCATTACTTTCTGGTGTTTGTAATATTTCCCAGTCTATATGCCTATAATTGAAATCTCCAACAATAATAATATTGCTTGTCATTGCTTTATTTATTTCATCAATAAGTTTGTTTTCTACATACTTATTTTCTTCTCTACTTTTGGGGATTCCTCCAACTGAACATCCCTCAGGTGGTCTATAGATACCCCCTATCCTGATTTTGCTGGCATTTTTATGCCCAATATCTATCCATACAGATTCAACTATTTCTTCTTTAACGGAGGTAACCTCAACTGGATTCAGATTTGTCTTGGCATAAATAAATACTCCGCCACCCTCTGAATATTTACGTTCATAATAAAAAAGTTCATAGCCGTCAATTTCATAAGTAATGGTATTATCTCTTTCACTAAATGGACTATTCGGTATCGTACTGAATTTTGTCCAAGTTTCAGTGACAATCATAACATCAGGATTTTCAATACCTATGTATGCCTTGAATTCATTTATTTTCTCGGATACTTCTTGCATATAGAAAAATGACAAAGAACCCTTGGAATATTTTGCTTGTAATTTAGTCTGGTTCTTGTTCTGTGATGGTATATTATTTGCATCTCTTTTACTTTCTTTGTTGACCTTTTTCTTTTGAGTTTTAATTATATTTTTTATTAGTTTATTGTTATCAAGAGTATTGGTATTTGTACTAATTTGGCCTATTCCTTTGGTTTTTAGTCAATTATATGATACAATCTTTGATTGTAAATCAGTCCCTTTACTATTAAGGTGAATTCCATCTCTGTTATAGAACTCTCTTTTTTTGTAAAATTTATTCCATAGTTCGATATATGTAATTTCCACGCTCTGACATCGTGTCTTAAGCCTACTATTTATATGTATATAGTGCTTGTGAGTACCACTTAATATTCTCATGTATCCTGGGAATTATACCTGTGATAGATGTTTTAAGGTTAGGTCTCCGTTCCTTTAACTTCATTAATAGCTGTTTATACGACTCGATGATTTCTTCGGAGTGCTTACCCTTTATATCATTTCCACCTACATGTATAACCATATTCTTTGGTACAGTTAGGTCAATACCAGATCCTTTTTCTATAATTTTATTACTGATTCTATTTAGCCCTGCACCTGGATAACAGTAAGCTATGTTACCTCTAGGTAATTTAGATCCTAGGCCCCTCACTTGAGTCACCTATAACGGATGCTGGTTCAAACACACCTATAGCTTTAGAGTGCCTAGGTTTATATGAGTCTGGATTATTACTGCTAAAATTTTGTTTTATAGAAAATGAATGAAATCTATTTGTTAATTCTATTAAAATATTTTCATTTGGTTTTAAAATCCTTGGTTTCCAGGTTTTCTTTGGCATTTCCCACTCATTTGGCCTATTTTGCGTTGACCTAGGCCCAACTAAAACATTGGGTTCAGGCTGTTTCTGAGTTTCAGCCTCATTTACAGATTAGACCCAGGCCCAGGCCAAACTTGAACTGCAATATCTCTATAAGTTGGTCTGGCATCTCCCTCACTAATAGACCCTCTGGACTTATTAAAATTTTTTATTACAGTACTACACTTGTCACAAAACCACATCAAGTTGACATTAAGCTTAGAAGCAGCATTTATACCTTTATATAGTGTATATCATTTGTAAGGCCTTTGCAGCTTACGTGATACCAGTCATCACAGCTATCACATGCAATAGCTCTATCTTTACTCTTAACTTCCTTTTTACAAACTCTACAGTCACTGTACAAGCTAGGCCTGTACAAACAAGTACAGGTAACACCGGAGTGATCTTATACCAGTCAAAAAACAATTCCAAAATGCAGGATCAATCTCAACTGCAGCCCTGAAAAAAAATTTCAACACCACACTCCTGGTTTCAGTGATAAATAATTTGAACTTTTTTGTTAACAAGCAATTTTAGGCACGTGACGCCTAGACACGTCCGATTACCAATAGCAAAGACTACTACCTTGCCAGTACCTTGCCAACCAAAAATAAGTCACGGTCATTCAGTTGACCTACATTAAATATCTTATTTTCAACAAAATCGAAAACAGTACATGAAACGGAAAAGATCCAAATGGTGTAAGCTATGATATGCCTAGTAGCATCTTCATAGTGTCATAACTTTGTTATTTTCTAATATTTTCAAAATGATACATAGCTGCTTGCACCATTTTTTCTGCTCTATCGATTGATAATGTTTCGTTACTGTAGCATGTTTCATGGCAATGCGGGTGTCTTGTAAAGTTTTACCAGATTAAATCGTGATATTTTCGTTAACTAACGAAAATATCATGACTTAACCTAACCAATCGTCAAGGGCGTACAGTTGACCTAACCGGGCATTCAACTGACCGAACTGGGCATTCAATTAACCTTAGTTATTTAATTGGTGATAATTATTGGTTTTTCTACATTATTTGGTACCTCATTGCCACATTTTATAGGCAATCATGCGGCGGAATGGCACAAAATAGTTCTTATTAAAAATATTAATTAAAAAGTTTCGGAGAAATTTTAAAAAAAATTAGAGAGAGCAGGGTTTTTACTTATTCTATATCTATATAAATACATGGCTTTTATAACTAAAAAGTTGATTTTCGTGGAGCCGTGAAAGTAATACTTAACCAAGATTTGTAATAAAAGTATCATCGGCCAGAACGAAACATATTTTAGAACACATCATGTACTTGAAACACAATTCTTTAAGCAGTGAAAAATATTGGAAACAATTATTACAAATAGTGTTTTTCCAATGATACCCCATCGAGCACATATAAAAATTATAGCGGTTGGAAGGCAAGCTCGTCTTACAATCATACATATGATGGTTAACACAAAAATGTAAAAATGTTTTACAATTAATGTCGAATAAGAATGTTTGTCATGTCACTATCTTCACTTCGCTTAGGGGGAAACGGTGTTGTCCACTGAGCTACGAATAATGGCGAATTAAAGCAAAAGGAAACTGAACATAACAATTTGGTTTGTAAATTTACATGTAGTAAAAATATTCCCTCAAATTTACTACACAAGTTCACTTTTATTTACTATAATTTTTAACAGTATCGTACTGGATTCATTCTTCATATCAGTTTTAATACTGGCATAACCTTTACAAATATGTTTATAACGACACAAATTGGATGGCTAATAATTAATACTTACTTTCCTAAAGATTAACGACAAATAATTATCAGTGTATATGCTGCATTGAGAAGATAAAGATCTTAACAACAACCTCTATAGATATTAATAAAAATGTGTGTGTGTGTGTGTGTGTGTGTGTAATTTAAAATAGGCAGAACTGTTGTATCGCTTATTCAATTCATTTCTTTTAGAAAACAAACTAAATTCGGATCAAGTAAAGATAAGCACCCCCAACCTTTTTTAGTTAGCTTTATAAAGCTAACTAGCGAAAATATCACGACTTAACCTAACCAATCGTTAGGTCAACTGTACGCCCTTGACGATTGGTTAGGTTAGGTCGTGATATTTTCGTTAGTTAGCCTTATAAAGCTAACTAAAAAAGGTTGGGGGTGCTTATCTTTACTTGATCCCTAAATTCTTTTGTTTTTAAAGTTTATTTTTAAGGCTTGGAAAGAATATCGCTTGGGTGATCCTCTGCAAGGACTTGTGGCTAAAATGGAAAAAGAACTTGACCACGCGGACATTGTTAACCCTCTTCCATACTGTCCCGGTTATGGAGATTTGAAGCACATTCTTCTAAAGGGAATAAAATCCTTACTGTAAAATTGCATACTACAGTTTAGAAGATACAAGAAAAGTTAACATTCAACTGGGTGTAATTAAACGCTTTCTTTGATTTAATAATTGTGTAAATTTCAGATTTTGTTAAAATACATTTCGTTCGTATTCTTCAACTCGATAAAAAAATTTGAATTTTTTTCAGCTAAATTGAATAACTTTTAGTGATGAAATAAGTAGTTTTACAATTTCTGTTTTTGTTTTATCACAAAAAAATAATTGTGTAATTACACTTTATTTAATTTAATTTGGTCCTTAAGCTTTAGGCTTTACTGGGCTCTTAAAAATAAAAGTTATTATTAATAATAATATACAAATTATGAATAAGAATTATTAATTAGAGTGTGTATTAATTTTAAACTATTATTATCATACATATTAGTTGTAATGCGCCTCGTGGTGTAGTGGTTAGCGTCGCTGACTACGAATCCATCGGCCCCAGGGTGGAGACCTGGTGACTTTAAATCTTATAATAATGGAACAGGTATAGATCTCATGGATAGAGCTCTAGCAGACTATAGGCCAAGAATTCAAGGTAAAAAATGCTACTGACTGTCAATGCTTTGAATGTTGCAGTTGTTTTTAGTTGGAAACTGTATCAGCTGTGTTCCAGTAGTAAGACAAAACAAAAAGACTTTCGAAGAACTTTAGTAACAGTTTTGCTGAAACAGTCAAGGCCAAAGCCAATGATCGTCAATGATTGTAGGCCCAATCCCTCCGGATGTTAGAACAGATAATCGCGATCATTACCCGGTGAGCTGTCCTTTGGTAACCTTTGGTTAACTTCCGCCCAAATTGTTCATTCTGACGAAGGTCAAGCTTTTCACTCCACCTTGGACCTAAAGTTTAACGTGGAATCCAAACCATGCCCCACCAGCAGCCCAGCGTCTTAATCACTAGGCCACCCATTTATCTACCAACCACTTTCTTTATTGTGTAGAAGGATGAACAGGTGGGTTTTGCTGCGCGCCGGCTGCCGTCCCGGGTCTCGAACCCGGGGCCAATGGATTCGTAGTCAGCGACGCTAACCACTACACCACCGAGGCGCATAATTATGTTGTATTGCCTGTAAAGAATTGTTTCCAAAGATACCATGAAAAATAAATCACTGGGGAACAAATTTCAACTTTTTGTCTATTGAATTAGATTTGACAGTTAGTTCTAGGTAATTTGGGTGCGCTGAGCACGAATGTTTACTCGGTTTTGCTCTATCAGGTCCTGATTTTGCTCAACACCTCTCCTCTTTCGTCGTATTCATAAAAAGGTTTTTTTCTCAATACTCGCTGTCTTTTTGCAGTTACACATTATGCAACTAGGTTTTTATCTAGGTATTTGTACCTATTGTTATGGTATTGTTGTATTATGTATATTTTTATATGTAACACCCTAAAAATATTTTTAATTTTGTCATTTTTAACCCATTTTAATATTAGTAAATTAAGCTAAAAATATCATAGAATTCTAAAATTTTCTCGAGCGTTCCTGTTCTCTGTAGAGTATTCTAGAGGGACAACTAAAATATATAAAAGCGACTCGTTTCCAGAGTTAATCAGTCAATTCAATTCAATCAGTCCAGTCAGTCAGTCAGTTGAGTTAGTTAATTAAGTTTGGGCATTAACATAATTTTGAATTGGCATATGATTTAGTGAGTAATTTTGTCATCGTGATTTAATATAGTTGATTTAATTAGACGTAATTTATATTGTACCTACTCATCCGTGTTTCTAGTTTAATTTCATAGATTGTAAGTACCTATTTCATAATAAGTACCTATTTAAACTAATTTTTGTGTTTATATTTCAGATTTTCTTAAATTTATATGAATTAAGGGCTTTAAATACCTTTACAAATTGGCAGAACAATCAAGCAATATGTCATCAAGCACTAGAAAGTTCAAATGCAAAAACAACCCTGATTCCTTCTGTTATATATGTGGAAATTTTACACTTCCACATCAACGAGCAAATATAACTGACTTCGTAAAAAGAGCTTACTTAGCTTATTTTGGCATAAAACTGGGGGACCAAGATAAATCGTGGGCTCCACATAAAGCCTGCACTATATGCATTGAAAGACTGCGACATTGGACGAAGGGTTCGGATTCAAAAATACCTTTTGGAGTTCCGATGGTAAGTTTATGATTTCATAAAACTACGTAATTTAATCACTAGTATACTGTAACTTACCTAAATGTAATTGTAACTTAGGTACATAAACAAAAATTTACAGAAAATGTTTATAAGAATCTCAAATATTGCATAAGGTTGAGACACATAGAAATGTTAAATGTTTGGGTGATAACTTTTGATAAAATTCATAAAAACAAGTCTCTCGTCGCTTTTGTTAACGCTTTACAATTTTTTTCCATATCAGGTGTGGCGAGAGCCTACTAACCACGAGACCGATTGCTACCTTTGCTTTGTCAAGACTTCGGGCTTCACTAAGAAAAATAAACATTGTATCGAGTACCCAAATTTCGACACCGCGATACGACCTGTGCTACATTCAAATGAGATCCCCATTCCAAAATTTAAGGGTCTGCCAACTCAAGAATTAGTTGAAGATGTTCCTGAAAATATTGTTATGCACTTTGAGGAGTCAGACACCGATTTTGACCCCAGCGTATTTGAAAGTCAAAACGATCCGCAAAAGTTTAACCAGGCCGAGTTGAATGATCTTGTAAGGGATCTAAATTTGCCAAAAAAGGCTGCGGAAATTTTAGCTTCAAGACTTAAAGAGAAAAACTTGCTTACTTCAAACACATACATTTCATTTTACAGAAAAAGAGAAGAAGAACTTGTTAAATATTTTAGAACAGAGGATAGTTTAGTATATTGCTGCGACATAGTTGGTTTGTTAAAGAAGATGGGGGTTGAGTCTTACGATGCAAATGATTGGCGCTTGTTTTTAGACAGTTCGAAAATAAGTCTTAAGTGTGTGTTGTTGCATAATGGCAATCTATACGGCTCGATACCGATTGGGCACTCAACAAAATTAAAAGAAAAGTATGAACATATAGAAAAGGTTTTAAATCTTATCAAATATAGGGAGCACGAGTGGATCATATGTGTTGACTTAAAAATGGTTAATTTTCTGCTAGGACAACAAGGAGGGTATACTAAATATCCCTGCTTCCTTTGCTTATGGGACAGCAGAGCCAAGGAAGAACATTATTTCAAACAAATCTGGCCAGCACGAACATCACTTACTGTCGGAGAAAAAAATGTAATTAATCCACCTTTAGTGAGCAGAGATAAAATCATATTTCCTCCTCTGCATATAAAACTAGGCCTCATTAAACAATATGTAAAAGTTTTAGATACGAACGGCGAGTGTTTCAAATACATAACTTCAAAATTTCCAAGTTTAACTTATGAAAAAATCAAGGCGGGAATTTTCGACGGTCCACAAATAAGAACAATGATTAAAGACAGCAATTTTCCTAATGTCATGAATGAACGCGAAAACAATGGCTGGTTCTCATTCGTGGACTTGATAGAAAACTTTTTAGGCAATTATAGGGCAGATAACTACGAAGAAATCGTAAAAAAACTTTTAAGGGACTACAAAGAGTTAGGTTGCAATATGAGCATAAAAATGCATTTTTTGAATAGCCATCTTGACCAATTTCCAAGTAATTTAGGTGATGTAAGTGACGAACAAGGGGAGAGATTCCACCAAGATATAAAAATTATGGGGGAACGGTACCAAGGCCGCTGGGATTCCCACATGATGGCTGATTACTGCTGGTGCTTGAAAAGAGACCTGCCATCAACAAGCAAATACGCTAGAAAGTCTTACAAAAGAAAATTTTTGCCACAGTGAAAGCTTCATATCTGTTTGTTTTTTTATTTTAAGTCATTTCTATCGTTATAATGTAATTTTACTGTAGTTTGAACTGCTTGTATTCATGAAACTTGAAAAAAAAATTTAACACTTGACTTAATTTTTTAGTCCTAATTTGAAAAATCTGGAAAATGGCACATAGGCTGTCGACAAGAATCAGGACCTGATAGAGCCAAACCGAGTTGAAATTCGTATTCAGCGCACCCAAATTACCTAGAATCAAGTGTCAGATATCATTCAATAAAATACGTGTTGCCCAGTGTAGTGTACGAAATTGAGAATAACCTGTCTGGCTTCAATTTTTATTTGTTTCCGGTATTTTTTTTTCATATACACAAATGCAGAACTTGTATATTTGTTTGAAGTTTATGAAAAGTGTTGTAAAATGGAATACAAACGTTTGATAATCGTCAAAATTGCTAAATAAAGAGGGGGGACAGCCCCCACTCCTCATATTTCTTTTTTGATAATGTGGTGCCTTCTTCAGAAATGTGTATATCCAAGAAAGTGATAGTTTAAGATTTTTGATGAAAGAAATGAAATAAATTGGCAATAAGGAAAAGCTTCACTTATAGACCAAAAACTACCCCTACCCCTAATGACTACATTTGTAGTCGTGCAATTTACTGATTGATTATAGTAATTAATTTTTATAAATCTTTTTAATTACTTCAATGCAGTCAATGAGAATAAAATAATAAAATTTCAAAAGATTTTAAAGAACATTCGTAGTGCATATTTTGGTTCTCCCACAGTACCATACTATACAAATATGGAAGGCAAAATTTCAAGTCACTTGTGCCACACCTAAATATCAATGTATTCTAATGAAACTTTATACAACAAGTTTCCCCACCAAACGGCACAACTTTCAGGGTTGGGAGCAGGGAAATTCTATAAATATAAATACAAATACTGTATATGTTTACATTAAAATCGTGAACTTTATTATTTTGATATAACCTGAAGGAAAAAATGAATCATCCACTCCCAGTACTTTCGAGTTGATTTCACCTCCCTCAAGAGGAGTTGAAATAAACTCAAAAGTACTCGAAATGGGTATGAGTCCGTCT
Source organism: Bathynomus jamesi (assembly GCA_023014485.1). NCBI lineage: Eukaryota > Metazoa > Arthropoda > Malacostraca > Isopoda > Cirolanidae > Bathynomus > Bathynomus jamesi. The sequence goes on along the minus strand of JAJOZX010000138.1, from coordinate 1,499,841 downwards.
GTTTTTGGCAATCTAACTACGGGTTCCTTAAAACAAGGTCGATGTATTTTTTATTTAAAATATGTTATTTAACTGAATCTCTTTTTCCACGTTACAGTGTAAAGAAGCGAATTCACACTAGCTTTTCCCCATTATTACTGTGCTACTTAAAATAAATCAGTAAATAGTGAAAATTATAGTCGTTCGAAACCCTATGTTTGTGTTACAAAATGCTCTGCCACGTACTGTTTTTAAGTCAATTCCGGGATGGTTACCTGCTATAGAATCCAGGGAGTTATACCCATTTCGTTGACAAAACCGAGACATCGACACTCTAAACAACTTAACCTTACCTAATAATTTGTCGACAGAATGTCAAGTCGATCAGATAAGATATCGTAAAGCCGAAATTCAGAAATCAGAATAAATCAGTAGAAATGGTGCAAATAACTGTCACCGTTGTCCAACTTCTTATATAATATATAATATTAATTATAATTTCATATATATATGTATATTAATTTCATATATAATATATATATATTATATATATATATAACAATCATCTTAATGGTTTAACCCTTTCTAAGTGACATAACTAAATATAGCTTGTCCCCGATATGTTGACCAATTTAGCAGTGACTGTATAAATAGTTTGCTTTCAAATTTTAAGGTTAAAAATTAGGAGATGCCTCTAAATTTAGATTCCTAATAAAATATAATTTCTATTATCAATTGGTAACTTTTATGTCTCTGACAGACCGAGTCATGAGGTTATTAGCTCATTCAAAGATGCACTTCAAAGAAATATACAGAAGCTGAATCTTGACTTATATCATTAACAAATCGGCTTTTGTTTACACTAATCTTCGGAAAAATAATGTCCAGAAATAGCTTCAAACTGTTTCTGAAATATTTGCATTTTTTGATGAGGAAAAAGGAAATGATCCACACCCTCTTAGAGTTGTGTTTTGTGTTGTGACTTGATTTATGTACCTACATAACCCATAGTTTCATTTATACGATATAGATGTACTGAATTATATATTTTAGTGATATAACTAGCCTATTTTAGGCTATATACGAGGTCTGTTCAAAAAGTATGGAGTTATGACTGTGCTAAACATGTCTCTGCATGTCGAGACAAGTTGACTATCGATAGGGTCGCACTTGATTGTGTAGCGTCACTCCACTGTGGTGAGCCGATAAAGTGAAACGTGTTTTGTTTCGCGGCGATTTCTTACGATGTCGGTCAAATTACTTTTTTTTTTTACTGTGAAGGTGTTGTGCACCATGAATATGCTCCACTGGGACAAACAATCAACAGGGACAAACAATCAACAAGGAATTTTACATTGGAGTTTTGAGACATCTACGTGAAGCAGTTCGGAGGAAACGGCCGCAGAAGTGGAAGTCCGAGACTGGATGCTTCATTACGATAACGCGCCAGCTTACTCATCGCAACTTGTCCAGCAATTTTTGGCCAAAAAAGCTACTTCCTGCCCAAAGTACAGCAGCTCCATATTCTCCGGATTTGACTCCATGCGATTTTTATTTTATTTCCGAAGCTCAAACAAACCCTGAAAGGACACCGATTTGATGATGTTAAGGCCATTAAAAGAAATTCAACGGAACAGCTTTTGGCTATTCCGAAAAGTCCTTCCGAAAAATAATGCAAAAAACTTCACTTTTTTCTACGTGAAGGTCAAAATATGTTAATAAAAACCCACTCTAATAAACAGAGTTTATTTCCACAACAGTTTCGATGCCCACTGGCATCCTCTTCGGGTGGATACAGAAAAAGAATGAACCAAAAACAAGAGGGAAAACAGTCCAGGGACCATTAAGAAATTCGTACCTAGGTTAGATCCCGTTCTCCCGACAATGGAAGGGCATTTTTCTTAAAGGGACCCGCTTGTAAGTACATTCGCACAAATTTAAAACTATATTCTTGTTTTATACATACGGATTCTTTTTTTTTTTACATAATTATTACATTTATTATTAAATTTATTGCATTTAATATTGCATTATTATTTATTACAAAAATTATAAATTTATTATTACATTGTTGTTTATTATACAGAAATTATAAACCGAAAAACGAATGAAAAAGGCGAGAAGGAAACAATCCAGAGACCATTAAGAAATTCGCACCTAGGCTAGATCCCGTTCCCCGTTTTTCTGTATCCATCCGAAGAGGATGCCAGTGGGCATCGAAACTGTTGTGGAAATAAACTGTCTATTAGAGTGGGTTTTTATTAGCATACTTCCGAAAAATGTTTTCAACAGTGGTTGGATCGTTGGCAAAACGTGTGGCTTCAGAAGGAGGCTTAATCTCTTTCAAAGTACAGGCGTACTTTGAGGAAGATTAAGCCCCAAATCCTGTAAGTACCATAGTGATCAGTCTTTCCTTGTGAACAGACGTGTTTTATCGAGTGTCCAGTGTTATCAATTGAATAAGTGGTTTTCGTTGAGGTGTCTTAAAAAAAATGGTGTTTGGTGCATTCTTAACTAAATTACTTCGTGTTACTAATCATTCATTAACAATATATTTCATTTATTGACTTTATTCAGTACCATATTATTTGATTAATCCAAGGCTAGTGCACGTGGCTTGCCTTGTTTGTTTTTCAAATCTATCAGAAAATAAGGTTAATTTTCCCTTCCTTCGGGAGATCAGGTAGAGTGTGGTCACACCGTGTGAAAAAAAGGAAAAAAGGAAAAAAAGGAAAAAAAGGAAAAAAGTCGGTCAAATCGCGATCAGAGAAGTATTATTAAATACTCTTTATTTTACAGATCTTTCGTCGGTAGCTTAATTATATATTCCTATAGTATAAATTTGTGTTACAAGAACCTGTTTCTGCATTTCAAGAACATTTTTGCGGGTTTGGGCAGGTGACGGCACAATAAGCACGCGGTAGACCTACGTTGTAATTTATTAATTTCCAAACGCTCGTTTTATTTTTGTTTTGTTTATTTTTTAACTAATTAAAAGCATGGCACCCCCGTCAAATACTTGCAATCGCTGTGAAGGGAAATTTGCCGCTTACGCGTTTACAATGGCTAATAATAATGAGCAGTTAGTTTGCAGGTGGTGCTCAAGCATGGAAGTCCTGAGGAACAAGTTAGAACGTGAGAGGGAGGCTTGAAGAAAACGTGATGCTCCTGACGGCAAAATTAGAATCCCTTGAGACTCCAGTTACGACCCCTCCTGCCTCAGTTTCTACTAATAATATAACTAGTACTAATAGCCCTCTCTCTTCCCCTAGTTCCCAACCCTTCGTTCGAGTGCGAAATGGAGCACCATTGAGAAAACCTAAGATTTGTCTACCAGTAATAACAAACAATAAGTTTTCTGTTTTAGGTTTCAAAGATGCTGATGAACCGGAAATACGACTCGTTGTCGATTCCATTGTTCGAGGGCAGCTCGAGGAATTCTGTGGGAGAAACCCTCGTCGTAGGCGCCGTTACTGCTACCCTGGTGCAAGGGTGGAGGATATAACTAATAGTGTTGACCATTTTACTGACGGTACCGCCGAGGACACAACGTATGTTATTCATGTCGGTACTAATAACGTTTTAAATTCTAGATCGGAAGAACTGCTGGCTAGGTACAGGGACTTACTAGAGCGATTAAAGGAAAAAACTATTAAGATTGTTTTAACAGGTATACTTCCTCGAATTATCCAACGTAACGATTTCTACAGCAAGGCGACCTATATTAATAGGGCGGGTCGTACTCAGGTGACATGAATCTGAAGGAAATCCTACCATCACTCCATCAGGGGTGTCTAAATTATGTGTTTTTACATGGGGAATTCAAATATGAGCTTCTTTTTTGGATAGGATAACTCTAACCTACATCATTTTGTATTTCTAAATTGCCAATTTTACCCTTTTGAACCCTTTTATAATATATTAAAAGATATAAGGTAAATCATTTATATTGACAAGGCCAAATCAACTTTACATATATTTATTAATAGGTGAACTGCATGTATATCACTGGATATAATTACAAAGATCATTCTCCTGACATCTTGAACTTTGCCAGGTTGCACAAATCCTGCTTTGACTCAGACTTGGACATCAGCTTCCTGCTGGTCTCCTGAGCCCTGATCCCTCCATCCCTCTTTTCCTGTGAGAAGTACTTAGCAGAAGCCTCAGTCACCATTTTAACAACCCTCTCAATGCTTTGTGTGTGGCAAGGCCAGTTGCGCACCTCCATGGGGGTGTTGATGAAGTTTTTCACCTCTGAGGTGCTTAGAGAGCAGGTGAGAGGTGGCTCTGACACACCTTCTGACCAGCTGATCAAGTCACCGATGCTGGAAGCATCACAATTGATGTCAGGTGTCCTTCTGCTCCTAACAGAGGAGTCCCCCAGCTGAGTGTCCGGGTCCCCCTCTCCCCTGATGGCCAGGATTCTCTCCACCCCTTCAATCCTCTCCTTCTGATCCTCAGAGCAGAGTAGTGTTTGGAGGATGACTTCACTGTAGGCATACCAAGCAGATCTTCTCACAGTTGGCATCACAATATCCAGCACCTCCTTTCTCTGGGACTTGAGGCAGTCCAGCTGAAAGAGGATGTGCCTAGGCCCTTCGATCCAGGAGTGCTTGACCTTCACGTTGAACCAACATGGGTAATACACTCCAATGATGAATTCCACAATGAATTGCAGAATCTTCAGGTTCTTTCCTTTAAGTCCGTGCTTTGACACCCAGAGCCTGAGAAGTCTGTTCGCTGTGGTGAGCCAGCGGCTGTGGTTTACTGGTCCTATCTTTAACAGAGCCAGCCCTGCAGGAAGTACTCCATCCCTGACTGCACAGACAATTTTATAGCCATAGTATTGATCAGTTGAGAGATCTTGAATGACCTTGTCAGGAAGCTTGATCAGTGGAGGGCCAACAGAGATTCGGGTGAAGTTTGGATTGATATCAAAGTCTGTAGCAGAATCAAGGAGCTTTCCTATTGGCCCGGATAATTTTTTGTCTGACAGAGTAGGGCCATCAAGGTCAACAATGAGATGGCGCAGGGGAAGTTCAACAGTGTGCAGGTTGCACACCAACCAGACCAGCTTTCTCCCCAGGTGCAGCTCCAGCTTCCGCATTACTCCAGCTTTCACACCAGTGTTGACATTTGTTGAGTCTCCTCCAATGGCCAACAAGGTCTTATCATAACCCCTCTCTTTCAGCCAGGCAAACAGGACCTTAGCAATCTTCTCCGCATGTGACTCCTCTTTAGTTGCTTTCTCTGGGGTAAAGTGGAACAGATAGTAGCTGCCAGGCTCACTAACAACACTATAGTGTTCTTCCTTGATCTTTGCGGGAAAAGATTGGTCACTGCCCTCAGCTTCCATCATCACATTGGTCAGGTCAATCCGCCCATCAAAGAGGATGCAAGAGATCCCCCCTCCTCCCTGCACTTCTTCTCGAACTGTTCCCCCAGCTCTCTCATCAACTTCTCCTGTGCTCTCTTGACCTTGCTCTTATTAATCACTTTACTTGTATTGTCTTCTGTGATGATTCCTGCGTCAATCAGAGCTGCTGTTGCTATCGCTGCAGTTGGCCTCAGCCCTATGCCATACCTTACACTAGCAAGGGCAATGTTTTGAATCTCATCATAGTTTTTCTGTACCTTTGCCGAAGCTGCTGGCTCAGGGTCAGTTTGAGGGAAGAGCTCAACTTCAGGAACAAACTCATCTTCATCACCACTTCTCTCCAATTCCAGATCCTCATCACCATCTGCCAAAAATCTCTTAACATCCTTCCTGGCTGCCTTCTCTGCTACTGCAGCACTTTCCTCCTTGCTCCTTCTCCTTTTCTCTGCCTTCCTTTCCATCCACTGCCTTTTCAATGTCCTCACCTGTCTCTTGTGCTCTGGTAGATCAGGACCCCCTATTTGGTGGGGTCCCTTACTTCCAACCTTCTCTTTCTGTCCCTTGATGTAGGCAAGATCTTTCACAGGAATCTTTTTCTCTCTGCTGCAGGAACAGTTAATGTGGGCTTGGATAACACAGCCCTCACAGCCTCCCCCCTCACAACTGGTAATCTGACACTTGCAAGTCAAAATATCAAAGAACTTGTCTAACTTGACAATGAACCTCTCTTTGGCATCAAGTTTGCCCTTCCCAAGAGAAAACTTCACTGCCTGATTCCAGACCTCCTTGAGCTTGGACATGATGGTCACTTTTTCATTGATAACAGGTGGCTTGAAAAGAGCATTAGCTTTGCTCCACTGACAAATCAGACCAGGGTAGATGTCACTCACCAGCTTGTCCACTGGGTAGTTCCTCCTGTCATCTTCACTTTGCTTCCTCAAGTAGATGCCATACCTCAGGATATCCCTCACAGTTGGCAGTTCAGACACCAACAGCTCCCGGCCAGTGCCAACAAGATTACTCAGATGAGAACTTGATTTCGTCCTTGTTCTGACTTGAGCCATTTTCTTAATGAGTTCACACTGAAATAAAAACAATAATACAACAGTTAAGTATCCACTACAGACAGGTATTAACTCTTTTCAGCGCAAAATTCTTGGTTAAAAAAAGAGCTGAAATGGGCAAGAACAAATTTATCTGCAAATGCTAAACACATTATGCTTTTTTGGTTTCAAAATGTTATAAAATGCTAATTTATCTGTTGTCTGTAACAGGGTTGGCAAGAAACCCACTTTTTTTGAAAAAGCCCACCCCAGGTGGGTTTTTTCGGGTTTTTTCACCTAAAACCCGAAAAAACCCGGGTAAAATTGGGTTTTTTCATATGTCCATATGGTAGTTCATATTAGACCTACCTATTCTTATTTTTATAATAATACTGTACTGTACCGTACACTATTAATATAACATTTGTCTTGTTTTTAGCAAAAAGGTTGCCTTCCAGGCAATTAAGCATAAAAAGTTATTATTTTCTCAGATTGAGCTTCACAACAAAATTTGGAAAACATGGACCAATTTGAACTAAATTTGGTGTGGTAAATTATCCTATTTGTTAGGCTATACTTCCTATGGAAGACAGGCCCCTGTGTCTTCTGCTGGAAGTAGATGAATTACAGCTCCCAAAGGGAACTTAATTCAGCTAGTTATATCTATTTAATTCATATTACTGAATATTTTTTCTTTTATTTCACAGTTAAATAAAACAAACTGGCAACAGCATATTTATCTTTACTGCTAGCCTACAGAATTAGTCTGTTTGAAGTTATAACTGCATTAAATAATGCCAAAGACCTTTGGATCAGGAAGAAAATCAGGGCATGAATGGAGTGAAGTCAATATTATTGATGGGACTAGTAAAGTTAGATGCAAACATTGCAGTAATGAAATAAGTAATAAAATAGAGCGAATAAAAATGCATTTAATGAAATGTTTGAAACACATGGAATCAAGAAACAAGACTGACAATACTGCCAGTACATCATCTTCATACTGCCATGACATAGACCTCTCAGATGATCCAGACTCATCCTCACCACCACTGACACAATTACAGATGAAAAAAAGAAAAATTCAAAAGAAAGTAAGCGATTTTGGCATGACCACAACAACTTTGCAGAAAAATGTCATTGATAACAAAATAGCCAAATTCTTTTATGCAAATAATATTCCATTTCTATGTGCAGAGTCTAAGTATTTTATTGAAATGATAGAGACTCTAAGACCAGGCTACACTCCACCTTCCCGTCGAAATTTGTCTGGTCCACTTTTAAATACAATCCATGAAGAAGTAGAAAATTCCTTGAAGATGCAGTTGACTGAAGAATCAGGATGTATAACACCCTGATTGGCTGATGTCTACACTCATAACCTGCTACCTCACCCAAAGAGTTATACCTGTAGGTCTATTTGTTGACTCATGTTTGCTTGCTTTGCATGTAAAATCATTATAGGTGCCTATATGACAATTTTTAAAAATAATTGCATATGCACTTCTTAAGTTTCATGAAAAAACCCACAAGTGGGTAAAATAGTGGGCTTTTTCAAATGGTTTTTTTTTTTAAAAAACCAGGTGGGTTTTTTCGGGCTGGGCCCACTAGTGCCAACCCTGGTCTGTAATACAAATAATTTGTTCATGTACTCTAAAAAAACTAAAGAAACACATCCTAAAAATATTCTTTAGAACATTGAAATAGGCCTCATACTGCTCAGTTGTACTAAAAATGAACCACCTAATTTTAGCTCAAATCAAAGTTGTTAATTAAATTTTGCTCAATGTATCACTATAATATGCGTAGAAATAGCTTTTTCTAAAATATAACAGAATAATACTCACATGTGAACAGTAACAAAAAAAATATCAGTAGATAATCACTAAATCTATCCCCTCACTGCAAGCTGAGGTGGTAAAATAGCTTCATAAATCATGAGTCACTTCAAATATTTCACAAAACGTTTTAGAATGTTCTGAAACGTTACATTCTAGCCTCTGAGAAAGGTGGCTCAGAAAATGGCCTTATGCGCGCCAGAAAACCGTCAAAATATTTCATATACCAAACTGTATGATAATTACAATTAAGTGGAATGGCACACCTTTTTATTTGAGTATTTAAATATTATTATTATTATATGAATTACATTATATGTGTTTATATGAATTAGTTAGAACAATGCTCTATGAGAGATAACGTGAGCAGCCATGATAGAAAACGTGAGAAGACATATTCTGGGGTAACTACAATAGTAAAATAATCAACAATTTAATAATAATCAACTGCAAAATGATGTAGGTTAGGGTTATCAGAATTAAATATTTTCTTCAGAATTGTGTTCTATACACCAAAATATGTCATTTAAACACCCCTCTCCATTGATTTAAAAAAAATGCATAGTATGACCCGCCCTACTATATTAACAATAACCTAAAGTCTCCCAACAGGAAGGAGTGCATTTTGCGAATTTTTGGAACAATTTCTATGGCAGGAGGGACTTGTTCCTCGGAAATGAACTTCATCTTAATGACGTTGGAGCTGCGCGTTTAGGAAGACTACTTCATAATACTGTCTCTTCTTTTCAGGCTGCTGTAACTCGAACGGTCCCAGCGTAAATTCCACAAATTTCCCCTGCGCTCGCGAAGGTGTCGCAATTACAAACAATTTGAAGGTTCTATCCTTAAATGCTTGTAGCTTACGAAATAAAATGAACGAATTGTTTTCTTTAATTGCTTGTAAAGACTATGATTTAATTGCGATAAATGAATCGTGGCTTAGCACTGAAACACGTGACTTTGTAGGGGAGTATCAAATTAGAGGTTATAGACTTTTGTTAAAAACAGAATAGGTAGGCGAGGAGGCGGTGTTATGTTGTATATCAAAGATAATATTGTGAACGTTATAGAAATAAAGCACACACTTCCAGAACCAATAGATTCGACTATAGCAGAACTTAAATTGAACGATTTCAAACTTGTTGCTGCGGTTATATATAGGCCCCCTAATCAAACAGCTGATACGGACGAAGCGTTATATCGTGAACTAAAGAGAATAATAGGTAGTGAGCAGGCTTTAGTTATGGGTGACTTTAATTGCGCCAACGTGAATTACAATACAATGCAGGGAGACGCGGAAGGTAATCGTTTAGTTAATTCTCTCGAGGATAGCTTTCTTATTCAAAAGGTTGGGGAACCTACGAGGTTGGACAGTATTTTAGATTTAGTAATAACTACGGATGATAGGCTAATTACTGATCTTCAAGTAATAGAACCGTTAAGCAATAGCGATCACAATATGGTAGAGTTTGTCCTCTCAGTAAGTCACTCGAAACCAGCTAACTCGACTACAATTCCAAACTTCCAGCACGCAGACTTTTGTAAATTTCGAAATAAATTGTCACACGTCAATTGGGAAAACGTAATGGGGAACTCCAACGCAAAACTAATGTGGGAATCGTTTGAAACAGTATTTAGGATTATAAATGAGGAATGTGTACCGTACAAAATTAAGCGTGCGAAAGTAAATAACAAACCCTTGTGGTTTACTTCTAGAGTAGGAGACATTATAAAGAGTAGAGATAGGGCTTATAGGCTATATAAGTGCGATAAAGACAATTTGTGATTACGAAACAACTACATATCTCTAAGGCGTGAAGCGAAAAGTGTAATAAAAAAGTCCAAGCGCGAGTTGAAATCTCCATAGCTCGTGACGGTAAAGAAAACCCCAAGCTCATGGAATCAGGGGTGTAGTAATAAATTGGCTAGAAGAGTGGTTGCGAGGTAGGAAACAGAGGGTGGTCGTTGATGGAGCGGAGTCGTGTTGGGCTAATGTAGCGAGTGGCGTTCCTCAGGGTTCTGTATTGGGCCCCTTGCTTTTTCTTATATATATTAACGATTTAGATGTCGGCCTAGTCAGTACAGTTTCAAAGTTTGCGGATGACACGAAGCTGGGTGGTAGGGCGATTAGTGACGAAGATAGAGGTAAAATCCAGAATGATCTGAATAAAATCGTTGATTGGTCAGTTACATGGCAAATGAGATTTAACGTCGATAAGTGCAAAATTTTACATATAGGTTCGCGTAACGGTAATTTTGCGTATAGTATGTCAGGGAAAGAGTTGATAAGCGTAGAGCGTAGAGCAGGAAAAGATTTAGGAGTTATAGTCACTGGTGATTTAAAAGTAGCGAAACAAAGTACAGCAGCTGTCAATAAGGCGAACAAAGTGTTAGGTTTTATAGCTCGAAATTTTGAGTACAAATCGCGCGATATTATAGTTCCTCGTTATAAATCATTAGTTAGACCCCATTTGGAGTACGCGATCCAATTTTGGAATCCGCATATGCGCAAAGATATAGACAAAATCGAAAGAGTTCAAAGACGAGCAACTAAGATAATTCTGTCGCTTAGGTCAAAGTCGTACGAGGATAGCCTTAAGGAGTTAAAATTGACTACCCTCGAGACTAGGAGGCTAAGGGGTGATCTAATCCAGGTTTACAAAATTATGAATGGGTTCGATAACGTAGATAGAGATAGCTTTTTCGAAATATCTCAATATAATGGGACTAGAAATAACGGGCGTAAGTTGACAAGTAGAAGGTTCGAGACTAATTGCCAAAAACTTTTTTACGCATAGAATAGTAAATAGCTGGAATAGTTTGCCGGTAGAAGTAATTAGTAGCACGTCTATAAACATGTTTAAAAATCAGACGCATATGTTGATAGATTGGGTATAGTTTAAGGTAGTAAAATTAAGGGTGGATACTGGATAAGATAGATTTTGATTCTCTTTTCATTAAAGATCACAATAACCAGACTAGAGGTCATAGTATGAAATTATTTAAGCCAAGATGTAGAACAAATTTAAGAAAACAGTTTTACAAGTGTTGTGGGATATAGGGAGGCAGCATCTTGGGTTAGGGGATACTCTCCGTCCTTACACACCCCATTTAAAGAGATTCCTCTGCCGAGCGGTGGCCTCCATAGTACTGTGAGGTATTGAAAAACTCATGATCTTCACTTCCTCCACAAACACCTTTAAATGGGAGACCCAAAATGGGTGCACACACACACACACACACACACATTTCTACATTACTGTAGCCTTTACAGCCACACCTACACTTTTCCTCCTAAGTATATATATTGTAATGTATATGGTTGTAAATTGTGACTTGGTCCGCAATTGATATGGACCGTGACTTATTTTTGGTTGGCAAGGTATTGGTATTGATGGATACCGTAATGAAATTGACTGGATTCTTTGGATCCTCTGGATCCAGAGATTCTATCTTCAGTTTTAAATTGATAATTAATTAGTTTTAAATTGATAATTATTTCGTTTTGTAAAAATTGGTTGTTGCCAATGTAGAGGCAGTTTTTACAGAGTGGAGCCGCCTCGATGGGCCGACGTGGCCCCTAGTGTGCCCACTATAAAAATTTCTTATGTTCCTTGTGGTTCGGAACCCACGTAAAATTGTAGGTCCCCTCCGCCACCACGGAGGACATGCACAATACACAATTACGAACACAGTTAGGTAGACCAGCCATGAGTGGATCCTAGGGTCTTTGTTGGTCTGAAACATTATAATATTACATTATATTAACATATTCTGTCTATAATCGCATTAATCCGGATACTTTTTGAACAAACCTCGTATATATCGCAGCTATAAATAGCTATAAAGCTGACTATAAAGTTTATAAATAGTCTATAAAGTTTATAAATAGTGGCTCCCACTAGGTAGCGACTATTTATAGACTTAATGGCTATTTATATTTGCAGTGGTTACTAAATATAGCTCTTAATAAACTTCGTTTTCTCCAAGTATATTTATAGTTAGAACAAACAGGGGTGGGTAGTCTTTTTAACACGTTTCTTGCGATACGACCCACTGGTAAGTCGTATCGTAAGAAACGTGTTAAAAATGGCGATGACGTGGAAAATGGATAATTATTTCGTGCTTTTTTCTTTTTTGCTCTGTGAAATTAACATTCAAATATAGTGCTTTAAAGCTTTAAACAGGTTTTCTTTGGTAATCTCGTTACCTGTCATATAACCCTCGTATAACTTTCGTGTTTTTTTTTACTCGTAAAGCAAAAATTATCGTTTTTTTTTTGTTTTTTAATCGTCAAAATTACTCTGTTCAAAAGGAATAAAATAACATCACTAACACTACGAATAAGAAAAAATTAATAACAAACAAACACACACACACTATTTGTGATTATCAGTGATGAAATGTAACATGAATATATTTAATGACAAAAAATGTAAATGAATATAGTAATAAAGAGAGTTATTTTATACAAAATATAATGAATAATGAAAAGAGTGTACAGATGAACACAAAAATACGAGATAAATAAATGATAAGAAAATATACAGTACGTGTGAAATTAACATTCAAATAGGTAATGCTTTAAAAAGAAGTTTTCTTTCGCAATTTCGTTAATGGGTGACTATGAATTTTTTTTCTCGCTCAAATATTATGAAAAGAGTGGAAATACCAACGGTTTGTTTTGAACTTTCGATTTAATATTCCCCGAGTGTTTAAAGCTTTCAAAATAAATGTATAAAAGACGATTAAAGAAACCTTTTAAAATGTAATACTCCATACTTGCTACTGTTCTCCATGGTCATCACTCACCGAGTCACCAGATTTGCACTCAAATGCCTATGATGTAACCAGACAAACTATAATTCTTCAGTTTGTTTTAACCTTTGAACGCAGTACTGAATTTATTCTGGCTAACGCCAGACGATTTTGTAGTAATGTCTAATTAAGAATTAAAATGTTTTGGTTATAAGAAATTAATAATGTTTGTTTAATAAAGAGGATAATAATAGTTAATAAGAAATGTAATTACGTTAAATAATGGTTTGTTTATAAAAAACTAGTTGGCAACACTAAAAAGCTGAGAGTAAAAAGCCCAAGAGCTCCAGTTATCGGACGGCCTTGGGCTTAAGGTGTTTTTTGGTATTAAGATGGTTTTGTAAATTTAGAATATTCTTTTGTCTCTCTCTCCGGCTAAAATGTTAACGTTAATTTCCCCCTCGCATTACCCCGTTTATCTAAGTGTTTCGGTGTATAATTAATCCCCCCCGTCTTCCTCGCCTGGTTCAAATTATAATGGCGCCCACTGGCTCATGTCTACTCGTTTTTATATAGTACAGCGAAACGAGTGTAGAGAGAATGATGAAGGATAAAGAGAAAATGAATAGAAAGTAAAGTAAATAATGAATTAGAATAGAGAAGGAATGGGAATCACTACATTTGGTGGCAGCTAAATCTTATTAAATTATCAACTTAATAATACGAACCCACGCACTCCGTTATTAACATAGGCTTTGCATTCTTTCGTGTCTTATGAATAGGTATTGAGAATTTGTGCGTGTGTTCTTTCGATTAATCACGATCATTTTACCACGTTCTCCGTACGAAAAAAATTAGTAGATATTCTGTTTCGCTACCCGTTTTATAGTATTTATAAAATTAACCAAATTCTGATTCCCTTTCCTTCAAAATTCGATTATTCAAGATGGCGCCCATCATTTTCAAAATTTCTTCTCATAGCGCGCTTGTTTGTAATTTTCAAGGTCAAAATGGTTCCAATCCGCTCCGACTCAAATTTCTTCGAGTCGTCTTGTCGAGGCCGTTATAATGTGGAGTAAAAAATTAGAGTCGAATTTCGAGTCGTTTGTTTTCTTTTTTCTTCGCGTTGATTCGTCCTCAGTTCGTTTTTCTATTTCGTTTCGTTCAGTCGGAGAAATTTAAAAAAAAAAATGGTCTTTTTTGTGTTTACATTTTCGGAATTAGTAATAATTGTGATGATAATAATCTATACTATAATAAGAGCTGTCCGTCTGTCTGTCTGTCTGTCCGTCTGTCCGTCACACTTTCAGAAATTGTGAGAAAAAAATTCAGAAATTGTATTACGGGCGGCAATGTGAAGCTCAAGATTTTCATGACTGTATTCTTTTCTGTAGTTTAGCAATGGGGGAAGGGTGGGGGTGGAGGTAATCGGGGATGGGTGGGGTAATGGGGAGGGGAGGGGGTTAGCCCCCAAGTTGTATGAATGGGGGTGAGGAGGTTTTGGGAGATACCAGATTCAGAAATGTTGACACAATGTGAAGCTCAAAATTTTCACGGCTGGGTTCTTTTTTTGTAGTTTAGCCTGTCTAACCGTCAGCGAAGCGACGGGAACTGTACTAGTAATAATAATGACTAGTACAGTTCCCGCCGCTTCGCTGACGGTTAGACAGGCTAAACTACAAAAAAAGAACCCAGCCGTGAAAATTTTGAGCTTCACATTGTGTCAACATTTCTGAATCTGGTATCTCCCAAAACCTCCTCACCCCCATTCATACAACTTGGGGCTAACCCCCTCCCCCATTACCCCCACCCCTCCCCATTACCCCACCCATCCCCCATTACCCCCACCCTTTCCCCATTGCTAAACTACAGAAAAGAACAGTCATGAAAATCTTGAGCTTCACATTGCCGCCCGTAATACAATTTCTGAATTTTTTTTACAATTTCTGAATTTTTTTCTCACAATTTCTGAAAGTGTGACGGACAGACGGACAGACAGACAGACAGACGGACAGCTCTCTTATTATAATATAGACTAGTACAGTTCCCGTCACTTCGCTGACGGTTAGACAGGCTAAACTACAAAAAAAGAACCCAGCCGTGAAAATTTTGAGCTTCACATTGTGTCAACATTTCTGAATCTGGTATCTCCCAAAACCTCCTCACCCCCATTCATACAACTTGGGGGCTAACCCCCACCCCCATTACCCCCACCCCTCCCCCATTACCCCCACCCTCACCCTTCTCCCATTGCTAAACTACAGAAAAGAACACAGTCATGAAAATCTTGAGCTTCACATTGCCGCCGTAATACAATTTCTGAATTTTTTTTACAATTTCTGAATTTTTTTTCTCACAATTTTTTCTAACAATTTCTGAAAGTGTGACGGACGGACAGACAGACGGACGGACAGCTCTCTTATTATATGTAGTATAGATTAGTAAATAAATTTTACAATTACTTATATGAGTTAAATAATTTTCGTTGTAATGACATTGTAACGCATTTTTATATGGTGAGGTTCAAAGGTTTGAGCGTAGTAACGCATTTCTAGGTATATATATATATATATATATATATATATATATATATATATATATATATATATATATATAGTAGAGCATTGTAAGAGATTCAATAAGCGAGTAACAAAATTTTCCACAATATAGTAGAGTTTTTAAGATTATTCTTTGACTGGATGTAAATAAAGGACTTACAGGCGACACATGAATATCATATGTATATATTTTTAAGGATCGCTTTGTAGTTTTTAGTTTCCTTTATAATTTTAAGTTAATTTTAAGGTTTAAAGTCGAAAAATAATCGTTAAAGACACTAATTTATACTGGGTCAAATTCGGACGCTAAAGTTTATTATGCTTACCGTATAAATTGTGTGAGACTTCAAAGCAGGGCTGTGGAGTCGGAGTCGTGGAGTCGGAGTCGGAAGCAATTTTGGGTGGAGTCGGAGTCGGTAAAAATGTACCGACTCCGACCTCAATATAAAATCTTAAGAAAATACTATTTTAAGTATAAATAATAAATATAAATCAAATATATTTATTATTTATACTTAATTAATTATCAGTATTAACCCTTACTTTTTTTCATGAAATATTTTTATAATTGTGATACTGATAACTTGATAAGTTTAATTTCATATTATTGATAAAATTATTTGTTCTAAACTTCAATGCACAATGGCAAAGAGACTTCCAACGAAATCAGCTGTTTGAACACTACAATCACTAAAGATGGAAAGGAGTCGGAGTCAGGAGTCGGAGTCGGACATTTGAAAAATAGAGGAGTCGGAGTCGGAGGTTTTGTGTACCGACTCCACAGCCCTGCTTCAAAGTAAGTTAAATTTGTTATAAAAAGATAAAAATTTGTTTAATTGAAATACAGGAATTGGTTTCGTAAATTCTTTTGATAAATTAATTTCTGTTTTTGATTTTTTTATATATTCATTAATTTTTATATTTTTATAGGTGGGCTGATTGTTGTCTATTTTTTTCTTTCATTTTCAGGACAATTCCGAGTGATATTTTGTATGGTTTGGCTGTTTAAATTTTTTTTATTCTGAAATTAGATTTTATTGTGTTAAGGAGTGTTTTTTGTTTAAAATTTTATTTTGGGTATTAAAAAATTTAAAAACATTTTTACGTTCGCGCATTTGCATAGAAAATATTACAAAATTATGTTCGGATGTACTGCAGTTTGATTCGGTTAGGAATATTTTTATAGAGGCTCGCTTACAAACAAAGCGAACTCTTCATTATGCAATGATTTGTTTTAATTTTTGTGTACGTAGTAGGTTGTGCTGTAAGTTTTGGGTTCATAATATCCGTTCATATTTAGAATAACGATGTAAATTTGTATTAGTTTCACTTGGAAACGATAAATTACGGGAATTCTTGTAATTTACGGACCATGCTGGGTTCTGTGTTGAAGGAGAGAGTTGTCTCTCAGATGTAGTTTGTGAATTGCAAGTTTTCTTCGTATGAAATTTAGCGTTGCAGGTTGGAATTAATGTATTAAATTAATTTTCGGTATTAATATTTAAATTCTTTTATTTAATGACTGTTTTGGAAAATTGTTATTTTTTTTAAACTTCAATTGGGTTTACTCGTGCAACTGAAACTTTAGTTTGAGTGTTAACCGGAGATGGAGCCTTTTAGTTTGCCAATAGCGCTGTGGTAATCGGTGCTACTGTAATATGCGGTCTACCGTTAAGTTTCTACTGTAGTATGCGGTCTACCATTCAAAATATTTAAAAGGAATTGAAAATGAATTGAAAGGAATTATAATTTAATTTACACAATTAAGGAATTATTAAAGAAGTTAAACATACTACTACCGCATACTACAGTACGCCCTTGATGATTGGTTAGGTTAAGTCGTGATATTTTCGTTAGTTTTAACGAAAATATCACGACTTAACCTAACCAATCGTCAAGGGCGTACAATTAACCTAATAATAAAATAAGAAGATAAGAAGCTATAATTAAAAGGTAGACCGCCGAATCGTAGGTACACCGCATACTATAGTAGCACCTGGTAATCTATGTGTGTGTTCCCCAAAGTGTAAGAGGGTTCATGATTTTCGAGAATTGATGACATGAAGTTTCTGGGTTTCATTTTTCTTTTGTATTTAAATGTATCGATGTGATTTCTGAAGGTAGTTTGAATAATATTTTTTAAATTATAATAACGGTTACTATGTTGGGGCGCTTTTATATTTCTACTGTGCAGTATTGTTTCGTTGCGTTTGATGGTTTTTTTATCTTCTCCGATGTAACTGCCAAAGTGATCTTATTGGTAGTTAGGCGTGATTAAATTGTTGCAAAATTTTGAGAGATTTGTCATATTTTTCCCTGAATTTGGCCAGAGCAAATTATAGTTATTGTTTCGAAGTGAAGTGTCGAGTACATTTGTAAATTAAATATGAAAAGTGATAATCAGTAGCAGTATAAACTTTGATATTTTTGTTGTCAAAATTTCGAGAGGCTCGATTTGGAAGAAACTAAGATGGATTCGAATTCCATCCATTGAGTTTAGTTGACCCGATTTAGGTGATCGATCACCGATGAGAAGAGACGAGAAGTGAGAAGAGTGAGAGAAGAGAAACCGAATGCGCAGGGACTTGGCGCAGGACAGTTTCGGAAGAGAAGTGAGAAGAGTGAGAGAAGAGAAACCGAATGCGCAGGGACTTGGCGCAGGACAGTTTCGGAAGAGAAGTGAGAAGAGTGAGAGAAGAGAAACCGAATGCGCAGGGACTTGGCGCAGGACAGTTTCGGTCGAAGATGGTCTACTGGTATTTTTCGGGCAATCGCTGGTCACGCTGCTCGATGCTTCGCTAAATATGTGTTTTAGCATTCGGTAAGCAAACCACGAGAGTTTGAACGAGTGTCTAAAGCTTTACTGTCCATACAGACATACAGTACGTTCGTTGTGAAACCGCCTACGGCGAAGTGATCGTTTGATTATTGCCAGTAAGAGAGTCTTTCAGCTGGACGTAGGAAGAGCAGCGTTCACCGACAAAAGTCGAGATGAGAGAGGCGAGTTTCTTCGTCGACTTCTAGAATTGCAAATTCTGTCCAATTCCGGTGCGTGGTTCCACTTTCAGTATATCTCCATTCCCTGATCCTCTTAGAATTGGACGTCTCTCTTTTTTTACGCCATTTGGAGGGAGAGCGGAACCAACCTCAAGCGTGCTGACCTATTGCATGGTGATGCAACCCCTTGCATTCTAGCGAAGTGAGCAGGAGAACTACGATTGAAAATTGAAGAAGTCCGTTGTTAACTGCGGACTATGATCTAAACAACGTCCAACAATTAATGTACTGATTATTATGTAATGAAATTATAAGTGAAAGGGTGCGATTATTGCCCATATTTGTTTTGTATTTCGTGAAATAGTATGTGCTCTCTGGTCAGTATTTTATGTAAACGTTTTCTTGTCTTTTTTATGTTGCCCTGATAGTAACTACGTAACTGTATAGATAATTGTTTCGAATGTAAAGCGATCTTTGATGAGGAATCGCTGGAATAGATTGTGAACTTGAAATTTGTGTAACCAGTGTTAAGAAAATTATCCGTTATTTTCCACGTAACAGATGCGTTACAAATTGTAAATTCATTATTAGTGTGAAATGTTAGTTTTATGCAAATGTGAAAATTATAGTTTTTTTTTCGATTTTTATAAAATGATACAAAATACCTGATGTGTGGAATTTGTCATTCTAATGATTTCTTCTCTATTCAACTTTGAATATTTTAGCCGGAGAGAGACACAAAAGAATATTCTAAATTTACAAAACCATCTTAACACCAAAAAACACCTTAAGTCCAAGGCCGTCCGATAACTAGAGCTCTTGGGCATTTTTCTCTCTCAGCTTTTTAGTGTTGCCAACTAGTATTTTATAAGCAAACCATTATTTAATAATTACATTTCTTATTAAATATTATTATCTTCTTTATTAAACAAACATTATTAATTTCTTATAACAAAAACATTTTAATTCTTAATTAGATATTACTACAAAATCGTCTGGCGCAAACTCGCATAACGCAAGTTTGGATGTCTTCAGTATTCAATGTGTGGTAAATTCTTTAACATCATAATAAAAAAACTTTACACCCTATACGTCATTAGTTATATGTTGTTCAATTCATACGTCCATGTCCTTTCTTGACCTTTATCTTTTATTAATTTTATTAATTATTCATTCAGCTACCTATTGTATGACTACCGATATATGTACAATACTTTATGCATTCGTACATGGCCACTGATGACGTACATAGTTACCTTACATGTAAGTACGTTCACATGTATACTTTTATTTTTTTTTAATTACACTGTACAACAAATTTTCGGTTCAGAAAAAAAACGGGAATAACATTAGGTCATTCTTAATATTTCGAGTGTGCTGATTCTAAGCCTGAAATTAGTTTTTCTCTATCACGTCACGTTTTTTTTAATGACTGCTTAAAATCTTCATACCAAAAAATAAGAATATATTGATAAACAGATAGGCTTTATCATATGGAACAGTTTAATTATTGCTATACTTCAACATATATGCACAAAATTAACATAAAACTCTCGTATTATACTGTTTTCAACTCATTACACGATTTATCACCGGTCTGCATGAAAATCGATTTCTTTATTTTGAGTTGTGATTCTGAAGCAGTTCGCTGCGCTGAATTAAAAAATGCTACCAGTTTTTTCCTATCACCCACAGTTTTAAAGTTATTAGCAAAACAATTTTGGGGCGTTTTGTAATTTTTTACATTTTTTATCTTTAATTAATTTCGTTTTTTCATATTTTTCAGATAGATAATTCTAACATTACGTCTTTAAAATTTTAATAATGGCTTCTAGATGATGTACCCATAGTACAGACATATTTTGTTATATTTGTGGTCGGTATGTTGTTGTAAAACAAAGGACAAATGTAACGACCTTCATTAAGAGAGCTTATCATGCTTATTTTGGAATTAAATTAGGAGATCAAGACAAAAGTTGGGCTCCACACAAGGTTTGTCTTACGTGTGTTGCGGCACTAAGGAATTGGAGCAAAGGTAAAAAGAAAAGTTTGCCATTTGGGATCCCTATTGCAATGTTAAAGGTTATAATGCAAAGAGCAAAGAATAAAGAGAGCCTTCAATACCAAAGTCTTCCATCTGCAATAAGGCCGGTACCCCATGGTCCAGAAGTTCCTATTCCCCGCCCACCCGAGAGTCTGGATCAATACAATTCAGATTCTGATTCAGCTCCAAATCCAGACAATTATGATGTTTATGAACAGCCAACAGCTGACCGAGATCCTAAACCATTAACCCAAGCCGAACTAAATGACTTAGTCAGAGATTTGAATCTGCCTAAGGATTCTGCAAACTTTTGGAGTCTAGATTGCAGAACAATTTATTGGCATCCGACACATACTTCGCTTGGTACAAGTAAAGAAGGTAAATATATTTTGTTTCTTTCAGTTATTTTTTATTCTTTCATAAACAAGCAATATGCTTGTCCAAGAGATAGGAGCTATTTAATTCTGCTTTAATTAGGTTTTACTCTATCACCTAAAGATTTCGTGCTACAAGGGGTGTTGTAATACCTCATCTGTCCCCAAATGTTAACCACCCATTGATGGGAGGGGAGAGAGTATTTTGCTGGGAACGGGACTGGTTGTTATATATATTTACCCTACATTATTATGTAAGCGTTACTGTAGTCTATAACAACAAATTTATGGTTTAGCATGTGCAATCCAATGTTGGTCTCGATAAGATAGTTCACATTTGGGGATAAATGGGGGATTTATGACACACCCTGTAGTAAGAAAACCATACGTGATAGGGGAAAACTATATTTTTGAGATCAGCGCACTCAAATTATATAGATTATAGAATCACCAACTAGTTTGTAAAAATCGATCGACAAGTTTTCAAATGTGTACTGGTGAATTATTTGTATTTATGCTGGCGTTTGTGTGATGCTTCTGGTTGGTCACGCTTTAAATAACAGCAGAAATCGGCCAGCATAGCAGGACTCCACTTCCCTTTGTATCGGCTCTCCAATGTAGCTATATCCTGGTGGAATCTCTCCCCGTGTTCTTCGGTAACAGCAGATGCGTTTTCCGGAAAGAATGAGATGTGAATGCAAAAAATGAATTTTCAATGACATCTTACATCCGAGACGTTAGTATGAGTTGATAAGTTGATCCACAAGTGCAGCATAGTTGTTGTATTTAGTCTTTCCTAGTAGACCGCTGCACGCGTTTTTGAATGCACGCCAGGCTGCCAACTCAACCTCATCCATCACCGCTTCAAAGTGTTCATCTAGCATGAGTTGGCGAATTTGAGGGCCGACGAATATGCCTTCTTTAATCTTGGCATCACTTATTTTTGGGAATTTTTCCTTCAGATATTTGAAGAAGGCAGGCTTATCCTGTTTCAACACCTTTGCAAATTGTTTCATCAGCCCTAGTTTTATGTGAAGTGGCGGCAAGATAACCTTTTCTTTCGTACTAGTGGTTCATGAATAACATTGTGAGATCTAGGTGAGGAATTGTCTCACGGCGGCCATACTAAGCGTGTGTAGTGTTCAGACCTTGCTCGGCTATCCCACTTGCATAGGAAACACATGTATTTCGTATAGCCAGTTTGCAATCCATTGAAAATAGCCACAACCTTCAAATCTGCGCAGATAAGCCATTCATGTTCATTGTATTTTATACAGTCCAGAATAAAAGCAACATTGTCATACGTTTCTCTCAAGACGACTGAATGAGCGATCGGAACAGAAGGCATTGTGTTCCCATTGTGTAGCAGTACACCCTTAACACTGTACAGAGATGCATCAATGAACAATCTCCACTGATTCGGTTCACAGCACAAACCCAGAGCATCGAACAGACCATGTAGTATATCAATGCAATAACAAAGCTTGTTCTTCATTGTGAAATATTCCTGCAAATCCGAGGAGCGCTTTTGGAATGCTGTAATTCGTACGTCTTCCGCCAGCAGATTCCATTCTTGTAGACGTGAGGCCAGCAGTTCACTTTGTTGTTTGGTAAGTATTAAATCATTGAGTTCAGGCTGAGTGATGAGATGTTCTTTCTTGAACTCGACTTGAGCTTCATAGCATTCGCCGTCTGATCCCGATTTGTCAGAGTCTGTGTTATCGGTCGGCATTTCAGCTGGAGGACGAGGGATGGGTATATCTGTAGAATGTTCCACAGGACGCATAGCAGAACGAAGATTTGGGTAGACTATAGCCTTTTTCCCTTTTCTGTTGCAACCTGTAATGTGAGACAATAGACATTGTTGACTACTTAAGATAGCATAATTGTGTAATACATTATGCAGAGCAGGATATGCTAAAATGTGCTAAAAACACCAAATTTTACGTATATTCAGAAAAATAAAAGATTCAAACCTGTGATGTTCGTTAAGCAGAAATAGCAATCAGATGAATGGTCCAGCGGCTCTCTCCATACCATTGGGACACCGAATCCCAGACCAGGACCGGGGCCTTTGAACCGTGCAGATAACGAGCTTGTACATCTCACACAGCAGATATGAGGCGCCCAGTGCTTGTCCTGATCACCAACTTTGCATGCGAAGTATAATTCATAAAGCTTTTTCACATGAGAAGTCAACTTCCTTTTATACTGTTTTAACGTTAATGTCCCACACATATAACAAAAACTGTCTGGCGAATTTTTGCACTCTCTAGGCATTGTAGCATAACATCAATAAAAACCTGTAAAGAAAATGATAGATCAATTTGCAATTTCACACAATATAGACGTTGTCAGTGAAATATACATAATTTGATAGCTGTTATTCAATAATACTCACTTATAGCACCGATTTATGATAAAATATGGCTGACAATTTTGTTTTAAATAATTAATGGAAGAAATTTTTCAAAAAATCAAAGTGGAAACACAGAGCCGAACACCACCACCACAGCATATGCATGACTGAACAAAATGTAAAAGATGCGTTCAGAGAACCAGTGGTTCTCAAAATGATACAATAAAATAGGGTCATTTTCATAAAATCGGTGGGTGATACAAATAAATGAGTGTTATTTTCGCAATCTACGCATATAATTAGCCCATTCCAGTCTTCCAGACCCTGGAACTAGAACCAACATCCAGTTGACCGGCGTGTCACGACTTCCAGTTCGTCATATCCACCCTTGAACCGGTGTGTCACGACTCCCAAGTTCTCCACGCCCATTCTTCATCCGGGAACAAGTAGCCAGCGAGACACGTCTTCAAGGATTTCGCCGGAGAAATCTTATTAAGTACAGATCTTTTTTTTAAAGTAATCGCTAAACATTTGAGAAGTCAGTATTATTAAGTTAATAACACTGGTCTACAAATTTTGAAAAAGTTTGTGCTTCGGAGATAAAATGTGTTTCCTATTATGGATTTTGGGGTGCTGAAAACGAATATGACCATAAAAACAGTCGATTGGATACAGTTTCCAAGAAATTTTAAGTTACACATTTTGTGTATATGTATACCATATATTAGTAACATACCTGTATAATGCAGTCACTTATATTGATTCAACCCGTCGCTTCTTTGCTTGTCTCTTGTATTCAACTTCTGGAGCATCTCTTGTTATTGTCCAGCAGTAGTCTGCTAACAATGATGGACTCCATTTCCCCTGGTAGCGTTTCTCCATCCCTGAGATATCCTGGTGGAAACGTTCACCATGTTCATCGCTGACTGCTCCGCAGTTGGCCGGAAAAGATTCCAGGTGCGAATGGAGGAAATGTATCTTTAAAGACATATTGCAGCCCATTTTTTGATAGGACAACAGCAGGTTTTCCACCAGCTCCCTGTAATTGTCAGCTTTGGTATTTCCGAGAAAATTGGTTGCTACTAACCGGGAAGCATTCCACGCTGTCTTCTCCTCACCACCTAGGATACAGTCGAACTCCTCATCTCTAAGAAGCTCGCGGATCTGTGGACCAACAAATACACCCTCCTTGATTTTTGCTTCACTGAGCTTTGGGAATTTACCACCGAGGTACTTAAAAGCTGCCCCCGTTTTATCCATAGCCTTAACAAAATTTTTCATGACGCCCAGTTTGATGTGTAAGGGTGGTAACAAAATCTTGCTCGATTCTACAAGTGGAGGATACTGAACATTTTTTGTTCCAGGTTCCAATGAGTGTCGGAGTGGCTAATCCTTCTTGATGTAATGAGAAGTCCTAGCCCGACTTAGTGATGTTAAAAAACGAGGGTTTTTATGTCCATGTTGTTGTTTTTTGTTTTTTCTTTTTATTATTTTTTTATTTTTGTTTTTTGTTTTTTTTAATAATTAATATAGATATTGCCAATTTAATTATAAGGTATACTTTTGCAATGATATATATTATAAAAATAAATAAATAAATAATAAAATAGGCCATATGGTACCAGTATAGAATGTCCTTTTCAGCCTATTTACAGAAAAAACTGGCCTCTTTCTTGCACTGAAAGTCTTGTATCTTGAGATCCGTTAAACTTGCGAGAACACTGGCTGGGAGCTGACTGCCCATTGTCCAACCTTTCCAGGACTCTCCCATCCATGCCTCGGATTTTGAATCTCCCACTTAACTATCCTTTAGACCCGCGATGACATATTTTCCCCCCGAGACCATCCATATATATATATACATACACATACATACCAATATATACATAAGTACTTATATACACATATTTATATCTATTATATACCCCATACACACGCATACATCCAGAATTCCAGATACATACGCACGCATACTCACATATATACCTACACAAACTCATACACCTCTATTTCGCCCTTTCATTACCTCCGAGATCATTTAGCACATACAATAATATCCATACAGCCAAAAGAAACCGATTAAGCACAGACAGAGCAGCAAAGCTAGTATTTATATCCCAAAATGCAAAATTCCAAGAAAATGAAGTAAAACATGGTGCTACATTGGCTTCGTCAACATCCAAATCTGCAATAAGTACCAGTACCTGTGATATTGAAACTATATGCTCTAATCAATCTAGTGATAATGATTCTTCAATGGAAATAGAACCAGATAATGAAAGTTAAACAGCATTAGGTTAACACAAAGGTTAAAGAAAGAGATGAATATTTTTTTTCTATTTGGAATATATATATATATATATATATATATATATATATATATATATATATATATATATATATATATTATATATATATATATATATATATATATATATATATACTGGTATTCTTGCCACTCACAATTATATGTATTTTTTATTATGTATATTATACCAGTACCTGTGATATTGAAACTAGCATATATGCTCTACCCAATCTAGTGATGATTCTTCCATGGAAATGAAGGTTAAACAACATTAGGTTAACAAAAAGGTTCAAAAAAGGTGAATATTTTTTTTCTATCTGGAATATATATACTGGTACTCTTGCCAATCACAATTATGTATATTGTTTGAAACGAGGAAGAATGTTTTATGTTCTAGTTAAAAAATATATATACATATAAAAAATTAGGGTTTGTTTTTCCTTTCTATATATACTTTTTGCGTGATTCAGTTTTTCTAAAAGATGACTATATATACTAGGTATAACCGTATAAGCATGGTAGTATAGTAAATTATAGGTAATACTAATATACTTATTAGATTAAAGGAAGAAAAATATGGAATAAGTTTAAAACAATAAAAAACAAAAAAAAACAGACTATCTTCGTTTTAAACAAAAAAACGACAAAAAAAAACAAAAAAACGACACAATAAAAAACGACTCACATCACTAGCCCGACTATCCCATTCACCCAGAAAACAGCAATACTTAGTGTAGCCCGAATGCAGTCGAAGATCTGTCTACAACTTGTCAGTCACCACAAACCTGCCACTGATGTTTGTCATAGATTATGCAGTTCTAAAGTTGCAAATTCATGTTGTCATATGTTTCCTTCATGTGGACTGCATGACCAACTGGACTCAATTTCGATGAATTAATGAACAGCTAAGCGAAATCAGGATTCTATAACATTACGAAATCAGAATCTATAAATAGACCTTCAATTTTCGTACATCTCATTGTTTTCATTATTATTGATTTGGATAGACGTGTATTATCTACTGTTCATTATGTATCGTGCTCGTCGATTCCGTCATCATATTCGTCAAAGGAAATATGGTCGTCATCTTCGTCGTAGGAATGTCAGAAGGCGTAATAAGAGGAATATGTTTACAGTTTTAATGAAATTTGTTTATCTAGATAAAAATACTTTGGGTGTAAATACAGATGGAATTTATACTTTGTCTTTGGATCTCTTAAGTACTGAAGCTAAAGCTACTATTTTAAATTTTAATTATTATCAGGTTACTGGTGTATCTTTTCAATGTATACCACAAGTGAATATGTCTGGTTATGTTATTAATTTTGAGGATTCATTAGGTCGTAGGAAAGATGTTAGAGAAGGTGTAGAAAGAGATCCTAATGTAGAATTATCACCTGTTCCTTATTTAATTGTCCCTCATGCTGCTCAATTCCCACAAAGTTTGATTAAGATATCTACTAATGATTTAACAGGTCATTAGGTCGTATTTATGTTGGTAAATATAACCTGAAAGATCTCAACAAAATGAGTATGCATTTAATTATGTAAATAGAATTGTATTTTATGTAAAGTTGTATGGAATAAAACAATAAATGTATCAAAAACTTATAATATATTTTCTTCCCTCATTTGTGTCAGTTCGCTGTTCAGTATTACCAGCGAACTCTTTGGCACAACAAAAACAAGGATATAAGGTTCATTTTACTATAATATAAAACAATAATCGCTTTATGATTTTGCACATATCGCGGTTTGCTTTACCACATTCCATTCCATATAAGGGCATATAATGACGTCATAACCCGGGGCATTTAAAAGTTTTCCAAGCCTCTAAGACAGCGGTTCCCACACAACCGAGCCCCGCGACCCACACAACCGAACAGCGAATGCTCATGACCCCCCCTCACAGGAGAAAGTTTAAAAATCAAACATTTATTTTAGTTTTCCTTATATATATATATATATATATATATATATATATATATATATATATATATATATACCTAAAAGTACGAAGCAAAATGCGTATATCCCAATCAGTTAAAAAAGAGACAGTTAGCATTTCAAACATTCATTTCACAACCGGTATCAACTTATTTTTTGCACAAAATCTCACCTTATTTTTTGCACAAAATCTCTATTCGTGGTTGAGTTCTGCTTAAGCAACAGCGCAGCTCGTTGTCGAGATCGGTAAGTCGATTGCGTGACTTTGTTTTGACTTGCAGCATTGCAGAAAATGCGTGCTCACACAGATATGTTGTCAGGAAGACCACCAGTATGCTCAGTGCCTCCGATCGGAGATCTGCATACGAAGCGCTGCAAAGTCGAATCCAGAAAAGTTCCACAGTTTCCGCTGAATCAAAAAGAACGCGGGCATCGCTGTCGGCTTTCAGCTCAACTAACTGTTCAGCCAGTTCAATTTCTGAGTCGTCGAAGATGTCACTACTGCATGTGAATGGATTCTGAACCATTTTTGAATACGGAGGAACCAGTTGGTCTTTCGGAAAGTAGCGGTTGAACTCGGCTTTCAGCTGAGCAAGATGATTACAGATGAGTTCTGATGTTTTGTTCATTGGTAATTCAGCTTCCTCCGCAAATTCAGCGAATGTAGAAAACGCGGCGTAGCGCCCTGTTTCAACACGCTCGTACCACAAATCTAATTTTCTCTTAAAACCAGCAATGATATTGTGAGCTTTCATGATGTTTACCCCACGTCCTTGAAGAGCCAGGTTGAGTGCATTTAGTTTAGCAAAGATATCGACAAGATACCAATGCGGGACTTCAAAACATTCCACCAGTGTATTCTTCTTCATTTGACGGAGAAACTCAGTAACTTCGTTTCGAAGAGAGAATATACGGTCAAGAACCTTAGCCTTTGAGAGCCACCTTACTTCCGTATGCATCAGTAACACTTCGAAGTCAGCTCCGAGGTCAGCACACAATGAAGAAAATAAGCGTGAATTCAATGAAGATGCTTTAACGTAGTTTACCGTAGCAACAACCTGTTTGAGCACTTCGCCAAGCGTTTGCGGTAAAGTGCGGGATGCTAGCATTTCTCGATGCAGCACAGTGAACTTGGACTATGTTTGGTGCAATCTGGAGCAACAACGTTTGAAATCCAGATCTGATCCCTAGCATGTTTGGTGCACTGTCTGTTGTACATCCTCGAAGTTTATTCCATGGCAAATCATAGGTTTTCCCTAAATCTTTAACTACCTGAAACACATCAGCAGCCTTGGTGTGTGCTATCAGTGGAAGGCAACACAAAAATTCCTCCTTCATTTCATTATCTTTATCGTATTTCACAAATATAATCACTTGTGCCATCGATGCGATATCTGTGGATTCGTCGAGTTGCATACTCCAAAAAGTGGAGGCTTTTATGTCAGCAATAACTTGTTGTTGGATGTCTTTTCCCATTTCACATATTCGACGCGAAATAGTGTTGTTGCTGAGGGGAGCATGTTGCAATGCCTTCGCCTGCGTCTCGCCAATCATGTTTCGTACTAGTATCTCGCATGTTGGCATGATAATTTTTTCAGCCAATGTGTGTGGCTTTTTCTTCTGCGCAATAATAAGAGCCACTTCATATGACGCTCTGATTGCCCCTTTGTGCCGTGTCTGAAATTGTTCAGTTGCATCAAGGCGATGACGTTTTACACTTGTCCCTTTTACCTCAAAAAAGTGCCGATCCTTCTCTGCAAACTCAGGGTATTTTGTTTGTAAATGACGCTGCAGTTTGCTCGGTTTCATGGATTCAGCTCATCTTGAGCAGCACTAAGATGACTAAGATTCACACACGAACACACCAACACTTCGCTGAAGCCAGAGGCAAACTGAGGGCTGAGGCCAGGGTTGTCAGATTTGAATGACGAAAAGTAGCGAAAGCAAATACAAAAAGTAACAAATCTAAATAATAAGTAGCCCAATTTATAAAATGCATAATTTATGTAAGAAAATAAAAGAAAATATAAGAATAAAAGAAAAATTTATGTACATAAATATAATCTGACATTAAAATACTCGTTAATATTACGTTCCACATATTTCTAAATTTAGGACCAGCGTGATGGCAACAGTCCGGTAAGTTGCGCATAGTTTTCCATAAAAATGCGATAAGTTTTAGATTTTATCAATTCACATCCTCCTTAAATGGCCTTGTACACGATCCGACCTGTCGTACGACGCGTCTGATGACACGCTGCTTGACGACAGGTCGGATCGTGTAAATAGGGTATTATGCTTCAGACACGTCTGACAGACGTGTTGGTTGGTTTTCTGGATCAGTCAGACTTTTGTAGGCGGAGCCACCTTGTCGAAAGACCTGTCTGAATGTCTAACTGCATATCAGACGCCAACATCAGTTAAACCTTGCTACTAGTATCGTCCGGTGTATTATTTATCGTCGTGTGTATTATTTTCAAAGCCATGTGCGATATGAATATGAAAGAAAAAGAAAGAACAGTTCTTTTAGACTTTATTCACATATACAGAGACAATCCTGCGCTATGGAAAGTTAAATCCAAAGAGTATTCTAATAGAGAGGCAAGAAATAAAGCCATATCGGCTTTACTAGAAAAGCTAAAGGAATTAGACACAGAATGTACCCGCGATGACGTGCTAAAAAAAATAAATAATCTACGTAGTGCATTTCGAAGGGAATATAAAAAATGTGAAAACTCAAAGAAGTCCGGAAATTCAGTTGAAGATTTATACACGGCCACATTATGGTACTATAATGAGATGATGTTCATCAAGTACCAAGATGTTGCAAGAGAGGGTGCGTCAACGTTGGATGCATCTAATTTAAGCAACTGCATTGGCGATGAAGAGGTGAGTTTAAATGATTATGTACCTATTTTTATGTGTTTACAGGGAAGCGTTTTGCCATGCTACGGCACCTTCGTTTATAAAATATTCCGTGAATTTAACTCTTGCGTCCTTAACAATTTGCGAGTAATTTCTTGAGCTCTGCCCTTTTTGTAAACCTGTCAAAGAATTGGGAGTAGATGCTAGGCCTGGCTCTGTTTTACTTCCTTTGTCTTCCCTATCGAAACACTCGTCAGGAGAAAATGTTGACTGGCATTTAGTACGTAAATAATTGTGTAATATAACATACCAAGACAACTTTTTCAATGCTTTCCACTTTGATTTATAGCTGTGTGAAAAATCCTAAACCTTGAAGCCATAATGCCAAACACATTTTCAATGATCCTTCGTGCTCTGGAGAGTCTGTAATTAAATACGCGTCGATCGCAAGTTAGATCTTTTGAGGATAAGGCTTCATGAAATCAGGGCGTAATGCAAATGCCTCATCTCCTACAAAGAAATATGGTAAAGTACGATCGGACGTAGTTGGGGGTGCAGCACACGGAATACTAAGTTTGCCTTGTGCAAGTCGCCGGCCAAATTGTGTGTTTTCCATGACTCCTCCATCTGATACACGCCCATTAGTTCCTACATCGGCCATAATAATTTCGTAGTTTGCATTAGCGACTGCCATTAGTACTAGGCTGTTGTAGCCTTTGTAGTTCCAATAATATGACCCGGAATGCGGTGGCGCTATAATTTGCACATGCTTCCAATCAACAGCATATATATATATATATATTCCTTTCTTATTTCAGATACAAGAGAGTGAAACGCTTGACAACGATGAAAGTACTTCCAGTTGTCCACCTACACCAGCAGTGAAACGGACAAGAAAAACACCGAAATCAGATCAGGTTTTAGATTTGGTGGCCCAAAGCCTCCAATCTTCAATGGGTGCCCATAGCGCGCATGAAGCATTCGGAAGGTATGTTGCGCAGAGACTGGACAGCCTTCGTTCACTGGATGCAACAGTGGCTCGAAAGTTAATAAACGATGTCCTCTTCGAAGCAGAGATTGGAAATTTAACCATTACTTCCAGAATTACGTCTGACTCTTGTACTTTTCAAGCACCATTTACAACACCATTACCACAATCGTCAAATACCAGTGGTACCTCTGGTAGCGATGAGCAACTAACACAGTATTTTACAAACTTTCAACCTTTATAATGTTATACTATAATGTTAGTGTATACACTATTGTGTTATTACACTATTGTGTACATGCCTAGTGTACTTGTAAGAAATATTACATAATATAACATACTAAGAAACTAAGAAAATATAACATACTTGCCTTTAAATAATCCTTTTTGAGGGCTCTGTAAATAGCTTCACACGTTTCAGGTATAATTTGTGATAAAGTACATGCGGCTATGCCAGCTGAGAATTTTAAATCTTGTAGAGACCGACCAGTTGCTAGAAATCGCAAAGTTACGCTCAACCGTTCATGAGGAGTAATTGCCTTTCTCATATTAGTGTCTTTATGACTAATCATGGGAGTCACAAACTGTAACAGTTCTAAATAAGCTGCTTCATCCATTCTCATGTAATTACGCCAATCCTCTGGCTCACATCTTAATTCGTCAACTAACTTTATGTGGGAAATGTTGTCTCTTTTTAACAGCCACTCTTTTACCCATTTAGATCTTTTCCTTTTTTTCTTCGTTTTTAGCGCAACTGCTATGCCAATTGCAATCACTTGATCCCGATTTAGCGACATCCTTGTCAAATACGAACACAGACTGCTGAGAACAAAAGTTTTGGTATGAGCGTCTAAATTCTCTTCAGACAGGTCGTCCGACATGGCTGACGAATACGTCGTACGACAGGTCGGATCGTGTACAAGGCCCTTTTAGATTTCAAGATTACTCGATTCTCGGAAATGTTTAAAGTTCTAAAACATGCTGCTGCGACCCCCGATGAATTGCTTTACGACCCCTCTGGGGGTCGCGACCCACCGTTGGGAAACTGCTCTAAGATCTAAAAATAGCTCTGACGTCATGGAGTCTAAAGTTACACCTCATACGTCATTGTTAATATTTTTTTATATTAAATGATTTACGTCATCAGTAGTGTAACCGCAAAGGACTAAACATACATAAAATGAGTTACGTACGTCAGTCTAGTCTAATCAAACTTATAATAAGATTACAAGTATTATGCCGGGCTTATCATGGTAGCCTCGCAAAGTTAGAGCCTCGCCAGAGTTAGAGCAAATGTCGGCAAAACAGTATCATGTTACGTGGTCATTTAAGTCCTAGCCCGACTATCCCATTCACACAGAAAACAGCAATACTTAGTGTAGCCCGAATGCAGTCGAAGATCTATTTACAACTTTGAATTCACCACAAACCTGCCACTGATGTTTGTCATAGTTTATGCAGTTCTAAAGTTGCTTCATCATCTTGTCATATGTTTCCTTCATGTGGACTGCATGACCAACTGGAATTGATGGCAATACGTTGCCAATATGCAACAGAACAGCTTTTAGACTCAACTTCGATGAATCAATGAACAGTCTCCACTCATCAGGATTGTGAATAATGTTGAGAGCTGCCATCAGACCATCGATGTCGTTGCAAGCTACAAGGTCACCTTCCATGCTGAAGAATGGGACAAAATCTTTTTGACGGTCACGAAACTTACACACTCTTAACATTTTCAGTGAGGAGATTCCACTGCTGCAATCTGGAGCCCAACAGCTCTGCCTTACTCTTTGGCAGTTCTAAACCTCTGATAAGGTCGTTTAATTCATTCTGAATTATCATGTGCGGTTTAGAAGATGTCAAGTTATAAACAAATTCAGGGTCTTGTGAAGTTGAAGGCTCACAAGTTTCGCAAGTTCCTTCATTCTCCTCGTCCTCTGACTCCAGGGAGAATGAGTGTGGGGGCTCAGGAACGGGTAGTCCTTCGCCGTGAGGTACCGGGCGTATAGCAGAGGGTATATTCGGATATTGTAAAATCCACTTTTTCTTCTTGCAAATACCTTTCTTAACTGGAGGCAGCATGTAGCAGTAACAATTGCTGACATGATCTGTTGGTTCCCTCCACACCATTGGCACTGCAAAAGGCATAGATTTCCTTTTCCGATTCAACCACTGGCGAAAGTTTGTTGCACAAGTATTGCAGCATATGTGTGGGGCCCAGCTCTTGTCCTGATCTCCAATCTTACAGCCAAAATAAAGGTGATAGGCTTTCCTAATCACGGCAGTTATAGCACGCTTTTGTGATGCAAAAGTCAATTCTCCACAAACATAACAGAAGTTATCTACACTGTTCACGCAATTACGAGGCATCTTTGTTCAAATTAGGCTGAAAAAAAATTCAGTTTCAAAAGCAAACACTAAAAAGAGTTTGACAAGGGTGCACTGTATGATTTCCGCGAATGAACTGATGCTGTGGCGTAATATGCAGTCGCCTGTGACACATCGACGTCTTGACTCTACTGCGCATGCGCGTAGTTATTTTTTTTATTTTAATAAATTAATGTAATTACATTGCATTTTAATAATTTTAAATTAGGTAAGGTTAAGTTAGGTTAGTATTCCATTTATATTAATATAAAGAACATTATGGGAAGCAATATGTTAAAATGATCCAATCTATTTTTTAATAAATAATTTACAAATACATAATGTAATAGATAAATTTAAAATTACATTTTATTGTATATATATATATATATATGTATATATTTACATTAATTTATTAAAATAAAAAAATATAACTACGCGCATGCGCAGTAGAGTCAATGCGTCGATGTGTCACAGGCGTCTACATATTACGCGACAGGTGCAGTCCAGTTAGTAGGGTGCAGGGTTGCCTGATATCTTTATAAATAGAGCCAATTGGCAATTTTAGGCATCATTTTCATATTCAGTGACCCAAAATTAGTAAAGATTGACTACTTTTATTTCCGAAGCATTTTGGCTGTAGACCAGTGTAATGAGTATCAAGCCAGACTTAACAAGAAACACAGTGAACATTCACTACACCAGTGAATGGCAGTGATACATTTCTTTTTATTGAAAGTGAGTTATTTTCACTTTTATAGTTAGAATAGAATAATTTTATTTTATGTACCAAACATAATATTACCGTACCTTCGCATCACTCGAGTGAAATGTTGTTTACAATTTTTTCAAATTATTGAATTGAACTGACTTGCAATTATTGTGCATTATTATAATGCACAAATTGTGCATTGTGTGTTTCTTGGATAGAGAAAGAGATAGTTTATAGAGATACTTGATAGCAGTTCAAGTCAGTCGGTTGCATCCAGAGGGACAACCGCCCCAGAGAATTATAGAGATACTTGATAGCAGTTCAAGTCAGTCGGTTGCACCCAGAGGGACAACCGCCTCAGAGAATAATAGATAGCTTGATGCTAAGGGAATCAGTTAGTTCGGATTTCAGAAAGAAATAGGAAACCCACTCCACTTGATAGCAGTTCAAGTCAGTCAGTTTCAAGTGCAGTCAATTTAATTCAACCTTTTTTGTTGTAAGGAAATTGATAGATTTGTCTCTTTTTGCATGCAGTATATGCGTATATAAATATATAGGTGAAATATACGAGTACGTGGCTCCAATAAACCTTAGCCCCCCGCCCATGGCCTAAACCATTAGAGGTACAGTAAAACTAAACATACCTTACAAAAGAGAATTTAATCCTGCATTTAATGAGAAACGATTAAAACTTGGTGTTCCCGCCATTGGCTTCCAAGACAGCCTGAATTCGCTTTGTGTAGCTTGCCAAAAGTGACGTGAATAGATCTTGATCGTTACGCAAATTTGCTAAAACAGTTTCAATGTGTTGCGTCATTGTATCCTTCGAAAATCGATTTGCTGCAGGTTCTTGAAACAAGAGACGTTCAACCTTGTCCTTCATAACTGATCCAATGTGTTCACAGACGTTCAAGCCAGGAGAATTTCCTGACCATTCTTCATTTCCAAAGAAATCGATCTCATGGTTCCGCAACAACTGTTGAGTGGCTTATGCCTTAAAGCAGGGGGCCTTATCGTGCAGAAGTGTGACCTGATCGACATCCATAACATTGTTTGGGTTTCTTAGAAAAGGAATGACATGCTGGGATAGAATAATATCACGAAAATACTGTCCATCCCAACTCTTGACTATTTGGCTTCAGCACCCACATGAACTTCTTTGCAGTGAACAAAACAAACACCAATATAGTCTAGACTTTTTAATAATTCGCGATAATGTTCATTGTCATCGATTTCATTTGGTGTTGTGGCCCACATTCGATCATTTTGGTAGTTAGGCCGACGTGTCACGTAAACAAAAAATTCATCGGAGACAGCTAAATGCATGAAATCATCCACATCCCAATCTTCAAGATAATGGGCAAACCACATTCTGTCATCGATGTTAAGTTGAGTTTTTCTTGCCTTTGGAAGTTCATGCCAAGGCTTTAAACCTTGCCTATGACGGTACAGTCGAATGATCTCACCACTAACGATCTTTCCTCTCAACACTTCGATCTCTCTAGAAAGTTTAGCACAGCTGTTTTTCCGCTTACGCGTACCACTTTCAATGATGTCCTTTGTTTCCTGAGAGAGTGGCAAATTTGGGCGCCCAGATTTGGTTGTATCCATTTCACATTCATCCAAAGTTTTATTCCAATTTCTTTTGACGAAGTCCTCACCTCTTCGCAACTTTTTGGCAACCCATGAACGTGTTATAAAGGTGGCTCCAGCATCACGAGCTTCCCGAAATGTTATTGCTCGTATGCGATCTATCACACGTTGCCTCTCCGAATCACCAATTAATTGAGAAGCCATTATATTATCACTTTATCAGCGATTAATTTAATACCTGCAATAAATAAAGAATTTTATATATTTTTATAATCACTAAAAACTATTTCGATATAAGTAAACATGTAAGCTGCAAATGGGGGGCTAAGGTGTTTTGGAACCCCTTATATTTTATTGTTTGTAACCAAAACAATTTCTGCAAAGTATGTGGTAGATTTATAAAATTTTGTTCAAGAAGACCTTGTTTTTGGTTTAGATGGATCAGATATCTATGCATATCCTAAAGAGAACTCGAATTTTATTACTGATATTGTTTTAGAGGGTCATGATGACCACTGACCATGTTTTGATAACTTTTCTCCACAGGACCCTAATTGTTTGAGTTTACTTCGGCCATGCCGCCTCGTTTAATTTGTCATAAAGATGACCCTA
The DNA here is from genome assembly GCA_023014485.1 of Bathynomus jamesi. Lineage (NCBI taxonomy): Eukaryota > Metazoa > Arthropoda > Malacostraca > Isopoda > Cirolanidae > Bathynomus > Bathynomus jamesi. Next base: position 1,463,116 of record JAJOZX010000138.1, on the reverse strand, counting down.
TTTTTTTATTCTTTTGGTCATGATGACCGTCATGTTTCAAATGTTTTTTCTGTTTCAGTAGCAGTTGGGGCAGATGCCCTGCAAGGTCTTGTAGGCGAGTCATTTTTTACAAATGTTTGTAATGATTTTGATAATTATTTTGATGTACGAGTATATGATGACAGTAATAGTGTAGTAACTAATCGATCATGTCCCAATGACCTCTTTTTAAATTACAATGAGAAGGAACATGCCGTCCCTCCGTTTTGTTTTAAATCCTTTAATATTTGTTCTGAGCAGTGTGACAAGCAATCTTTTTCTAAAGAACACAGTGCTCACGAAAAGACGTATTGTCAATTTCAGACATCATGTCTCCCCGATTGGTCACTCGATTCCCCCGAATGCAATATTTCAAATTTTGTTTTTTTCCCAATACCCCAACCTCAGTTGAACCCAGTGTCAACCAGGGAAATGGTTCAACCATGGATGACTCTTCTTTGGCTCCAGTCAAACCACAGTTTAACCATCTGTTTTCCTTCACTCAGGTTGGACCAGAAGCCAACCAGGAGCCTCTTTTGGTACTTCGGAAGATTCCTCAGTATCATAACGTAATGGTTCCAACGATCATTCTCGTCTTTCTTCTCTCCTACTTTGCTGATTTTTCCCTTTGGCTTTTCCTGGACCCCCTTCTGAAACCAGTAAAAGTTATTCTTCTTAATCCCGATACGCCACCTCCTTTTTGAGTGAGCAAGGCTCGCATGGTCAGTCCACTGTTTTCCGGGCATGTTGCGAATCCCCTGTAACCGTATGACCCGCATGCCCCATCGCATGACCACCTAACCATGCGCCTAATTTATCATGCTCCGTATGTTCGTGAAATTTACCCGTTATGACCGAACATAACCTCAATTTAGGTTAACTTGTTTTTTTTTGCTTGCGAGTATTATACGGAACCTATAACCCCATGTTCAGTTCATTAAAGTGCATAATTGATTTCTGTTTTTAATTTGTATTCTTCACTTTCTTTATTCAATTAATCGTTAGTAATTGTCGTTAAATTGTTATTATATCATTTGTAAGGTATCAAACAAAATTATAGCCAATTTTGACACTCTATGCCAGAACGCCATTTTTCCCCTTCTAATAATTTTGTTACACCACTCTAATATTACTAATTACATAACTGTACTCTCACCATGAATTTCACTAAACCCTGTTATCACCTATGCCCCGTCAAATCGTCAAATAAAATTCAATTATCGTACTGATACTTCTGGTTAATATTAATGGTGATATACTGTTACTATATGGCTATGAATGTTATTGACTTTAAACTTAAAGGATTTTATAACCCTACTCCCATTTTAAATTATTATACAATATTTTTAAAAATTGTTAAGTCGAAAACTTTCCAAAATCTCTACACATACACACGCATGTATGCACGCTATATATACTTGTTCAAATGTGTACATTTCTCCACAAACATTACGTACATAAATATGACAAAAATCTACGGATACTGCTTACCCTTTCACCCAATTACAATCACCCACACTCTGAAACACTCCTGAAATCATTGGCATACTTATTGGAAAGGAAATTCACTATTCATATCCTATTTTTATCATACAAACTTTATGCTAAACTCATTGGATATCACAATAACCTGTTTAATTGCATGTAAGTGCTAACTATGCTATTTACTCTAGGTTATTTGAAGTTATTTAACCTTAATCATCGTTGCTTACTATATATAATCTTGCTCATGCATTTATTCAGTTATTTTAACCAACCTCTAAGCTAATCTGTTCCATATATATATATATAATCCTATTCCACCAATGACCAATAATGATCTAGTTCTTCACGGGATGAACTAATTACTCTCATATTCTACATACTATTGTACACTCACTCATCTACAGATGCTTATTACCCATATTTATACATGCATATTAGGGATGGAAAATAACCGAAAAGTGTAAAACCGGTTTTCACCGTCGCTATAATCTTAAAGACGGTTTTTACCGGTTTTCACCGATGGGATTCTGTATGCTTTTTAGGGAGGTAAATGATCAAAATATTAAACAGAAATAAGGTTTTAATTGATTCAATCAAGTATGTGTAACATTTGAATTAAAAAGTTTATTATCGAACTTGATTTTTGAAATAACACTTGAGAAAACAAAGAGCATTAAGTGTGTGATCTGACATTCTTGATCGAATCTTTGTGACGAATAAACCAGCAGCTGAAAACACTCTCTCGGACTCTACGCTGGTGGCTTTTATTGTAAGCAACGCCTCGTACATTTGATCCAAATTTTCGCTTCTATTCAAAGTAGCTTCAAAATATTTGAATTCATTGTTTACGTCAAAGTTGATCGTCATCATTTACTTCGCGACCTGAGCTGCATTGTGAATCTTCGAGTTTCGAAGCAATTGATTGGACTTGGTCGTCTGTTTCTGAAATCTGGCAAGCTTCTGGAAAAAGCCTCTTAAATGTATGATCCGCCTACTTCTTAAGTGCTTGTCTTGAAGGAAAGAGGAACGGTGCTGATGATTCATTTTTTAAGACCTCGGGATTGTGGAGAAAACTCAGCAAGGCGACAGCTTCTTTTTGTCTTCTCGATGAGTAGCGATCAATGAGACACTGACGTAGCTCAAAAGCTAAAGGATTGTTTTTGCTTTCAAATTTATCCAAAATGAACTTCATGGAAGATTCAGCTTTGAGCAAATTTGCATCTTCAGAACAGAGCTTCAAAACAATTTCCAGTGGACGAAGCGTGTCAAAGAGGCTCTTTAGAGCATTCCATTCTTCATCTGAAATCGTCTCTGTTGAGCGTATCACTCTGAGGGCCTTTGGAATGCAATTTTTGAGTTTCAAAAATCTTTCTATCATGGCCAAAAGACTGTTCCACCTCGTTCTACAGTCAAGGATAAGCTTCATTTCCTTTCCATTAAATTCATCTTTGACAAAATCCTGCAATCTCTCATTTTTCAAAGGAGACTTTCGAAATATGCGACAAAGTTTTCTCACTTTATTTATTACTTTTAAGTAATCTTCTCGAAGTTTTGGAAGAACAATTACGTCATCTATGTCGAACTCAAAAATTGTATCAGTGCATAAAATTTCACACTCATCTTCGCTTAACTCATGTGCAGAGTGTTCATCTTCTTCGATGGCTTCATCTTCAGGGGTAGGGTCACTTTCCCCTTCAACTGAATTTTCAGCAGTTTTTGAATACAAGATATCCGAAACCGCGAGATGTATAGCATGTGCAATGCATTGCTGGTGATCAGGTACTATTTCTCTTCCAAATTTGACCATTACTGAGGCACCGTCGGTGGTGCAACCCACGATATGCTTATCTAGGTCCAACCCAAAGTCTTCCAATCTTTTCCTAACGATTGCAACAGTTTTGGTGCTATCGAGAGAACCATTTATTTTCATGAGACCAAGAGACCAATGTTGATTTTCATCATGAACATTAATATTAATATATCTTTGGTTTTGCAAAGATGTATACTCATCCATAGTTAATGAATAGCGGATTCCTTGTCTCACCTGATTCTTGAAGTAATTGACCAATTCTTGTTTCTTTTTCTCATAAAAACTAAACACCATTTTCCTGACACCGTTATGGGAAGTTGGATGAGGCTTGTCGTATTTTATCTTAGGCTTTCTTGAATGAATTCACTTTTAGCAATTGATTGGAAACTCAGTCCATCTACACACGCAAGTTTCGAAATTTCCTCTTCTATGGACTTTTTTTGCAAAACTCTTCCACTGTTATAATAATGTTATAATGTTTCAGACCAACAAAGACCCTAGGATCCACTCATGGCTGGTCTACCTAACTGTGTTCGTAATCGTGTATTGTGTATACACATACGAGGAAAAGTGTAGGTGTGGCTGTAAAGACTGTACAGTAATGTAGAAATGTGTGTGCACCCATTATGGGTCTCCCATTTAAAGGTGTTTGTGGGGCAAGTGAAGATCATGAGTTTTTCAATACCTCACAGTACTATGGTGGGCACCGCTCGGCAGAGGAATCTCTCTAAATGGGGTGTGTAAGGACAGAGAGTATCCCCTAACCCAAGACGCTGCCTCCCTATATCCCACAACACTTGTGTTGAGCTGTGGGATCTATCCCCACAAAGCCTTAATTTTACTACCTTAAACTATACCCTTTCTATCAACATGCGCGTCCAATCGATTCTTAAACATGTTTATAGACGTGCTACTAATTACTTCTACCGGCAAACTATTCCAGCTATTTACTATTCTATGCGTAAAAAAGTTTTTCGCAACTGCTGTCTCGAACCTTCTACTTGTCAACTTACACCCGTTATTTCTAGTCCTATTATATTGAGATATTTCGAAAAATCTATCTCTATCTACGTTATCAAACCCATTCATAATTTCGAAAACCTCCACAACACTTTAAAACTTTGTGACATGTCATACACTCTGCTTCTTCTTTATTCTTACGAGTGAAATGATACCAAGCATTTGATTTCTTTGACATGATGGAGTATTAAATCTTAGAATCTTAACTGATCAATGTGCAATCATCCACATAACATTCAAGACTGAAGCATCAATTATTTACACTTATAAACAAACAAAAAACGATACGAAACGATGCAAAACGTAATTACTGTCTTTAAACGTTTGAAAACGTTTGTTTCATGGAAAATGGACCAAAGTGATCGGAGACTTGCACAAAAATGTGAAAACCGGTTCTTATCGTCGGTTTCGGTGATGATTAAAAATTTTCATCACCAGTTAAAAAAAGGGTTCCATCTCTAATGCATATATAGTCTAGGCCGGGTCGAAAATGGGAAATGTTTTTATTTCTTAAAAAGTACACAGTGTGAGAAGTTTCATTTTATCATCTTAACAAAATATTAAAATATCAAGCATGTGCTACCCCTGCTACCCCTAGCATATACCCCCCCCACGCCTTTTTTACCCTCATATTTGCATAATTTAAATGAGAAAAAAATGTTATTTCTTAAAAAGTACACCATGTGAGGTTTTTTTTATCACTTTAACAAAATATTAAAAAATCAAGCATGTGCTACCCTACTACCCCTATCACATGCCCCTCCTCCCTTTTTTACCTTCATATCTGCATATGTTTAATGTTGTTATATGTTACATGATAAGTTGTTTGTTTAATGCTTGATATTTTTGTTTCAGATAAATAGAAATAATTTTTCAGATAAATAGAAATAATTTGCATTTAATTATAATTTGAATTATCATAAATTATAAATTACATATAATTTGATTTTACTTCTGAATATAAACTATGACTACTAGAAGCAAGTCCTCAAATGCAGCCTTTGGATATCCTATGGAATTCCCAGCAGCCATGACTCCTTCAAAAGCAGATGTTGTGAGACACCTTTTTGTGCGCCGTCGTGAAGAAGCTAAATCAAAAGGATCAGCAACTGCTAACGATTGTTACAGGGTTGTTGTAAAAGATATTGAAGACATTTGGATGAAATTTTCTTTTCCTATGATTAACACCAAAGGTATCTATCTTAAAGTCTTTTAACCCCCTACTCTTTCCTTTCTCTCGGGCTAATCTTAGAGTGGATCTTAGGGTCTTTGTTAGCCTTAGCTTCTGTAAATCTGTAGAAAGTCAGTCGACTAATCGAAGAAGCCTCAAAATTGAACAAGGTGCCGTTACACCGAAGAAATTAAAGTTTTGCCTTAAAAGTAGCTCAGTATGATGAAATGTTTGATATATCTTCTTGTGAATGCTATGATCAGGGAATTGATAGGAAATCTTGCAGGTGTAAGGATAAAATACCAATGGCAGAATGGGAGTCTTTTGTGGGTCAAAAACAAAGAAAAAAAATCAGTTAGGACCAATTGATCGCATAGCTAGTTCAACAAAGAAGAGATCTTTAGCAAGCGCCCAAGAAGCACAAAACCGTCAACTAAAAGCACAAGAAGAAATGACTGAAGCCACCAATGTTTTACCATCGGAATTTATAGAAAATACCGAAGACATGGATGTAGATTCAGAGAGTCAGGATGTAGATTATGAGGCCGATTTAGAATTGACAGAATATTCAGAACAGGCACTCCTATAAAAACCTAGCATTAACAACAGATCGTTATCGTGTAAGTTGTAGAGCTGCAGCTGCAATAGTCAATGCAGTTTTAAAAGATATGGGGATCCTTAACCACACCAACATGCTTGACAGAAAGAAATTAGAAAGAGAAAAAAATCGTATGGGTGAAACAAATACTTTTAGGTCTAAATCTGAAAATCTGAAGATGGAGTGACTTGGATTTGATGGAAGGAAAGATAACACATTAACTAAAAGTGGAAAGACAAAAGAGCACTATGTTATTGTAAAGAACCTGGAAGCATCTATGTAGACCATGTCACACCAGATAATGGAACTGCTCGCTGCATAGCAGAAGAGTTGATAACTATTATTACAGACTCGAACAGCACAGATACTATCAAAGCTTTACTGTGTGATGGTACTCCTGTAAATACAGGAAAAATTGGTGGAGCCATAAAACTGGTTGAAATTCATCTTAACAGACCAGTGCAGGGGTTGGTGTGCCTCTTGCATTTGAATGAGCTGCCTTTTATGTACGTCTACAAAACCATTGATGGTAAAACAACAGGTCCAAATACCTTTGTGGGTTCAATTGGGAATAAACTGAAAACAGATTTAACAAAATTGGAGGTAGTCAAATATTCTCGCGTAAAGGGAAACATTAAAGAAATTCCAGCAAATGTTGTGAAGAAGTTAAGCAGTAATGAAAGATATCTCTATGATATGTGCCTGGCAGTGCAAACTGGAGACACTTCTCAAGATCTGTCCACTCGATCCCCAGGTACCCTTCACCATGCTCGCTGGCTAACTCTAGCCAACAGGGTCCTTCGATTATATATCTCAACGTCAAATCCCGATAAAAACCTTCAAGATATAGTCAAGATTATTATGCAGTTCCATGCTCCAGGGTGGGTTTGGATAAAATCTCATCCTAATGCAACTGATGGTTCATATAACTTTTGGCATTTAATGTGCTTGCTTCGAAATTTAGATGAACAACATAGATCAATCATAAAACCAGTATTAAAGAATAACGCCTACTTTGCCCACCCAGAAAATATACTCATATCAATGGTAACTGACAAGAGAGTAGAAATTAGGGAGCACGCTATTCAGAAAATCATCCTTTCAAGAACAGGATTTCCAGGAGATTGCTTCTTTTCCATGCCACAGTCAAAGTGTGAAAAGGGCAGTGAACCAAGTAACAAAGGCATGTCAGGAAAGAATAGGATTTGACAACCGTCAAAAGTTTATCTTAAACTCATTAGAATCAAGACGAAAACTGCCCAAGTTTGAATGGAAGGCCCAATAGAATTTGTAAGAAACATATGAAATAAAATTTCCTAATGATATTGAAAATTTCTTCCTTTTTGATGTGATAAGGAACAATGAAAAAGTGAATTGAATTTTAGCACATTTATTATGCCTCTAATTTTTTCTTCTGAATATATTATTGTACTTAATTAATTTTCCTAATACTGTACATTATTAAATAAAATATTATACGTTAATAAAGATTTATGTCATCAAAAAACCTGAATGTAGAGCGAAAATAATTTATGAGGGGGTTCCTGTGTTCCATTCAAACCCCTCACAATATGTACCTTTTCAATATAAAATTTCGACCCGGCCTAAATTATACGCACTTACGTATAACTTCAACTATAAATCCCTTTTCCCCTTTTGGGCATATCACTACCCACTTATACTCTGTACCTAATACACATAAATACATACTTGACCCCAGGTCTATACATCGTCCATTACGTAATTCTATCTTTCTTCTCCCTGTATATTCTTAATGGTTAACAATATCATTGGTTGTCTAAAATTAGATTTGATTACTGTGCATTGTAACTTAACCACCCCAACTAACGTGTAGTATATAAAATTTGTATTATAAAACCCATTAGTCATCGTCTAGTTTAAATTACTTAGGATACGATATTATTGTATTAATATCATTCTAGAGGGGAGAGCGCCCTGTAAAAATGAATAATGAATAATTCCTATATAATTCGTATATTTATATAAATCCTCATGTTTACCTAATCCGTGTATTTATATAATCTTTATATAAATCCTTATATTCATTATATTCATACAGTTCTTATATTTATATGATCTTTATATTCAAATATTCATTTTTACATAAGGACCAAACTCGCATAACGCAAGTTTGGATGTCTTTAGCATTCAATTTGTGGTAAATTCTTTAACATAATAAAAAACTTTACACTCGATACGTCATCAGTTATATGTTGTTCAATTCATACGTCCATGTCCTTTCTTGACCTTTATCTTTTATTAATTTTATTAATTATTCATTCAGCTACCTATTGTCAACCTATTGTGTGACTACCGATGTAGTGTACAATACTTGTACAATACTTTGTACTTGTACAATATGTGTACAATACTTTATGCATTCGTACATGTCCACTGATGACGTACATAGTTACCTTACATGTAAGTACGTTCACATGTATACTTTTATTTTTTAAATTATTTAACCTCTTGTAAGATACTCGTGGATGCTGATACGAATATTCAGATTCCGATGACGTCGCCAAAAAAGCGAGCCTCGGAACCCGAAATTCCTCTTGCGCCTGCCTACTACAAATTTATAACATAAGGTGTTATGTTGTATGTTATGTTATATCATAAATGTCCGTGTACTTCCGTATCTTACTTCAGTATCAGATATGTCAATTAACAATTTGCTAGAATTGTAAGTAACTCTAATAATTTGATCTGATGTAAGTAATGTACTTTAATGAAACTGTGATTAACGATAATAAGTGAATGTGAATTAATTCGTAATTATAACCATAGTTGTAGTAAGCCAAAATTACAATGTACTTAATAATGTACTTAGGTTGTACTCAATGTACGACTCCGACGTGAAGTCGTCACCCAAAAATTTATAATTAATCGGCAAATAATTATTTTTGTTTCATTTCTTTTATATTAATTTTTTTTTATTTAAGATGAAATAATTCGCAGATTCTTCAAGGAGGGAAGCTTAACCTTCAACTGCACTCCCCCAAAATTTAGACTTATCTATTTCTCGTATTGTAAATTCAATCTCCTAGCTGAACCACTACCCGAGGAGGCCGAGTGCCTCCTCACTTTTAAATTTCGGCCTGAGCCATGGTCGAAAGAGGTCGAACCTCTCCCCCTGTAAAGGTCTGATCTAACTTAGAGGCTGAGCATCACCTGCACATTTTAGCAGTAAATTACAGTAAAAGAAATGTTTTTTATCTTCTCCTTCGAGCCTTGTTCTCTTTAGAGAACTCAGTCAATAAATAGAGAAACATAATTTCCCGATACGTTATAAGAAGCAATGGGGAACCGTCAGATAATTTAGTAAGTTTTCACAGAATCCTCAGAACCACTATAGAAGAACTCGTAGTAGTATAGAAGAAACTACTGCGAGTAACAAATCCGTTGCTACCTCCTAACCAGAACCCCCGTCGACTTCGAACCAATCAAGGCCATAGACGGAGGAGTTAACATATATATATATATATACACAGTATATGCGACCGTTCAAAGGTTCCGTGCGATGATTCCTCATTTCACGAAGGTCAAGCCCTCATCTCGAGTTGGTCTGGTGAAGTAGTGAGTTGGTTTCTTGTACTCTCCACCTCACATAGCCAGGTACGCCCGGCTCATCGGGGATTGTTCTGAGCCAGGCGTCTAATCTTCTTTTGAAGATGTCCACTGCAACACCATTCGTGTTCCTTAGGTCTTTGGGCAACTGATTAAACAGTTTTGGTCCTCTCTCAACAAAACTTTTCTTTCAGGGTTAAGGATGTTCCCTGTCTAGCCTTTAATTTGGGAACACGACACAGTCTTCTTTTTCTACTTTCCACCGTTATTTGGGGAGTTACAGGGTTCAGAGTAAGATTAGGGACTAGTTTCTCCATTATTTTCCAAGTGTAAATAATGGTGTATATCTCTTCTCCTTTCCAGTGAATATAGGTTTAGTTCGCGTAACCTTTCCCAGTAATTTAGTTCTTTGCACCCATTGATCTTGGCTGTGAAACTTCTCTGAATCCCTTCTAGCTGTCTAATGTCTTTTTTATATGGGGATGTTAGGACCGAGCAGTATTCCAATTTGGGTATGATCAGTATTTTCAGTAGAGGAATCATTATATTCCTATCCCTTCGTTTAAAGGTTCTCAGTATCTGCCCAGTTATTCTCTTTGCTCTATTCACTGCTCTTATTTTGTTTCAAATTTCGCATCATATACATATATCGCATATATAATTTATATATATGCACACACACACACACACACACACACACATATATATATATATATATATATATATACAGTATATACAGTATTTTATACATATACATATATATATATATATATATATGATGAATAAAACCACGAAGGGAAAAGAAACACAAAGGGGTGCTCAAGCGCTTTCGTCTAATGATATCCTCAGGAACACTGGAGTGAAAGGACAGATCAAGGCAATATATAGGTTACAAAAATAAACATACATACATACATATACATATATACATATATATATATATATATATATATATATATATATATAGTAAGCATAGAAAAAATTGTGGGAGGAGCAAACACATTTGTATGGGAAATTTACACTTTTAGCACTTTGGCCGACATTCAATATTGTAGTAATGCTTAGTTAAGAATATTAATTTCTGTTTAATTAAATAAGATAATGTTTAATGTAAATCATTTACTAATGATTATGAAATTACGAAAAAGTATGGTTGTTAGATTTAAATTGTTTAAAATGGGTAGAGTTGGCAGCCTGAACAGGGGCCCAAAAGAGCGGACTACCCCATAAGGGAGTCAGTCTTGAGGCAGGCGCGATACGCGTAAGATTTGGAGCCATGTGATCTTAAAAACTAATTGTTTTGTGTCCCTCTCCGACCTAAATTATTATAATAGAAATTTCATACTCGCATACCCCTAACTTAACTAAACCATTTTCGGAATTAATAAAACTTCATAAGTGTTAAAAAAGAGTATTAATATACCCCCTTCCCCCTTTGTTTTGTAACGGTTTTAGAGTCAGAACTCGGCGTGGCTACCGGAAACTATACGATACGGCGAAAATGAGTAAAGAGAGAGTAAAGATAAATGAAATAGTGAGTAGAGAAAGAAAGTGATAAATGAAGCAAAGAGCCGATAGAGAATAGATAGTAAAGTAGAAAGAAGACTAAACAATGAAGAGAAGTTAATTAATAAAGCCGATCACTACATCTGGTGGCGAGCGGTGGTCTTACATCATATTTTGTGAGGCTTACCCACGTGATTTAGTATTTTGATTAAAATTCTTCAAAACCGGTATAATAACCAATAGCGTTAATGAATATTTTATTTCGATTATTAAAATATCTAAATGCAAAGTTGATCTCGTTTGCAGGCAAATTTCGAAATTCATTCCTTAAAATTTCATTGTAAATATAAATTCAAGATGGCGCTTCGCCTTCGCATCCTGATAGCGTCCCTGACAAACTTCGCGCCTAAAAAATTTAATGTTTTTTTTTTCCTTTCTTTTCGTGGGCGTTCGTTGGATTCTGAAATGTTCCCTTTGTCCCATTTTTCATCGTCCAGTTCCGTTGCTTTTCGTTTGTCCGACTCAATATTGCGAGTCATTATTACGTTAAATTTCGTTCATTCGGTTGGAGAGGGCATAGTTTTGAAAATTATCGTGCTGCCTGAAGACTCAATTTTTCTTTTTTTTTTCATCTCTTCCACTGTATGCCTGTTCCAGCTTACCTTTTTATTTTTTGTTTAAAATTTTTGAAATTAGTAGTAATTGTGATATAAAAATAGCGATTAATATAGAAAAAAATTTGTACGTAAGTAAATTGTTAGTTTAAATACACTGTGATACGCATTTTATATGGTCCTTTCAAAATGTTTTAGCGAAAATTTGTACCGATTAAAAAACATTTCATGAACATGAGAAATTTTCTGGGTTTCATTAGCAGATTTTTGATTATATTTCGATTGTTTGTATATAATAATAGGATTATTTTGTTTATATAGATTTACGGGCTTTTTGCTTCGCTCGCTTCGCGCTATATAGGTTAAGTTACAGTTAATTGACAGTCGAAAGGTAATCTTAAACATATTAAATTTGTCAGATTATAAGTCGCCGTATAGGATTGTGTAAAATTTCAAAATAAGCAGAATTCGTTTAACTGAAATAGAGAAATGGTGTTGTGAAATTTTCTGTTTTTTTTATTTTTTATATAATCATTAATTATATACTCATTAATTATATACTTATTAACTAATACGTATTTATTAGTTATATATATAATTACATATATTTATATACTCATAAACTTTGGTAGGTAAGCTGATTATCTTTTGTTTCTCCTCTCTGTTCCTTTCGTTCATTTCACGACAATTCCGACATATTTGGTAAAATGGCTATTGTATTGTAAAGAGGGATTTCTTGTAGGCCTGTCGTAAAATATTGTTCGGAGATTAACCGTTATTACGGTATGTCTATTGAGTAGTAAATTCTTAGTTATTTAACAAAATTTTAATTGGTTTAACATAAATAAGCATAGGATTTTTCTTTAATAAGCACAAATGTTATGCATAAAATTCTAAATTGTTCTTTCCGCGCATAACATTGAATTTATTAAATATAGGCCTAAAAGTGCAGCAGTAAATTTTATTTTTATTTTGACGGCCAAGGTGAGTTACGGTACACATATTTTACTAAATCTGGATATTATAATTTTTTTTTGAATTACAGAAATTTGTGTAGCAAATTCTTTTCATATATTTTATTTACGTTTTATAAATTCATTCAATAATCAATTTTATTGGTACAGGTAGGCCGATTTTTATTTTTCTTTCCAGTTCAATGACAATGGTAAAATTTTTAGTTCAAATTTAGATTGTATTCTAAAAAGGATGTTTTAATTTGATATTTTAATTTGGAATTAGAAATGAAAAATGTATTTTTTTTTTAGTTCGAGCGTTTGCATGGAAAAAATTACGAAATTATGTTAGGATATAATGCAAGTTCATTCGGTTAGGGATATTTGTATAGAGGTTCGCTTACAAACAAAGCGACCGCTCTTAATTATGCAATGTTGTTTTTGTTTACAGTGGATTGCGTGTATTTTTTTAGTGCATATGATATATTCTTATTTAGTATAACTATGCAAATTTGTAGCTGTCACCAGATGTAGTGAATACGTTTTTATTATTTATTATACTTCATTATTTACGCTTCTTCCTACTTTACTATATCTCTATTTATTCTCTATCGGCTCTTTCTTTCATTTATCACTTTGTTTCTCTACACTCTTTTTGCCGTATCGTATATCATAGTAGCGACGCCGAGACTGAAAACCGTTATAAAACAAAGGGGGAAGGGGGGTATATTAATACTCTTTCTTAACACTTATGAACGTTTTATTAAGTCCGAAAATGGTTTAGTTAAGTTAGGGGTATGCGAGTATGAAATTTCTATTATAATAATTTAGGTCGGAGAGGGGCACAAAACAATTAGTTTTTAAGATCACATGGCTCCAAATCTTACGCGTATCGCGCCTGCCTCAAGACTGACTCCCTTATGGGTAGCCGGCTCCTTGTGTTCCTCTGTCCACGACTACCAACTCTACCCATTTTAAGCAATTTAAATCTAACAACCATACTTTTTCGTAATTTCATAATCATTAGTAAATGATTTACATTAAACATTATCTTATTTAATTAAACAGAAATTAATATTCTTAACTAAGCATTACTACAATATAAATTCAAATGGCTTGTTTATGGAACAGGTCACAAAAGAATAAAGAAATAAAAATAATAATAAATATAAATATAAATTGGAGAAAAAAAAAATTAATTACAAAATAGTGCCTTAGTGATATATATGTCACAGCCTAAATAACCATAGAGAAATAAACCAACAAATAAAAAACCACAAATATATATATATATATATATATATATATATATATAGTAAGTAAAGAAAAATTGTGGGAGGAGCAAACACATTTGTATGGGAAAATATAAATTCAAATGGCTTGTTTATGGAACAGGTCACAAAAGACTAAAGAAATAAAAATAAATATAAATATAAATAGGGAAAAAAATTACAAAATAATGCCTTAGTGATATATATGTCACAGCCTAAATAACCATAAAGAAATAAACCAACAGATAAAAAAACAAAAATTGTAAGTGGAGTCTACAAATTCAAGCTCAAAAGGGAAGTTTACAATCAATTAAATAGATGATGCCAAATTGATATATGTCATTAAAAAAAAAAAATAAAAAAAAAATAAAAATAAAATAAAAAATAATAATAAATTGAAAAATAAATTTTAAGAGAGGCACACCAATTTATAAGGGAAAAATTACCAAAGGTTTTTTAGTTATTGTCTGAATCATGCATACTATGGTCACAAACGAATAAAAAAGTACAAGTAAATATAAATTGGAAAACAAAATGATGCCTAGATGATATATAAAGAACCATAAAAATATATACAACATATATAAGGTATATATACGAAATATAAACGCAATATATACAGAATATATATATATATATGCATAAGGGAAAAAATTACCAAAGTTTGTTTTTATAATTATTGTCTGAAAAAACGGTAGGTCGCAAAAGAATAAAGAAATAAAAATAAATATAAATTGAAAAAATTACAAATAATACAACAACACATGTATACCCGCATAACCAAATATATATACATATACATACATATATACAAACACACACACACACATATATATATATAATATATATTATACACATACAAGCTTGACCTTCGCGAAATGAGAAATCATCGCGCGGAACCTTTGTAAGGTTGTAAGGTAAGTAAGGTACATACACATATATCATATATATATATACATATATATACACATATATACATACATATAATATACCACATACATACATACATATACATATACACACATATACATACAAACATTTAACTGCAATGACCACGCACATACTCACATACACATACATACATACACATACACGCATACAGCAAAAAATTGAAAAATAAAATTGTAAGAGGAACCTACAGATTTATAAGGAAACAAAGACATAAACAAATTTTTACCAAAGATTTACCTGCCCTTTTTGTTTAAATCCATTCTGAAGGAATTCAGAGAACGGGATCGAGTTGAAACAGACCTTTACTCATGTTGTTATTTGTAAGTTGAATTATAGCCGACTCAAGAATATTTCTATTAACAATGTTGCTAGAGTGAAACAAAACTGAAGCATTATTCCAATCATACAATGGGAAACTCTGACAAATGGACAAAAAGGGCACTGGACAACTGTCCCGTTCTAACGGAGTTGATGCTGTTTTACACGCGTTGCAAATCCTTTCCCGTCTGACCTATGTAAAAGGAATCACATTGCTTACACCCAATTTTATAGATAATGCCTAAATTATTGGTAGGGCTATTTTTACTATGATTTTTTCACAATATTGTTATATGAAAAAACTACACTGATATCCAAAAGTTTAGTACATTAGCAATGCCTAAGAAGCCCGGGAAAAATGGAAGTACTAAAATATTCTTTGACAAGGTGCGAGTGTTATTATTCACACGATAGAAGGTTCGTTTAGCCTTATTAAGACAAGATTCCATGAACGCAGATGGGTAACACAACTCACTTCCAATACCGTTGATATTTTCCAATTCGGCATCGATGTATTCCGGACTGGCGATCCTAAGAGCGCGGAGAAACATTGAGAAAATATGGCCTTTTTAATAGGGGTGTCATGACCAGAGTAAAAGTGTACGTAGGACAAATTGTTTTTTTTTTTTCCGATAGATACTAAACTTAAAACCCGGGCTATCCCTATGAACACGCACATCCAAAAACGGGATTGAGTTGTCTTGTTCCACTTCTAAAGTAAATTTAATGGAGGGGACTTGGTCATTTAACTGAAGGAGGAAGTCATCCAGGTCACGATTCATGGGCCAGATACACAAAATATCGTCGACGTACCGCAACCAAGGGATGCCAACCCCCAGGATTCTCGGAATGTAAGTAATTTAAAAAACCCCATATAAATATTGGAGAGAAGGGGCGACAAAGGGTTGCCCATGGCCATCCCAAAAACTTGTTGATAATGCTCGCCATTGAAAGTGAATTTACAATCCTTGATACAAAGCTTAATAAGTTCCAAAACAGTGTGTGCAGGTAATGGTAGATCATAGTTATGTAATTCTCGGATATCAGTGTAGTTTTTCATATAACAATATTGTGAAAAACATCATAGAAAAAAATAGCCCTACCAATAATTTAGGCATTATCTATAAAATTGGGTGTAAGCAATGTGATTCCTTTTACATAGGTCGACGGGAAAGGATTGCAAACGCGTGTAAAACAGCATCAATACTCCGTTAGAACGGGACAGTTGTCCAGTGCCTTTTTGTCCATTTGTCAGAGCTATCCCATTGTATTGATTGGAATAATGCTTCAGTTTTGTTTCACTCTAGCAACATTGTTAATAGAAATATTCTTGAGTCGGCTATAATTCAACTTACAAATAACCTTAACATGAGTAAAGGTCTGTTTCAACTCGATCCCGTTGCTCTGAATTCCTTCAGAATGGATTTAAACAAAAAGGGCAGGTTGTTAAATCTTTGGTAAAATTTGTTTTTGTCTTTGTTTCCTTATAAATCGTGGTTCCTCTTACAATTTTATTTTTCAATTTTTGCTGTATGCGTGTATGTGTATGTATGTATGTGTATGTGAGTATGTGCGTGGTCATTGCAGTTAAATGTGTTTGTATGTATATGTGTGTATATGTATAGTATGTATGTATGTGTGTATATGTATATGTATGTATATATGTGTATATATATGTGTATATATATATATATATATATATATATGTGTATATATGTGTATGTACCTTACCTTACCTTACAACCTTACAAAGGTTCCGCGCGATGATTTCTCATTTCGCGAAGGTCAAGCTTGTATGTATATATATATATATATATATATATATGTATATGTGTGTGTGTGTGTTTTGTATATATGTTTGTATATGTGTATATATTTGGTTATGCGGGTATACATGTGTAGTTGTTTTTTGTAATTTTTTCAATTTATATTTATTTTTATTTCTTTATTCTTTTGCGACCTACCGTTTTTTCAGACAATAATTATAAAAAAAACCTTTGGTAATTTTTTCCCTTATGCATATATATATATTATATATATTCTGTATATATTGCGTTTATATTTCGTATATATACCTTATATATGTTGTATATATTTTTATGGTTCTTTATATATCATCTAGGCATCATTTTGTTTTCCAATTTATATTTACTTGTACTTTTTTATTCGTTTGTGACCATAGTATGCATGATTCAGACAATAACTAAAAAACCTTTGGTAATTTTTCCCTTATAAATTGGTGTGCCTCTCTTAAAATTTATTTTTCAATTTATTTTTTTTTTTTTTTTTTTTTTTTTTTTACATATATCAATTTGGCATCATCTATTTAATTGATTGTAAATTTCCCTTTTGAGCTTGAATTTGTAGACTCCACTTACAATTTTTGTTTTTTTATCTGTTGGTTTATTTCTTTATGGTTATTTAGGCTGACATATACCGGGTGGACCAAAAAAAATGGCACCAATTTTGAGAAGTGATATCTCAATAACCATTGCAGCTAGGGACTTAAAAAAACAACCAAATGAAAGATAATTCTTTTCTCTTTAAATATTTATTCTATGGCTTGATGGTTATAAGCCCATATAAGCCCAAAATGGCTTCCAAAACAAATATACAAAAAAAAGTTGCGCATTTATATTTATTCCTTGATCCTAATTTTAAATGAAATTTTTCTATTCCAGACCCCTCAAGATGGGATTGAGAGAATCTGATAAGAACATTATACAAGCACTACGTGAAGAAAAAGGATATTCATTAAACATAATCCTTTACGAATTTCCAAATAGAAATTGGAAAAAAAGAACTGTGGCACATTTTTTACAAAAACTTAAAGAAACCGGCAGCAGTCAACGGCGTCCGGGAAGTGGTCGACCAGAAACTATTAGAACGCCAGAAAACATTGAAAAGTAAATGAAATGGTTTTAAGTCAATAGGAACAACCGGGAACAAGTAAAAGTGAACGTGAAGTTGCGAAAGAAACCGGGATTTCACGTTCATCAGTACAGCGAATAATTCGCTGTACTGATGAACGTGAAATCCCGGTTTTTTTCGCAACTTCACGTTCACTTTTACTTGTTCCCGGTTGTTCCTATTGACTTAAAACCATTTCATTTACTTTTTCAATGTTTTCTGGCGTTCTAATAGTTTCTGGTCGACCACTTCCCGGACGCCGTTGACTGCTGCCGGTTTCTTTAAGTTTTTGTAAAAATGTGCCACAGTTCTTTTTTTCCAATTTCTATTTGGAAATTCGTAAAGGATTATGTTTAATGAATATCCTTTTTCTTCACGTAGTGCTTGTATAATGTTCTTATCAGATTCTCTCAATCCCATCTTGAGGGGTCTGGAATAGAAAAATTTCATTTAAAATTAGGATCAAGGAATAAATATAAATGCGCAACTTTTTTTATATATTTGTTTGGAAGCCAATTTCGGGCATTATATGGGCTTATAACCATCAAGCCATAGAATAAGTATTTAAAGAGAAATGAATTATCTTTCATTTGGTTGTTTTTTTAAGTCCCTAGCTGCAATGGTTATTGAGATATCACTTCTCAAAATTGGTGCCATTTTTTTGGGCCACCCGATATATCACTAAGGCATTATTTTGTAATTTTTTTTCCCTATTTATATTTATTTTTATTTCTTTAGTCTTTTGTGACCTGTTCCATAAACAAGCCATTTGAATTTATATTTTCCCATACAAATGTGTTTCCTCCTCCCACAATTTTTCTTTACTTACTATATATATGTATATGTGTATGTGTGTATATATATATATATATTTTGTGGTTTTTTATTTGTTGGTTTATTTCTCTATGGTTATTTAGGCTGTGACATATATATCACTAACGCACTATTTTGTAATTAATTTTTTTTTTTTTTTTTCCCAATTTATATTTATATTTATTATTATTTTTATTTCTTTATTCTTTTGTGACCTGTTCCATAAACAAGCCATTTGAATTTATATTGAATCGCGGCCAAAGTGCTAAAAGTGTCAATTCCCATACAAATGTGTTTGCTCCTCCCACAATTGTTCTATGCTTACTATATATGTGTGTATATATATATATATATATATATATATATATATATACATATATATATATATATATATATGTGTGTGTATATATATATATATATATATATATGTATATGTATGACCCCGCAAGGGGGTTCTAAGCTCGTGCTCTTGAGTGCTCTTTGTGCTCGTTTGTACGTGCTTGTTCCTGGAGGTTTCACGTGCGCCCTCCCGGCCCTAGCACCCAAGGATGATGGGGCTCGACCCTGCAGTCCTTGTCATCCTTGGTCTTTTCCACTTCGACTGTCCCCTCCACCCTTTCTTTTTCCTCTGTCTTTCCTCTCACTTTTTCTTTGTTTTTCCGCCGAGATATGCCCTTTTAAATAGAGGTGAATCGGTTCTTCCCGAACTTAAAAAAAAAAAAAAATGTATATGTATGTATGTTTTTTTTGTAACCTATATATTGCCTTGATCTGTCCTTTCACTCCAGTGTTCCTGAGGATGTCATTAGACGAAAGCGCTTGAGCACCCCTTTGTGTTTCTTTTCCCTTCGTGGTTTTATTCACCATAAATATTTTTCACGTGTCACTTTCGTGAAATAATTTTCATATATATATATATATATATTATATATATGTGTACATATATATACAGTATTCTATAATATATATATATATATATATACATATATATATATATATATATATATAGTATTTAGATTTTTCTTTTTGCTTTTTCCCTCTCTGTATGGTCCTTATCGATACAGCCATTTCAGTGGACCATACCCACCTCCATTTTGACCAAGTACCTTTTTCCACCAAACTTTGGAACTGTTTGAGCTAGTGTTAAGAAAAATACCATAAGATTTTTCTTACTGAGATATATAATGTCTGCTAATTTTCAAAAAAATCGGTAATTATCTAACCTAACCCAGTTATTTGGTCGAATAAGTATCCGGCCTTATTATAAAATTTAATTTTTTTTTGTATATTTCAGAGAATTATATAATATAGGTAATTTAAATTACATAATTAATTAATTTATATGGACATTCAAAAGTGTGAAGAACTTCGAACCTGATATCCTGTTTAAAGGTAAAGCTATGTACGTATATAAGTACCTTATACTAGGCTATAGGTACTACCCTATAGAATAAGTTCAGTTTTGAGTTAGATGAGTTTTAATAGAATTACTTAACTTTGTGTATTTATTCATTGTGTACAACAGTATGTACCCATGTGAAAATAAGCTTATTTAAACCTTGGAGCAAGGATTTTTTTGGTATCTGTATTTATTCCAATCTCTAAATCAAACTGCACATTTTTTTCTTGTTGTAGACCTCTGAAAACAAGATCAGTAGGTCCCAAATTTTATTTGTGCCATCTGAGCGAAAATAGCTTTTAACAGGGTTCGATACAATGAATAATTATAATTGTATTTTTAATTAGTTGATCCTAATTTCCATTAATTGTAATTGTAATTGATTCAAAATAAAATAAAAATAAAGGTAATTGTAATTGATTTTTGAGCTATAACTGATGTAATTGATCAATTAATGTCAATTGTTAAAAATTATATCCCTAGATCTGGCAGTCATACATCATCCACTGAAAATAAACCTTTGATAGTTTATTTAGTTATACTTAGATATAGATATATTTATTTTAGATATATAGAATAGTTATATTTGCGTAATTGTAATTGTAATTGATTCAGACAAAATGAATTGTAATTGCAATTGATCTTGAAATTGTGAAGTACAATACTAACTGTAATTAATTTGAAGAAAAATAAAAAAAATTGTAATTGTTTCCATTTTGTGTAATTGAACCCAACCTTGGCTTTTAAGCTACATGTTTTTTTTCTTTTTAAATAAACATGGATTTCAGCAGTTTGAATATGGGCAGGTTCTGTTGTGACCCATTTAAAAAACACAAAGGAAAAGTGAAAAAAGGCATTCGTGCATTGACTAAAAATTTGATTGATCAAAATCTTGAATTGAAACTAACAAATAATCATAAAGCATGTGCAACCTGTCGAAATATACTAGCAAATCGTTCATCCCCAATGCCTGAATGTGAACCACTTGAAAAATCACCATCCACCTCATCAAGTGCCCCATCTGAGCTAGAAACTGTTGGAGATGTAGTTGAAATGCAGTATGAGCTTAATAAATTCAATGCTTCATTGGCCACACTTGATGAGACCCCAATAAAACCATGTAAACTCTCTGACAGCGCTGGTTACGCAAAGAGAAAGTTGAGGAAAGAAGTATTTGTGAAAAGAAAGCTTGAACTTGCAACTAAACAACCAATTTCATGCAGTGACTCAGATGATACAGAACTGGAGATTCTTCAACAACTAAAAGAGAAATTTAATCAAGTGACAAGTCGAAGTGGAAAACTGACAATTCTTACTATCCTACCAAAAAGATGAACACAATTACACAAGTAAAGATCAGAGAAGAATTTAAGTGCTCAGATTACATGGCTAGGCAAGCAAAGAGTTTGGTGAGGGAGAAGAGTGTGCTTTCAACTCCTAATCCGCGTTTGGGGAAACGCCTGAATAGTGAAACTGCTGCCAAAGTAATTGACTTCTATCACTCGCCAGATGTGAGTAGACAAATGCCAGGGTTGAAAGACTATGTTTCTGTAAAAGGAGCTGATGGTAGGCGGGAAAGAAAACAAAAATCGTTAATCTTATGCAACCTAAAAGAAGCATTTGAGCTTTTTAAAACAAACCATCCAACAATTAAAATAGGATTTTCAAAATTTGAAGAGCTTCAGCCAAAAGAATGTGTGTTGCCAGGTGCCAGTGGAACACATTCTGTCTGCATTTGCACTAAGCACCAGAATGTCAAACTCATGATGGCAGCAATAACCAGTGTTTTCCAGGTGAAGCAATACCCTCCCGATCAGCCTAGTTCATCAACATGGGATGATGGGCTGGAGACAAATCATAGTTGTCACTACAGGCATTGTCTAGCCCTCCTCCAATCTAATCCACCTCGGGAGATATGCTTCTTTGGGAAATGTGATCAATGCCCAAGAAAAGTGGCCTTCACAGACTTCTTAACTACAGCCTTCGACAGAAAAGGGCTTGATGAGATTGAATTCAGGCAATGGATTTCAACGGACAGATCAACGCTGCAAACACAAAAATTTCTGCAGATGAATTCATCCAAAGTTTTCATGAAAAACTAGAAGCTCTCCTTGAACATGATTTCTTTGCAAGAAACCAGATGAAATTTTTACAAGAAAAGAAGAACTCGCGAACGTGAATTTCTTGTTATCGGTGACTGCGGAGAATTATGCTTTTATAGTTCAAGACGCGGTGCAATTATTCCATTGGAATAACTGCCAAGCTACAATACATCCTTTTGTAGTCTACTACCGACAAGACAATGAACTGATGCATAAAAGTTTTGTTGCAATTTCTGACTGCAACCAGCATGATGTAATATCCGTTCACCTCTTCCAAACCCGTCTCATAAATTTTATTAAAGCATCCCATCAAATTACCAAAATCTTTTACTTCAGTGATGGTTGTGCTGCACAATATAAAAATCGCAAGAACTTTATAAACCTCCGCCATCACGAAGAAGATTTCGGAGTTGAGGCTGAATGGCATTTCTTTGCCACGAGTCACGGTAAAGGGCCATGTGATGGTATCAGCGGATCTGTGAAGAGGCTTGCGGCCAGGGCTAGCCTCCAAAGAATAGGAGGTGCCGAACCCATCCTTGATCCATTGGCCCTCTACAACTTTGCAGTCACAGCGCTTCCTTCAATCACTTTCGCCTTCGTGACAATCCCACCGATTGATGTTGGAAAAACGCTTAAAAAATGCAAAAACCATTCCAGGTATGCCTAATTATCCAACAATCCATTCCTCACTCCAGAAATATAATTTTAAGCGAATTTTTGTCATAGAAATTCGCCTCCAATCATCATGGAATTTCAAGGGTATAATTTAGTGGGAACTCTGAATAATGATCGAATGTCAAAATATTCTGAAATTATATCCCATTGCTAAAACCTGTTATTTTCAGGAACCCAGAAGATCCATTGCATCAAGCCAATCAATCAGCGATGGACTGGTAGAAGTCCGCTCGTATTCTTCCTCGACTGTATCCAGATCGGAAAGAGTCACTATTCTTCAGAGAAGCAACATCCCATTGGCATCCATGAAAGACTATTGCTTAGCAGTCTATGATTCCCACTGGTATTTCGCCTGCATCTTAGATGTCAAGCCAGAGAGCAATGAGGTTAACTTGACCTTCCTTCACCCCCATGGACCTGCACGCTCATTTGTATATCCTTCCCCACCTGATGAAGTTCTAGTTGACGCCAGTGATGTGCTGATGATTGTGAGTCCAGTTACCACAAATGGCAGGACATACACTTTGACCCGGCAGAAATGAAGAAGGCCACATCTATGCTTCAGCATTTAGTAGTGTAACAGCCAACAGGTAATCTTTTTAGCCTCATCGATGTGATTTGTTTTACCAGCTTTTTTTTTTTTTATTATTGATAATTATTTATAGGTTTTTCTTTCTTACTGTTTGCTGTTGAATAATGATCTCAGATTTTGTCTAAGGTCAAATCTTTGGTAGGATAAATAATTACTTTGAAAGGCGTATACAAATACTTTATTATTATTATAAATGTAACAATAATGGCTTCCATAAAATATATTGTAAATACCTAATAACTGCCTTTTTTAAATATAAAGTTATGTTGATGCCTCTTTTTTCATGGTTTCACCCAGCTAGACAAGAATCGGTTCTTATAACGGTAAAAATAAAGGAATAGGTTATTTTAATATACATATTAAAAAGCAAATTGTCTTAAAAATAGCAGACATTATAGATCTCAGTGAGACAAATCTAATGGTACTTTTTTCAACACTCTAGCTCAAGCAGTTCCAAAGAAAGCGCTCCAAAGTTTGGTGGAAAAAGGTACTTGGTCAAAATGGATGTAGGTATGGTCCACTGAAATGGCTGTAGCGTCTATACTAACTTAATCAACACTAAAAATCTTGTTTTAGGTTAAGGTAGACATGTGTACCCAAAATTGGGTCAAACGAGAAAAAAATCGGTTGTGACATCAAATGACCTACACAAGGTCAAAGGTAACAAATAAGATCAACTTTTTGTTTTACCACTGAGGTAAAATATGAATAGAAACAAAGTTGTAGATCTGCTTACAAGCTTTAAATTAGTGTTTAAATGGTATCTGTAAGTGCAATAGGAGCCGAGATATTTCATGTTGAAATATGGTATGACCTTGGAAATTGACCTTTTTTTACAAAATTCGAATGGCCATATCTCCGGAACCATATGACCTAGTGTTGAAACAAGTGCCATTCTGTTTTTCTCACCGAGGTCTATGTGTGCCAATTTTCAAAAATATCGGTGATGATCACGTTTTTCGACCCCAAAATCCGTTGAACTGACGTGGAATGACCCGTATAATTACTTTCCTGGCATTATATCCGCAGTTGGCTAACTTCGCCTCCACTCTCTTTCTTTTGCGGAATATTCTTCTCTTCTGCCTCTGTAGCCAGCTCCTCTTTCCCTTTGGCTGTGATTTCGGAACATATTTTTTCTAAAATTCTCAGCGTTTTTTCTTCCAACGTTGTCAGCATTTCTTCAGTTGTTTTATTCTCTAAAACTGTTCTCCACTCTATTTGGGCCATGTGCGATCTGAATGCTTCCCAATTTATAGTCTTCGAGTTTAAGTTAAAGGCCCCAAACTTGCTTCTTTCCTCAATATGTTTATTGTCTTTTAATGTTGTCGTCATATTTGTTGATATCTCGATTAAGTTGTGGTCTGAGATAATGGTTGGGGTTATTTTTATATCAGCAATCAAGTTCGTGTTATTCGTGAATACCAGATCAAGGCAGTTATTTTTTTCTGGTATTTTCTGTTATCTCCTGTGTATATATATATATATATATATATATATATATATGTATACCGGGTGCGGCAAAAGTAACGTCCTTTTAATAATTGTATCTTTATAGTTTTATACAGTATAACCAACCACAAAATTATTTAAATTCCAGTTATTTTTTAGTTTTTACTGAGAAAGTACTTATTATTTTTCTTAAAATGCTGTATTTTTCTTAAAAACCTTATTATTTCTCTTAAAATGTTGTAATTGATTTATTTCCTTCAATAAAAGAGAATAAACTAAAAAGGGCGTTATTTTTGCCGCACCCGTTATATATATATATTTATATATATATATATGTAATAATATGTATCCACCTTTTTGTATTTTATAAATGGGAAGTTAAAGTCTCCGCAGATCATTGGGGGATGGAGGGTTTATGGCCTTTATTAGTTTTCTGATATCATCAATGGCCTCCGAGAATTTTTCGGTTTGGGTGTTTGGAGGTCTATAGATGACTATTAGTATCACGTTTAGTTTTTCTATTTTCACTGCTACGAGTTCCACAAAGCTGTTTGATTTATATTAGTCTCTGTCATATGACCTTCATGTACATATATAGCACATCCACCTTTACGTCTCGTTGTTCTATCCGCTCTTAGTAAGTTGAAGCCCTCTATATTTATCTCTTCTTATCAATACAATGTTCGTAGTTTTCACAATTTCCTTGGCAATCATTAAGATGAATTTCTGTGAGGCATGCGATGTCCGCCCTTGTTTTGTCCATAAATCCTTTCAGGTACGAAACTTTGTTGAGTGATTGGTTTGGTCTTATTCCTTGAATATTAGCCAGAACAATATTTATGTTCTTTGGTTTTCGTTGCCCCTTGTGCATTTCAAGTTCGTTTTCCTTCGGTGTCGCTTGTTTTGTTGGAGCCCTCTGCAAATATTTTAATCTGCTTCAGAGGTAAAAAATACACCATAAACAGTTTTTAAATTGTCGTCCTATCATGTCCAGAACCCAAGATAGGTCACTGAATTCAAATTTTGGTCGCGCGCACATACGATTTGTATAAATTGGCCGGTAGCAGTCACAGTTTTGTATGCAACCACCCAAAATCGGTTTTAAAGTTTAATCCTGGACAAAAGACAACTACCTAGACCCCCTCAATTTTGATCCTGGCACTTTTGATTTTTTCACTTCACCCTACCATCGATTAACCCCACACCTAGCACACGACGCTTTCTGCGACGGCATCGCGCAAGTTAAAGTAGTTAACGCTTATAACCGTCACAAGTGTAAATTAAATTAAGCCGGCGCGCTTTGAAAATTTCAAAATCATTAAAAACCACTAATATTCAGTTACTTAACTATATAAAATTCAGAACTTTCCAACAGTAAATTTATCGGCAATATCCAAAAGTAGAAACAATATCAGAAAGCCCAGGGAATGCGTCCGCACAGTTAAGAGTCTGGCTGACCTAGATATGATCTGGACAGTACTCACAAATTATTCAAATTGCAAATGGGCAAATAAATTTTGAATAATTTTCAATGT
The DNA here is from genome assembly GCA_023014485.1 of Bathynomus jamesi. Taxonomy (NCBI): domain Eukaryota; kingdom Metazoa; phylum Arthropoda; class Malacostraca; order Isopoda; family Cirolanidae; genus Bathynomus; species Bathynomus jamesi. The sequence continues at coordinate 1,436,338 of JAJOZX010000138.1, read as the reverse complement.
TTTAAAGAACCACGAAGAATCTCAAAAAAATTAAATATATAAGCCACCAAAAAACGGTTCTCCCACCTCCTACCTTTATTTTTCGTTCAATCGTGGTGAAATATTCAAAATCAATGTCGGCCTATATTTTCGAGTTCTAAATATTAAGTAGATTTCATTAAAATAGGTTGGAAAATAAAAAATGCACCTCCCTCATGCACTCCTCCCTTAAATTAACTATAAAATATCATGTTATATATGGCTTTAATACAAATATAAAAAGTGTGTTGGGGGAAATCATACAGGGCATATTTAATGAACGAACATTGATTGGTTAACGTTTCCTCAAATAAAAAAACGTTGTCTTATGATTACGCGTTAGTTATTCGATTTTTTGTTACAAACACACTACAGTGAAGCGAAAAAATGTACTCGCTATTCTCATTATTTGCTTTTAAAAGTATGTACATTTTTTGGGGCCACTTTGTATATTTCATATATTTGTCATTCAAATTTACTGTCGTTTTGTTTACAATTTTATAATGCAGAAGTTTAACGTTATTTTGGCTTTTTACATTATTACCAACACAGGAATCCTTTCTCCCTGAAAAATCCTCTCTCTCAAGTCTCCTCAATGTTCTATGTATATAGTCTGTATTAGAGAAAATAATTGTCTGTACGTTGAGTGACCTTCATAAAATGTACAAACTGAGAAAAATATTTTTAGAGAAAGGTAGCAATCTTCAAAAGACAATGGTTGTAGTTGTAGAATGTAGATGTTAGGCTCAAACAACGAAATCGCTCACTTAGCAAAAAAAACGACCACAACTTGTTGTGGACACAGCAAAATAACCAGAAAGCGAAATAAGAATATTTTTCGTGTCGTGGATTTTTACTAGAGCCACAACGCGTTCTGGACGGTCTCGAAATTCCAGAACACGAAATAATTATAATTTCGCTTTGTAGCTGCAGAGTTATTGTCCACAATGCGATGTAGCAAAGTTGATATTGCCAGAACGTGATCTGAACTATATTGGTGAAGTTTCAACATGTTTCAAAAAAGGATTGGTAGTACGGCCGATTCTTGCAAACCAAATGAACTCCCAATGTCAGGTTGATCTGATAGACATGCAGACTGAACCGGATGCAGATTACCGTTTCATTCTCAATTATCAAGACCATCTCACCAAATTTACGATTCTTCAACCACTAAAAACGAAGACGGCCGAAGAAGTTGTCTATCGTCTGATGGACATATTCTGCATTTTTGGGGCACCATATATCCTCCACAGTGATAATGGCAGGGAATTCTCAAAGTAATCCAAAATCTCGCCGAAATGTGGAAAGGACTGAAGCTCCTTCACGGGAAGCCGCGGCATTCCCAGAATCAAGGGTCGGTAGAGAGGACGAATCAAGATGTTAGAGATATGCTCGTGTCATGGATGGCTGATGAGAAAACAAAGAAATGGTCGGAAGGATTAAGGTTTTTTCAGAGCATAAAAAAACCGGGTCTCTACAAACAGGAATCAATAAGAGCCCATATGAGGCTATGTTTGGGTGGCCACAAGAATCGGATTGGCGGATTCTTCTGAATAGAAACAGAAGAGGATTTGGGAAAATTTTAAATTCATCTGTAGATAGGCCTGATAATGAAGAACACAAAAATGAAGTAGAAGAAAACAGTAGAAAAAACCCGTAATGAAGAAAAGAAATTGTGTGCCATTGCGAGAAAGAAACTTCAGGAGCACACAACTGTTGTATATTCGGAATTTATGTTCATGTGATCTGCGAAAAAGGTGCTGAAGAGGAAGAAGGATACGGAGGACAAGTGACATGCAATCTGTGCTTCCGAAAAGAGCTTATCAATACTGAACGTGAAGGCGCCAGGTCGGGGTTAAAGAAACAGGCTGAAAAAATATCACTTTCCAACTAAATTTGATCTCCTGTTGAGCTTGGGAAAAACGTTGTCGTAAAAGTCCGAGATGTCGATAGAGGAAGGCTTGCCCCCAGGAATGTGTTCGCCGTAGTCATGAATGTGAACAAATCTGGACTTTACCAGCTAATTACCAAAGACGGTGTTTTAGAAAAGCTTTATGCACGTAATGAATTCACATTGGCAGATTTGAATTTTATTAGGATAGAAATTCCTTCTATTTCTTCGATATTCCTCCGTTCTGCGTCAAGTATCACTTCTGGAGCTAAAAAGGGATTCATACTTTGCCACTGCAAACGTTACTGCTTAGACAACAAATGCAAGTGCCGTATTCATGCAGTGAAGTGCAATTCTAAATGTTACAACCAGTGTTGGGCACTAAAGCGTTAATCCGGTAACAGTTAATTAACGAAGTTAACTTTTTTTAACGGACTATTAACGGAAGTTAATTTCCATTTATCGTTATCGGACCAGTTAACTTCCGATAACTCGATATTTAGTCTGTTAAAGTCCGTTAACACGTTAACTGCGAGGAGTCATTCACGGAAGATCACCGCTCCGCGAATGAATTCAAACCGCCATAACTTCAGTCTGCTTCCAGATCTCGCAAGGGGAGGTTGTGCGCTTTTTATTGAAGGTAAGAAGGTTCTTTTAACGTTAGTAAAAGTCCTATAATATTATATAATATTAATACGTATGGAGATACATATGGTAAAATGTACGGTTGAGAAAAATTAATTTATAGTAATGACTAATGAATAAGTATTTTTACACTGCGTTAGTAAATCTCTAAAAAAGTATATATAGTATGTAAAATTTGAATAATAGTTTTTATTCACTGATTGTAATATTGTCGTCGAATTAAATAACAATTGCGTATATTACATAGACAAAATATTTTATAGACAAAATAATTCATGGACAAAGTATTTTTATTTTATAGACTAAATAATTCATAGATAAAATATTTTATAGATAAAATAATTACATAGAGAAAATTCACAGAAAAAGGTTAAGTAAAATAAAATATTTTATATAACGTAATATTATATATTATAATATTATTATAATTAATATTATTTGAATTAATTTTGCTATTTTGTTGAATTAATATTTTATTAGTTTAGTTACATATTTTATACGATGATATTTTACTTTTTTTAGGTTCTTCTGTATTATCGTCAACTAGACAGCGTTCAGTTCTCTCTTACCAAGCATTCTCTACAACTTTTAAACTTCAACCATGGAGCACCAAGAAGAAGTTCTCGACATTAAGCAAGTTATTAAGCAAAAAAGTTGCAAAACTTGATAAAAATACAGTTAAATACCTATTTATTGTTGGATTTTGCATAAATAAACATTTTCTATGGGTTTTAAAGCTTTTTTCCTTGATTTTTTTAAATGTTAGTAAAGAAATAGTTATCGTTAACGGATTATCGTTAACTTCCGTTAACTTTGTAGTAAAATTATCGGATTATCGTTATCGGAGTTAAAAATTGGGGTTAACGGATTATTATCGTTATCGAAGTTAACTTTTTGGTTAACGGTGCCCACCACTGGTTACAACAGTAGCACCCATAAAAACACATAGGCTGACCCTCTGCTACATTTTTGTCATTTTTGCCGTCCGCTAGAATTTTTGTTTTCCTAAATAACACCGAATTATGAGTTAATTTAGTATTTTTTTCTTTGTCCTTTTTTGAAATTGGCTGACCTATATACGTAGTTCAGGTCGCGTTCTGGCAATATCAACTTTGTCACATCGCATTGTGAACATTGAACAATAACTCTGCAGCCACAAAGCGAAATTATAATTATTTCGTGTTCTGGAATTTCGAGACAGTCCAGAACGCGTTGTGGCTATTGGGAAAAACCCCACGACGCGAAAAATATTTTTATTTCGTTTTCTGGTTATTTTCCTGTGTCCACAACGCGTTGTGTTCGTTTGTTCCTCTCAGTGAGCGATTTCCTCGTTTGAGCTTACCATAGATACGACAATAATGAAAGTAAGAGAAGAGAATGGGACATGTAAAACTAAAAGGAAAACGGAATAAAGAAAAGAGGAAGAGTAAGTGTTGAGAGTGAAAAGATGCTCCGGTTCAGCCAGTTTTCTTTTGTCCTTGTGGATTTGAGAATCCAAACCCCTGCAAGGTTCATACACAGGTCCAAGAATAAAGTTTCCTGATAATCCCCTGATATTTCTGATCTGATCCCCTCATATATAAATATATATAAAAGGTGTAAAAAATAATTCCCATTTCATATAACCCAATTAAAACCTAATTTCATATAACCCAATTAAAACCTAATTTCATATAACCCAATTAAAACCTAATTTTTATTCTAACTACTCTTAAAAACGTACGCAAAAATCCCATGGCAGGCTGAAAAAATTTAATACTAGATAACAAAATACGTGAGTTTTATATAATGTAAAACAAATAGTGCTTCTTTTTGTTCAATTATTTTATATTAACATTTTAAATTCATTTATAGTTAAATTATTCATAAAATATTTACAAATAATTAAGTCCTAAATATTTTATAAATATTTTATATTCCCTTCATGTTCTCAAAAAATCCAAAAAATCCTGATATTTTTGCGGGTGTCTATGAACCCTGCCCTGGGCGGTACATGCCAAAAATAGAACGCTGACACTTTATGGGGCTACAAGATTTTACTCAGGTATTCCTTATTATATCTGAGAACAGGGAAGGTGGAAACTGGAGAGTGCAATCGCCTTTCAACCCTACATTCTACAGTGTTCCAAGTCATAATTTATCCTTTAATTTACATATAGTTATTTTGGATACATATCAAAATATTTTTAACTCTGAACGCAGATTTGATATAGAGCGGCTACGCTGTTTGATAAGAAAATACTGCATAAAGCTAAAGTTTAATAATTTCTTATTGTCTGATTTAACACATGTAATTTTGAATGAAAATTTCAAAATATAAAAAGAATAATGAATAAGATTTCCTTTCATTTGGTAAGTTGTACTTTATGTATAAATTATTGTAAATATGTAGTTTTGGAGTCGCATCTATATTTTGTCAACGACCATGACGACTGAGTAACTCAAAGTTGGTGGCGTGGAAAATTACTAAACAATCTCGTACCATATACCATCTAACTAACCTCTACAGTACGCCTAATTGAGGCACAAAATTCACCCTTAATTGTAAGTGTGTCAAATAGGCGGAGTTTCGATTCTTGTAAAAATCTGGTAGCCCCAAAACTACATATCGGATAATTATTTAACAAAAGCTATTTTTTTCTTATATCTATATAGAAATACCATTTTCTAATGAATGAGATATAGTTATATAATATGTATTAAACACATTTACTTTCCTTGTTGCCAATATTCTATCAGAAAAATAATGAGACATTACGAGAGTTTCAAATGCATGATTTTAATGTGCCTCCTGCTGACTTTCCTTCATACATACCAAAAGGGAAGGAATTTTGGACATAAGATTTCTCGTGTCTCTTCAATGCCTGATACAGGATCCCGTATCAAAGAACAGCACCTTCAGTCCTTCTTAAACAAAGGTATTGAAATAATATTAAATATTTTGAAGAAGAGTATCATTTCAATTTGGGAAACGATATTACCTCATTTTGCTGAACTTTTTGTATTTCTGACCATCCACTTTTACTTTTTAATTAGGCTAACATTTTTTTGAAGGGTTTCATGCAACTGATCTTAGTTTCATAGTGTTTCGTTGTGCCAAATGAGACTTCTTTTATTTTCATATTAGGAAAAGTAAGCAATTACACATGTAGGCAATCATAGATAAAATAATTTGTAATCTAAATTCTTAAAAAGATACAGGGACAAATGGTACCCATTTATATTAATATGAGTTTGGTGCAAGATTAAAACACATTTCATTAATACGAGTGAAAACAAAACACTACATATGCTCTTCTATTTAATTCAAGCCGCGTTTCCAATCATCATGCATCCGCAAAAGTAGCCATTAAAGGTTAAGATCTTAGTCTACAATGAAATTAAGTCTTTGATCAGTGGTGACCCCCAAGCCAATCTTTCAATTTAAAAAATTAATTATTCAAACAACAATGTTCTTTTTTTTTTTGTCTTTATTGTGGCGTGCTAGTAAAAATATAAAATCTGTTGAAGAATCTTTAACCTTCACAGGCAGGAGAAAAAAATACACTAAACTTGTTTGCCAACAAAATTACTAGGTTATAGGCTTAAGACATTATTAAAACAATGATTAAATTCAAAATTCATATGTAAGATTAACAGTTAGAAAACCTACATATAGTTGTCAAAATTTACGGTTTATTGGTAAGGAGGAGATTGTAGACACCAATCGACCAAGGAAGTACTCCGGTGGGGTGGGGGGGGGGTAGACAAAAGATATGGAGGGCTGGAACTCCCGTTTCTCCTCTCACTGTCCTCCTTAGCTGATCTTTTTCCATGTCTCATCTATCCTGTGAGCAGTCCTGCATGCTCTCAAACACACTTCTCTCCCTATTTTTCACTGCATACACAATACACATGCATCTTACACACTACAGAATCTTTTCCAAATTAAAAAAAAAAAAGGCATCAACTTCAAGAGCTTCGGAGTCACCTGGGGAGGGGACCATAAATGTCCCTACTTCTGGTTCCCCCTGCCGATACCGGGAAGGCAGACCCTGGCAGCGGAGCTGGATCTGCTACCGCCCATTCGAGATGTTCTGAACTTCTGTCTGATTCACTTTTCTAAAACTTCTGCAACATTCTTGGCCTTTTCTCAAATTTTCAATCTGTTAAACACCACCTCTCCTCCTCTGAACCTCATCTTTTCCTCACTGAAACTCAGGTGTCTGGGACGACTGACAGCAACCCCTTTTCTGTACCCTCTTACTTTCTCTATACTCAATTTCACTCCAAAGGTGGATGTTGCGTATATGTACGCAATGACCTAACTTGTTCCGGTATTCCTGAACTCGAATCTTCCGAGTTCTATATCCTCTGGCTACGGCTTACATGCCAATCTCTAACTAAATACATCTGCGCTGTTTACCTTTCTCACTTCCAAAGTGCAATACATTCTTTCCCGCTCTCCATTTGCTAAAATCTCCATTTTAGGATATTTCAATGTTCACCATCACCTTTGGCTTTCTTCCTATTTCACTGACATCCCTGGTGAACTAGCTTACAACTTTTCTATCCTAAATGACCGAGAGCAGATTGTACAGCACCCTACTCGTATCCCCGATCGCCTTGGAGATAGGCCCAACATTATGGATTTATTTCTTACCTCTCATCCTTCTTACTCTCCTCCAATCACAATCTTATCTCTGTTTCCTGTCCTATCGCTCCAATTCGGCCTTTGGATCCTCCCAAGAGGAGGCGCCTCTGGCACTCTGGCGCCGCTGATTGGGAGGCCTTTAGGCAGTACTTCTCTGATTTCCCATGGAATGAATACTGCTTCAGTGGTCGGGGCCCTTCTGGGTGTGTTGAGCGCATCACAGAGGTTATTCTCTCGGGCATGGAGACGTACATTCCATATTCTATTCCTACTACTAATGCAAAAAAACATTGGTCTAACTTAACTTGTTCTAATGCTATCCGCAACAGAGAGGAGGCTTTCAGAAGGTACCGTCGCCATCCAACTCCTGACTCTCACTCAACTTATATTTCTGCCCGGAATCGTGCAGTCTGTTCTTCGACTTGCCAAAAATTCCTTCATCCGCCAAAAATGTGAACATCTATCCAATCCTAATTCTTCTCGCTCTTTCTGGTACCTAGCTAAGAACCTCTTCAATAACTTTACTTCCTCTTCTTTCCCATTCCGACGCAAAGGTGCCGTCTTTTCTCCTGACAAAGCTGAACTCTTCACTCAAACTTTCGCTTACAATTCAACCCTGGGCGATTCCGGTGCTGTTCCTCCATCTCCTCCTCCCTCTGATCTAGCTAAGAACCTCTTCAACAACTTTACTTCCTCCTCTTTCCCATTCCGACGCAAAGGTGCCGTCTTTTCTCCTGACAAAGCTGAACTCTTCACTCAAACTTTCGCTTACAATTCAACCCTGGGCGATTCCGGTGCTGTTCCTCCATCTCCTCCTCCCTCAGACTTTATTATGTCTCAAATTAGAATCTCTTCTAAAGATGTTTTTCTGCCCTATCTAGGCTCAACTCTAGGAAAGCGTACGGTCCTGATGGTGTTCCTCCTGTTGTTCTTAAAAACTGTGCTTCTGTGCTGACACCCTGCCTAGGCAAACTCTTTCGTCTTTGTCTCTCAAGTACTTTTCCTTCCTGCTGGAAGTTCGCTTTCATTTACCCTGTCTGAAAGAAGGGTGACCGCTCTCAACCCTCCAACTATCGTCCAATTGCTTTGATTTCTTGCCTTTCCAAAGTTTTTTTAATCTATCCTTATAGGAAGCTTCTTAAAACACCTTTCCTCTCACAATCTTCTTTCAGATCGTCAGTATGGATTCCGCAAGGGACGCTCTACTAGCGATCTTCTTGCATATCTCTCTGACTCCTGGTCATCCTCCTTTCGGGATTTTGGTGAAACTTTTGCTATTGTGCTAGACATATCAAAAGCTTTTGATAGAGTCTGGCACAAATCTTTAATTTCCAAACTGCACTCCTTCGGTTTTTATCCTTCTATCTGTGCCTTCCTCTCTAATTTCCTTTCTGTTGATCTATAGCTGCAGTTGCAGATGGCTACTGTTCTTCTCCTAAAGCTATTAACAGTGGTGTTCCTCAGGGTTCTGTCCTGTCACCCACTCTTTTCCTTTTATTTATTAATGATCTTTTAATTCCACTTCCTGTCCTATTCACTCCTATGCCGATGATTTCACTCCACTTCTCTACCAGCTTCCCAAAGCGTCCCTCTCAACAGTCACTCCATGATTCGCGTAGTACGGCAATGGAACACCTGACCTCTGATCTTTCTGCTATCTCTGATTGAGACAGAGAAAACCTTGTGGCTTTCAATGCCTCAAAAACGTAGTTCCTCCATCTGTCTACTCGTCACAATCTTCAAAACGACTATCCCCTTACCTTTAACAACACACAACTCAATCCTTCCTCTTCTCTTAACATTCTTGGTGTTTCCTTTTCTTGTGATCTTTGCTGGAAAGATCACATATACTCTCTGTCTAAAACAGCTTCTAAGAGGTTAGGTGTGCTGTACCGCCTCCGCGGTTTCTTCAACCCCACTCAATTGCTGTCTCTGTACAGGGTTCTTGTTCGCCCCTGTATGGAGTATGCTTCTCATGTGTGGGGTGGTTCAACCCACATAGCCGTACTTGACCGGGTGGAATCAAAGGCGTTTCGTCTCATCAATTCCCCGCCTCTTACTGATTGTCTTCAATCTCTCTCTCTTCGCCGCAATGTTGCCTCACTCTCTCTTTACTATTGCTATCATAATGAACATTGCTCTTCTGAACTTTCTAATTGCATGCCTCCTCCTTTAAGGAGAGCACACAGTACCACTTTCTACATTCTCATTCCTTTTCTGTCCAACCATATAATGCAAGGGTTAATTGGTATTTTCAGTCTTTCATCTACTCAACCGGTCAACTCTGGAACAATCTTCCTCAATCCATCTTTCCTCCTGTCTATGACCTCCCATCTTTCAAACGCAGTGTCTAGGCATCTCGCAAACCCCGGACCTTAATTTTGGCTTTCTTCTTCTATTGGAGGGGCGCTTTTGGGGACATTTGCCCTTGGCCCCTCCTTCCTAAATAAAAAAATTTAAAGACCTATGTAAAAATTAATATATGGATTAAATACATACGAGTACAGCTCGATAGCAAAATGCAAGTGTGCGCGTCGTGCAGCGTGCTCATGCAGGTGGTCAAATACATTGTAAATGCTTGCGAATTATCTGCCACGTCATAGGAAATGTGAATTTTATTTAAAGACCACTATCAACAGGCCAAATGAAATGAAAGCTGAAATAATTACTATTTGGAGGTGTGTGTATAGTTTTAAATTTGAATCTGTATCCACATTAAACTTGATACTTGTATAGTCAGATTCAATGATGTGTTGATATACGTATACGGCAGTAAGAATATTATTGCCTTATGCCACATTATTGAATTTGATTATACTATATATATATATATATATATATAATACTAATAGGAGGGGAAAACATTCATTTAGGATGCTTTTTGTGCACAGAACATATCAGACATTCAGATAGAATGCCAGCAACTTCTATACAGTGCTGCTCAGAGGCAATGTGTGTGAGATAAGAACATACAAAGTTTTTGATGAAGAAATTGCTTTCCATATTATTATGTTAAAATTAAGAAAAAATAATCCTTTCAGGTTATAAATATTTTTCTCACAAAATGCAATACATCCAAGAAAAAGCCTATATTAATAATTATACTCAGTAAAGCCATTTGAATGCTCCCAACATCAAATAAAGCCATATTAAAGCTATTTTTTTAGATTAAAAATTTAAAGCTAATTTAAAGCTTTTAAAGTCCTAATGGCAACCCTGCGGCCCATCCGGAATACTGCATTCAGTTCTGTTTCCCATATTTACGACAGGACATTAACAGAATGGAGAGACGTGCAGCAACGGGGTACTAAGATGATTCCTAGACTTAGAAACAAATCACACGTTGAACGTTTAGAAGCATTAAATTTATTTTCACTTGGAGAATGGGGTATTCGAGGAAATTTAATCCTGAGTTTAACTTTAAAATGATTAAAAGTTTCGATAATGTCGATGAAGTTAAATATTTCACCTTCAGAAATGCAGATACAGCTCGCGGTAATAGTCACAAGTTAGTGAGGAAACATTTTAATTCTAATGAAACCGAACATTTTTTTTTCAATCGTATAGTTAATTTGTGAAATAGATTGCCAGCCAATGTAGTTCAAAGTAATTCGGTCAAATCCTTTAAAAAGAGGCTGCATGCTTATCTTGACTTAAGCACCCAGTTAGAAGTATTTGTTGGAGCGTAGAAGTATTGTAGAATTTTTTCTCGGATTTCCTCCTCTTTACTTTAAAATTTCACTTTATCTTTAAATTTTTCTCCTTCCTTTCAAACTCTCTTTTTTGCTTTGCTCTAAAACTTTTACTCGTCTTTAAAATTTCTTACATTTTCTAATATTCCTCCCTAAACAAACAGCCTCGTACAGACCAGCTGGTTTGTTGCTGTTTGATGTCCTTTGTATTCCTTTATAAAACGTGATTAGTAGGATATTATAACGGTAGTCATAAAGTGTTCACTTTCATTTATAAACAACAGCGCAGGTTTTTATTACAGGAAATTACACAAATACGTGAAACGCATAAAAAGCAAAATATTTACCAATACAATAATTACCAGGAAGTGCGAATACGCACTATTGTGGTGATAACTAACCACTTTTCTTTCCGCAACTTCAAATTTATCTTTTTACAGATGTGAATCAAAACGAAGCAAAGAGAGAACGAGTGAAGAATGTTTTCGTTTTTATCATTTGTAAGAGTACGAAGCGTAAGTAATGAACGTTTGGTTAGAAAGTACACATTAAAGCAATATTTTTATTTTTGCTGGCAATTCTAGTTCCCAAGATTTCATTACTGAATTTCTGTTTGGTAATGTTTTTAACTCGAACACTGTACTTTATACACAGTAATACTTTAGAAAATATTAGGCATATATGTTTAAGAAAAATTGTTATGGGATTGTTCCCAAATCAACAGTAAAACGCTTAGTTTTACTTATTATTATTATTATTATTATTATTATTTTTATTATTAGTAGTAGTTGTAGTTAGTAGCAGTATTGACAAAAATCACGGCATCACCCCCTCACCCCCTCCTCACTACCGAGTCACCAACTCCCGCTTCAGCAAACAGTGAGTTCAGTGACGGCACAGGCGCAAAATGTTAAGTAGCAGCTCATCTAGATCGGCTGTGTGAGAGTGTGATCACTGCGGTATGGAGTGTGGTTTTGCAGTGTCGCTAATGATGGATCCTCCCAGCGGTAAATCCAACAGTGAATCCTTTGTATGGCTGTACTTTGAGAAACTTAAACAAGAATCTACCAAGTGTCAAAAATGTAAAACAATAATCATGTGTAGAGGGTGGTCAACTAGTGGCTTGATACGTCATTTAAAAAATAAGCACTCCATTGAAAAACTTGTGGCAGCTAAGTGTGCTGCTGATGATGATGGAGAATCCAGTAGTGTAAAGCGGAAACCTGCTCAACAGAAAATAACTGTATTCATGAGGAAGGACACCAGGGAAGAACTCATTCGTAAACTTGCAGCTGTAGATGGGTTTCCAGTGAATGCTATTACAAAGAGTGAGTTCATTAGACCAGAGTTTTCCAAACTTTTTCAAGCCACGGAAACTTTATTTAAAAAAAAATTCACGGAGCCTTGACCAAGAGGTAAAATTTTAATGATATAAGGCAAATGGTAATAAAACAATTTATGCTCACTGCAGTTTATGTAATTTATGAAATTTACATATACAGTTATATGAATTTCACATAAAAAATATATGTTTAGAAATTTAAAAAAAAAAAAGAATTTACTTTTATTGTATTTATTTTAAATTCCCCTCCCCACAGCATAAAAGAAATAAGTATAAAAAATATCATGTTTATTGTAAAATTCAAGTTTTCAATGCAAAATAATTAAAAGTGAGGAATTTTAGTTATTGAGGAGTAATTTTAATAGTTAATCAAACAAATAAATGTTAGTAGTATGGGCGAAAAAGGGGAGAGTTCAATGCAAGTGCAAATGTTGATCAATGTTGCATAAGTTATGCAACAATGGGAGAGGGAAATGTTGCAATATGTTATGCAACAAAGGGGAAGTGAAATGTTGCAATATGTTATACAACAAGGGGAAGTGAAATGTTGCAAGTTGTGCAACAAATGGGGAGGGGAGAATGTTGCAAGAGCAACAAGGGGTTATGCAACTTGGAGGCGGAGTTATCCCCCAAGAGAAAGAGGAGAGAGAGAGAGAGAGAGAGAGAGAGGAGGAGAGGTGTTCGCATGGCAGGATCCAAGCGCATATTAAGACTTCAACCGAGCGGCCGTTGCCTTAATATGTTCCTAATCAGCCAGTTGGCTCATCTGGCTGAGTTGCCAGATTGCGCTATTTATTTAATTAAAGCATATATTCTGGCTTAATCCGCCAGTTGGCTTAGAAGGCTGAGTTGCCAGTTTGCGCTATTTATTTAATTAAAGCATATATTCTGGCTTAATCCGCCAGTTGGCTTAGAAGGCTGAGTTGACAGATTCCCGTATTTATTTAATTAAAGCATATATTCAGGCTCTCCGCCAGTTGGCATAATCCGTCAGCTGGCTTAGCCCGCCAGTTGACTTAGAAGGTCTAACCAGCCATTTGGTATAATTAAATAATAATAATAACCTTTATATATACAACCAAAAGAATTAAATAAAACACCACATCACTCAGTTTATTTAGACGAATTATTGGATTGGCATAATCCTAGTCGGAGGCGTACGTGCATTTGTGTGCGTTTGTCTCCGTCAGCTGACTTAAACCGCCAGTTCACTTACAAGGCCTAACCAGCCATTTGGTATAATCAAATAATAATAATAATGTTTATATATACACATCCAAAAGAATTAAATAAAACACCATCACATCACTCTGTTTATTTAGACAAATTATTGGATCTAATTTCACGAAATATATTCAAAATAAATATACATTCCTATACAAGCGAAGGAATATATGCAATCAAAAATAATAATAGCATAAGAACTACGAACGAGGAGTATATATATAATAAAAAAAATAATATACAAACCCGGACCTATCCAAATTGTTCATTCCAACAAAGGTCAAGGGTGCCACTCCACCTTAGACCTACAGTTTAACGTTGAATCCGAACCACGTCTATAATAAAATGTTAAAACACTCCTTAACACAATAAAAAATTTAAAAAACAACCTAATCATACAAAATATCACTCGGGAGCGGAAAAAGACGATTCACCGAGAATAACAGAATCACCTTGTGAAAATAATATTTATCATTTACTACAGAAATACTCATTCAGTCGAAGGTCAAGCTTTTCACCTCGTCCTCGACCTACAGTTTAAAGGGGAATACTACTACAATAGATCTAGTTGGCCTAGTGAAGTAGTGAGTTGACTTCTTTTACTCTCCATCTCTCAGGTACACCCGGACCATCGGGGATCTTTTCTATTCCATGGAATTTTAGATCCTCCCCTTTTCCGTACCGTAAGTTGAATTTTATCAGTGTTAAACTTCATATAAAAACTATGCAACATCTAAAACTTACTACATCATTACCCCTAGCCCGTTCTTTATGCATTAAAAAAGTTCTACTTTATCGGCAACCTTTGTTTAGCATCCCCCCTGATTGTTCATCCCGGCCAAGGTCAAGCGTGTCACTCCACCTTAGACCTACAGTGTAACGTTGAATCTGAACCACGTTTAAAATAAAATGTTAAAACACTCCTTAACACAATAAAATCTAATTTCAGAATAAAAAAAAAATTTATAAACAGCCTAACCATACAAAACATCACTCGGAATTGGCCTGAAAATGAAAGAGAAAAAAAATAAACAACAATCAGCTCACCTATAAAAATATAAAAATTGATGAATATATATATATATATATAAAGTAAAAAACAAATTAATTTATGAAAAGAACTTACGAAAACAATTTCTCTATTTCAATTAAACAAATTTTTATCTTTTTATAACAAATTTTGCTTATTTTGAAGTCTCACACAATTTATATACGGCAAGCATAATAAACTTAAACAGTCCGAATTTGACCCAGTATAAATTAGTGTCTTTAACGATTATTTTTCGACTTTAAACCTTTAAATTAACTGAAAATTATAAAGCGAACTAAAACTACAAAGCGATGCCTGTAAATCCATTATTTACATCCAGTCAAAAAGTAATCTTAAAAAATTCGAAGATAGATTCTGGAAAATTTTGTGCTACTTCTTTATTGAATCTCTTAGAATGCTCTACTATATATATATATATATATATATATATATATATATATATATATATAAGCACACCGGACAAAAAATTAGTCACCCCTAATAGCACCGATAGTAGGAAGTTCAAGGTCACACAGAGGGCGCTGATGTAGCATTGGTAAGTGACAAGTAGCGGTGACGTAGCACACAGGATCAGATCTGTTTCGTGGTGGTGAAGAACAAAGTGTGTTGGATATAGTCTGCAAAATGGGTCGTGAGGCAGACGTTACTCAGTGGCAAAAAGGAGCCATCGTGTTTGGCAGAGCCCACGGACACAAAATGTCTGAAGTAGCCCAATTTGTTGGTGTGTCAACGCGTACTGTCCAGCGAGTTTACAAAGAGTGGTGTAGTTCGCAATCAACTGACAATCGACGGCGTAACTGTGACCGGAAAACAATTCTCGACAATAGGGGCCGCCGCCATGTTTCTCGTCTAGTAACTGCAAATCGTTTTCAAACCAGAGAACAATTGCTCCAAGAAACCAATGAGGTTCTCCAGCGACCAATTTCCGAACGGACATTGCGACGAGAACTGCATGCGATGGACATCTGGAGCAGGGTACCACGGAAGAGGCCGCTGTTAACAGCAAGTCACAAATTGGCACGTTATAAATGGGCTCAGAGGCACAAAAACTGGACTGCGGCAGATTGGAAACGTGTAATTTGGTCCGATGAGTCCCGTTTTTGTTTGTTCTCCAATGATGGGAGGCGACGAGTACATCGCAGGTCCAATGAAGCCTTTAATCCTGAATGCGTCGAAGGTGTTGTTCAGGCTGGAGGTGGTTCCGTGATGTTCTGGAGATGTTTCTCGTACCACGAAATGGGCCCTCTCGTTCCAGTGACGATGAATTTGAACCAGCAGGCGTACCTCCGCATACTAAACTCGCCGGATTCGTGCGGTTATCAAGGCCAGAGACGCCGTCACACGTTATTAGGTACATTCTGAGAGGGGTGACTAATTTTTTGTCCGGTGTGCTTATATATATATATATTTTTTTTTTACTACCTAAAAATGCGTCACCATACACAAACATTTTAAACCTTACCGTATAAAAATCAACGTGAAAAGGAAACAAACAACTCTCAAATTCCGACTCTAATTTTGACTCCACATTATTACGGCTTCGACAAGACGATCAGAGAAATTTTGAGTCAAAGCGGTTTGGAAATCTAGACTCCAACGAGAAGAGAGAAAAAAATTTTTTTGACTGCGAAAATTACGAAAATGCTCGCTATGAGAAGAAATTTTGAAAATGATGGGCGCCATCTTGAAAAACAGTTACAATGATTTGTTAAGGAATGAGAATCGAAATTTTCTTGCAAATGGGTTAACACAATGCACCTTGCTATTTAAATAATCGAACCAGAATATTTATTAATGCTATAATTAGTGATGGGACGATTAATCGGAATCGGAATCGAGAATCGGAAGAATCGAGCATTTTTCAGGAATCGGAATCGGAATCGAATCGAGAGAATTGTACCATGATTTCCGATTCTTAAAACGATTCTTTAACTTTTAATTGAACCAGTTTTGCAATGTAAACTTTAAAATTTAAATGAAAGAGGATAACAAATTTTATTTTTATTGTATTGTAGCTATACATTAAAACATGTATATCCATGATGTGTAATCAAGAAGATTAAAATGAATTGTTACAACTTACAGTTGATTTTTATTTTTAAACCAATCTATTATAATTTATATTACAATACTCATAATGTAAATAGTTAATCTTACCAGAGTAAAATATGACAATTTCCAGAAAAACGAGTATAGAATTATATTTAAAAATATTGAGAATCGGAATCGAGAATCGTATCGGAATCGAGACTTTTTAGTGGTATCGGAATTGGAATCGGAATCGTTAAAAATTTTGGTATCGTCCCATCACTAGCTATAATACTAGTAGCAACAATTTTGACCGAAATATAAGGCGACGTGGGAAAGCCTTTATATTTATATAAAGGAACACCGCGTAGCCACCAAAATGTTGTGTTTAATTTCTTTAAGGGCCCATCCCTTCATTATTATATTTCATTATTTACTCTACTTTCGATTCATTTTCTCTCTATCTTTCATTTATCGTTTTCTTTACTCTCGTTTCGCTGTGCTTTATAAATACGGATAGCACGTGACCGAGTTTCAGCCGCCAATATGATTCGAACAATGCAAAGTAGACCGGTGGATTAATTATACACTAATTACACTTTACTTTTATTTATGCTGATACGCTTTTAGATAAGCGGGGTAATGCGAGGGGGGGAGGAGTAACGTTAACATTTTAAGTCGGAGAGAGACGTAATACTATAAATTTACAACTACATCGTAACACACAAAAACACCTTAAGCCCAAGGTCGTCCGATGACTGAAGGGCATTTCTGACGAGCACAATCACGAGCTAAACACATTTTTATTCACACCGTCTAATTCTGTGTATTGTCAAACACATTTAAAAACGTAGAAGATTGGGATCTATCCAACAATAAAGAATTATGAAATGCTTCGATATATATATATATATATACATATATACAAATGAACCTTAAACAAATGAGACTGAACAGGTGAAAATGAATGTATTCTTTTAACTACCGGATGAAAAAGGAAGGATTTAGTAGATCTTATATATATATATATATATATAAGATCTACTAAATCCTTTTTCATCCGGTAGTTAAAAGAATACATTCATTTTCACCTGTTCAGTCTCATTTGTTTAAGGTTCAAAATTGAGTGTCAAACGCGTTGCAAGAGAGCATTTCCCTCCTCCACCAAGTGGTCATGTTTGGCGGAGAGCGCAAGAGAGCAACTCGATCCTCCAACAAGACAGGTCTAGAGGCGGGACCAGCAGCGTGACCTCCGTGTGAAGAGAGGCCCAGAAGAGGGGGATACTAACAAATGGTAAGACAGCAGTAGGGCATTTAACACCGAGAAATTTCAACTCTTGAGATATGGTAAAAATGAAGAAATTAGACTGCATATTAGGCCAGATGAGCCGGGTGAACATGACTATGTGCGGTGGAGAGCGCGAGAGCAACTCGCTCCTCCACCAAGCGGTCTTGTCGAAGCCGTAATAATGTGGTCAAAATTAGTTGTTTGTTTTCTTTTCGCGTTGATTTTTATACGGTAAGGTTTAAAATGTTTGAATGTATGGTGACGCATTTTTAGGTAGTAAAAAAAAAATATATATATATATATATATATATATATATATATATATAGTAGAGCATTCTAAGAGATTCAATAAATAAGTAGCACAAAATTTTCCAGAATCTATTCGAGTTTTTAAGACTTTTTTGACTGGATGTAAATAATGGATTTACAGGCATCGCTTTGTAGTTTTAGTTCGCCTTATAATTTTAAGTTAATTTAAAGGTTAAAGTCGAAAAATAGTCGTTAAAGACACTAATTTATACTGGGTCAAATTCGGACTGTTTAAGTTTATTATGCTTGCCGTATATAAATTGTGACTTCAAATAAGCAAAATTTGTTATAAAAAGAAAAATTTGTTTAATTGAAATAGAGAAATTGTTTTTGTAAGTTCTTTTGATAAATTACTTTTTTTATTATATATATATATATATATATATATATATATATATATATATATATATACACATATTCATCAATTTTTATATTTTTATAGGTAAGCTGATTGTTGTTTATTTTTTCTTTCTTTCATTTTCTGGCCAATTCCGAGTGGTTTTATATGGTTAGGCTGTTTAAAAATTTTTTTAATTCTGAAATTAGATTTTATTTTGTTAAGGAGTGTTTTAACATTTTATATTAGACGTGGTTCAGATTCAACGTTACACTGTAGGTCTAAGGTAGAGTGACACGCTTGACCTTCGACGGAATGAGTATTTCTGTAGTAAATGATAAATATTATTTTCACAAGACGATTCTGTTATTCTCGTTGAACCGTCTTCTTCCGCTCCCGAGTGATATTTTGTATGATTAGGCTGTTTAAAATTTTTTTTATTCTGAAATTAGATTTTATTGTGTTAAGGAGTGTTTTAACATTTTATTTTAGACGTGGTTCGGATTCAACGTTAAACTGTAGGTCTAAGGTGGAGTGGCACGCTTGACCTTCGTTAGAATGAACAATTTGGATAGGTCCGGGTTTGTATATTATTTTTTTATTATATATATATACTTCTCGTTCGTAGTTCTTATGCTATTATTATTTTTGATTGCATATATTCCTTCGCTTGTATAGGAATGTATATTTATTTTCAATACCTATATTTCGTGAAATTGGATCCAATAATTTGTCTAAATAAACAGAGTGATGTGATGGTGTTTTATTTAATTCTTTTGGTTGTGTATATATAAACATTATTATTATTATTATTTAATTATACCAAATGGCTGGTTAGGCCTTGTAAGTCAACTGGCGGTTTAAGTCAGCTGTAGTAATGCCAAGTTAAAAATATTAATTTTTGTTTAATTAAGATAATGTTTAATGTAAATCATTTACTAAAAATTGTGAAATTATGAAAAAGTATGTCTGTTAGATTTAAATTGTTTAAAATGGGAAGAGCTGGCAATCCTGAACAGAGGCCCACAGAGCGGACTACCCCCAACGAGTGTAGTAATGCCTAGTTAAGAATATTAATTTTTGTTTAATTAAGATAATGTTTAATGTAAATCATTTACTAATAATTGTGAAATTATGAAAAAGTATGTCTGTTAGATTTAAATTGTTTAACCCCTTAGCTGCGTGAGGCTCCGAACGAAAACGAACGCACAGTGCGGAGTCATTTTCCCCAAATTTTGTAAATTTGGCGTTTACCGAAATTTTGTTTGTTGTGTTGCTTATATAGTTTTTTTCGATGATGTATCAACATTTATTATTGTTCAACTTGATTTAGACTATATATATGAGGAAAATATATTTGTTAAATACAGAAAAATACAGAAAATTTTCTAGACCTAGGAAGTACCCTTTATCCAACATATTTTCCATAAGTGAGATGACTATGTTGGTTGAATGGGACTGTTTTGTTTCATCTACATCACCAACATTTATAGGAATCTGTGTTCCTTTACCTGTATATATAATAAAGTTATATATATAACCTGTTTTGGTTTCACAGAGCATGAAACATTCCACTCCAAATCTTGCACGTTTGAGGGGAATATACATTTTCCAGCTCAACCTTCCCTTCCATAGTAATAAGCTTTCATCAATTGAAATGTCACGAGAAGGGACATAAGCTTTTTGAAAGCTTTGTTTATATAAGTAATACCTCATCAATTTTGTACAGTTTATTGCTTGAATCAGTACTCTCTGAGAAATGCAAAAACCTCATCACCAACAAAAATCTATCCCTTTTCACAATACTATAAAATATGGGCGTATCTAGTAGAGGTTTTCTAGAAAAATATGATTGTAAAGTTGTTTTTTGTACAATTCCCATCAAAAGCAATATGCCTTCAAAAAGCCTTATTTCTTGCACAGAAACATCACTCCAGTCATGAAGCTACTCCGTTTAGGAATTCCAAATGGTTGCCCTCTCTTTCTGAAATACACTTTTCAGCATATTTATTTGTCTCATCACAAATAAGTTTTATTATTTCATCAGTAACTATACATTCATAAATTCCTAATACATCATTTGCTTCTATATTATTACTAATTTTAGGGCCACTATCACCCGTAAATGGGAAAGGATTGCGCACATTACCATTTAGACGCCATGAATCTGCACTTGAATTGGCTATATCCTCAGATTCACTCTGATCAGAATTAAATTCAGTATCGGAATTGAAATCATCATCACTATCTGTATCAGAAAGACGCAAACTATAATCATCATCATCATCATGTTGTAATAACAATCGCAAATCACTATCACTTTGAGGTTTACGTTTTGCCATTGTCACAAATAAGGGAGGCAAAAAAAAACACTTCACACGCACGCAATTTCTGGCAATAACTGAAATACAACAGTTCTAATTTATGTACTGATATTTTTTAACCAATCAGAGTGTGACTGACGTCATGAGTTAAAACAAAATCAACGAATCATAGATGAGCACACATATTTGTGCTTTCCGCAGGCTGTTATTCACGATAAATTCATGGCGCACATATATGTGTGTTCCGCAATACCTCGTTGATGACCGAGCGCACAAATATGTGCGCTCCGCAGTTAAGGGGTTAAAATGGGAAGAGTTGGCAATCCTGAACAGAGGCCCACAGAGCGGACTACCCCCAAAAAGAGTCAGTCCTTCGGTAGCGCGATAAGCGTGAAGTTGGGGCCATGTAACCTTAAAATCAAATTAATTGTTTTGTGCCTCTCTCCGACGTAAAATATTATAGTAAAATTTCCTACTCGCATCCCCTCAAACTACTTAAACCATTTTCGGAATTAAATAGTGTGTTAACAAGCGTTTAAATAGAGTGTTAATGAACCCCCCCTTCCCCCTTTCTGTTGTCGGCTTTCATAGTCTCGGCGTGGCTACCAAATTTATAACGTATTGTGGAAATGAGTAAAGAGAGTGTAAAGATAAATGCAATAGAGAGCAGAAAGTAGAGTAAATAATGAAGAAAGTAAATAATAAAAGTGATCACGACATTTTTGGTGGCTAGCGGCGGTCTTACATCATATTTTGTATGAGGCTTATCTACGTGCCTATTATTTCGATTAAAATTCTTCCGACCCGGTATAATAGCCAATAGCGTTAATGAATATTTTATTTCGATTATTAAAATATCTAAATGCAAAGTTTACCCCGTTTGCAGGCAAATTTCGATTTCTATTCCTTAAAATTTCATGGTGAATGTAATTTCAAAATGGCGCATGGCCTTCGACATCCTTATAGCGTCCCTTACAAACTTCGCGCCTAAAAAATTAATTTTTTTTCTTTCTTTTCGTGGGAGTTCGTTGATTCTGAAATGTTCGTTTGTTCCATTTTTCATCGTACGGTTCCGTTACTTTTCGCAGTCTAGTGACTCAAAATTTCTTTTAGTCGTGGTGCAGAGTCGGTAGAAAAATTTGTCTGACTCAATATTGCGAGTCATTATTACGTTAAATTTCGTTCATTACGTCGGAGAGGACATAGTTTTGAAAATTTATCGTGCTGTGAGGGCTCAATTTTTCTTTTTTTCGTCTCTTCCACTGTTATGCCTGTTTCAGCTTACCTAATCATAATAATAAGAATATGTAGGTTTACGGGCTTTTTGCTTCGCTTCGCTTCGCGCTAAATAGGATTACGTTACATTTTAAGGGACAGTCGAAAAAATAATCTTAAACATAATAAATTGTCAGATTATAGGCTGGCCGTATAGGATTGTGTTAGGACTCAAAAAGCTAAATTGGTTTAACTGAAAGAAATTGCCGTGAAATTTTCATAAATTCATTTGTTTTTTGGATTTTTTTTATATACTCATTAATTATATACTTACATATTAACTTATACGTACATATTAGTTATATATATAATTATATATATTTATATTACTCATGAAATTTGGTAGGTAGGCTGATTATCTATTTTTTTCTCCTCTCCGTTCCTTTCGTTCATTTTCACGACAATTCCGACTGATATTTTGTAAAATGGCTATTGTATTGTACTAAAGAAAGATTTGTTGTAGGCCTATCGTTAAATATTGTTCATATATTGACCGTCACTATGGTATATGTCTGAGTATTAAATTCTTAGTTATTTAAAATTTTAATTGGTTTAACATAAATAATCATAGGATTTTTTTTTTAATAAGCACAAATGTTATGCATTAAATTCTAAATTGTTCTTTATACGCGTAACATTGAATTTATTAATTATAGGTCTAAAAGTGCGGCGGTACACATATTTTACAAAATTTGGATATTATAATTTTTTTTCAATTACAAAAATTTGTGTAGAAAATTCTTTTCATATATTGTTTCTTTACGTTTTGTAGATTCATTTAATTTTATTTTTGTAGGTAGGCCGATTTTTTATTTCTTTCTTCCAGTTCAATGAAAATGGTTAAATTTTTATTTGGAATTTAGATTGTATTCTAAAAAGGATGTTTTGATTTGATATTTTAATTTGGGTATTAGAAATGAAAAATGTCCTTTTTTTTTAGTTCGAGCGTTTGCATAGAAAAAATTACAAAATTATGTCAGGATATAATGCAGTTTCATTCGGTTAGGGATATTTGTATAGAGGTTCGCTTACAAACAAAGCGACCGCTCTCAATTATGCAATGTTTTGTTTTTGTTTACAGTAGGTTGCGTGTATTTTTGAGTGCATATGATCTATTCTTATTTAGTATAACGATGCAAATTTGTAGTTTCACTTGGAAACGATGAATTACTGGGATTTTTGTGATTTGCAAACCATACTGGGGTTCCTGTTGAAGGAGAGAGTTGTATCTCAGATGTAATTTGCGAATTGCGAGTTCAATTCATATGAAATTTAACGTTTCAAGTTGGAATTACTGTATTAAAGTAATTTTCGGTAGTAATTTTTAATTTTTTAAACTTTTTAATAACTGTTTTGGAAAATTGTTATTGTTTAAACCTTCAGTCGGGTACTAATGCATTTAAAACATTGGCTCGAGTGTTCCCTCGGAAATGGAGCCTTCTAGATAGCCAGTAACGTTTTTGTGGCCTCTTAGTGTGCTCCCCCCCAAAGGGCAAGAGGGTTCATGATTGTCAGAGAAGTGACAACGAAGTTTCTGGGGTTCATTTTTGTCTTTTGTATTTAAAAGTATTGATGTGATTTCTGACGGTAGTTTGAACAATAATATTTCTTAAATTATACTAACAGCTACTATGTATGGGCGCTTTTATATTTATACTGTATAATTTTGTTTCGTACGTTTTATGACTTTTTTGTCTTCTCCGATGTAACTGCCATAAGTGACCTTATTGGTAGCTAGATGTGATTAAATTTTTGCGAAATTCTGAGATTTGTCCTTTTTTTTTCCGTGAATTTGGCCAGAGCAAATGTGTAGTTAGTATTTCGAAGTGAACTGTCGAGAAAATTCGATAAATTAAATATGAAATGATAAGCAGTACAGAAACACGTTTCGAATAAACTTTTTTTTTTACAAAATTTCGAGAGGCTCGGTTTGGAGGCAACCAAGTTGAATCCGAGTTCCATCCATTGAGTTTAGTCGACCGGATAGGTGATCGATCACCAATGATGAGAGAGAAGAGAAACCAACTGCGCAAGGACTTGGCGCAGGATGGTTTCGGAAGAGATAGAAGAGAGGAACCGAATGCGCAGGGACTTGGCGCAGGACAGTTTCGGAAGAGAAGAGAAGAGAAATTTACGTGTGCAGGGTTTTGGCACACGAAAGTTTCGATCGAAGATGGTCTACTGGTATTTTTCGGGCAGTAGCTGGTCACGCTGCTTGAATGCTTCGCTAAATATGTGTCGTAGCACGCGGTAGGCAAGCCACGAGAGCTTGAACGGGTGTCTAAGACTGTACTGTCCATACAGACATACAGTAGGTTCGTTGGGAAACGGCCTACGGCGGAGTGATCGTTTGATTGTTGCCAGTAGAAGTCTTTCAGCTGGACGTAGGAAGAGCAGCGTTCACTGACAAAAATGGAGATGAGACAAGGCGAGTTTCTTCATCGACTTCTAGAATTGCAAATTCCGTCCAATTCCAGCGCGTGGTCCCGCTTTCAGTATATCTCCCCGCCTGATCCTTTTAGAATTGGACGTCTCTCTTGTTTTTTTTTCGCCACTGGAGAGAGAGCGGAACCATTATAGCGTGCTGCCCTGTTGCATGTTGATTGATGCAATCCCTTGCATTCTAGCGAAGTGAGCAGGAGAGCTGCGATTGAAAATTGAAGAAGTCCGTTGTCAGCGTGCGGATTGTGATCTAAACAACGTCCAGCAAATTAATGTACTGATTATTATGTAATGAAATTATAAGTGAAAGGGTGCGATTATTGCCCATATTTGTTGCGTTTTTCGTGAAATAGTATGTGCTCTTGGTCAGTATTTTATGTAAACTTTTTCTTATTTTTCTAGGTTGCCCTGATAGTAACTGTATAACTATATAA
Source organism: Bathynomus jamesi (assembly GCA_023014485.1). Lineage (NCBI taxonomy): Eukaryota > Metazoa > Arthropoda > Malacostraca > Isopoda > Cirolanidae > Bathynomus > Bathynomus jamesi. The sequence continues at coordinate 1,411,405 of JAJOZX010000138.1, read as the reverse complement.
ATAATTGTTTCAAATGTAAAGCGATCTCTGATGAGAAATCGCTGGAATAGATTGTGAACTTGAAATTTGTGTAACCAATGTAAAAATTTTCCGTTTTTTTTTTTTGGCATGTGTAGATTAGTTACAGGTTGTAATTTAATTATTAGTGTGAAATGTTATTTTATGCAAATGTGAAAATTATAGTTTTCGATTTTTATGATACAAAATATGTGTGGAATTTGTCATTCTAATTATTTCTTGTCTATCAACTTTGAATTTGTTAAAAAAAAAAAAAAAAATTGCAAAATATATAAATTTGTTGAATAAATTTACTAAATTTGTTAAACGATATTAATAAGTTTTCGTAATGAAAAACTTATTTTCAAGGGGGTGATGCGAGTGTAGTAATGCCTAGTTAAGAATATTAATTTTTGTTTAATTAAGATAATGTTTAATGTAAATCATTTACTAAAAATTGTGAAATTATGAAAAAGTATGTCTGTTAGATTTAAATTGTTTAAAATGGGAAGAATTGGCAATCCTGAACAGAGGCCCACAGAGCGGACTACCCCCGAGTGTAGTAATGCCTAGTTAAGAATATTAATTTTTGTTTAATTAAGATAATGTTTAATGTAAATCATTTACTAATAATTGTGAAATTATGAAAAAGTATGTCTGTTAGATTTAAATTGTTTAAAATGGGAAGAGTTGGCAATCCTGAACAGAGGCCCACAGAGCGGACTACCCCCAAAAAGAGTCAGTCCTTCGGTAGCGCGATAAGTGTGAAGTTGGGGCCATGTAACCTTAAAATCAAATTAATTGTTTTGTGCCCCTCTCCGACGTAAAATATTATAGTAAAATCTCCTACTCGCATCCCCTCAAACTACTTAAACCATTTTCGGAATTAAATAAAGTGTTAATGAACCCCCCTTTCCCCCTTTGTGTTGTAACGGCTTTCATAGTCTCGGCGTGGCTACCAAATTTATAACGTATTGTGGAAATGAGTAAAGAGAGTGTAAAGATAAATGCAATAGAGAGCAGAAAGTAAATAATAAAAGTGATCACGACACAGCTGACGGAGACAAACGCACGTACACCTCCGACTAGGATTATGCCAATCCAATAATTCGTCTAAATAAACTGAGTGATGTGGTGGTGTTTTATTTAATTCTTTTGGTTGTATATATAAAGGTTATTATTATTTAATTATACCAAATGGCTAGTTAGGCCTTCTAAGTCAGCTGACGGATTATGCCAACTGGCGGAGAGCCTGAATATGCTTTAATTAAATAAATAGGGCAATCTGTCAACTCAGCCTTCTAAGCCAACTGGCGGATTAAGCCAGAATATATGCTTTAATTAAATAAATAGCGCAATCTGGTAACTCAGCCAGATAAGCCAACTGGCTGATTAGGAACATATTAAGGCAACGGCCGCTCGGCTGAAGTCTTAATATGCGCTTGGATCTTGCCAGGGGAACACCTCTCCTCCTCTCTCTTTCTCTTGGGGGATAACTCCGCCTCCAAGATGCATAACCCATTGTTGCTCTTGCAACATTCCCCCTCCTCATTTGTTGCATAACATCTTGCAACATTGCCCTCCTCCCTTGTTGCATAACATCTTACAACATTTCACTTCTCCCTTGTTGCATAACATCTTACAACATTTTACTTCTCCCTTGTTGCATAACAATTTGCAACATCCCCTCCCCTTGTTGCGTAACTTATGCAACATCGATCAACATTTGCAATTGCATTGCACTCTCTCCTTTTGCACCGATACTACTAGTGTTCAATGACTTGGATGTGATTGCTTTTCCTTGGATAAAAGTTCAATATTACATTACTGTGATCATAACTCCCGTGAACTGAGAAAACTAAACCTAAAAACATAGAAAAACTCACCAAATCAATCAGGCCAGCGCTTGTGGTCATCAGCTGTGTTTTGTTTACAAAATAGGCTCCTGTTTCTTACTGTGGCTGCAAGAGGGCAACACTTATTCTGGATATCTCATCGTTTGAATTAAAATTCTCTCTCTTTGCCTACGCCTTTCAAAACACAATCACTGAATTCGCAGAATATATATCGTAAATTCATCCATGCCAGTTGATATTATTTTATCTTACCTCTCTCTCCTTCTGTCTCTCATGACATGCCCCACGGAACCCCATCAAGTTCTCGCGGAACACAGTTTGAAAACCCCTGCATTAGACAATCATTAACTGAAAAAGGCTTTTCTCTGCCCAAGAATCCTAGTCATGTTATGGATCTATTTACAAGCAGTACGATGTAACAAAAGAGTGTGTGATTTCAGAAATCAAAACAATGTTAAGTGAAGGATCCAGGTTTAGTCTGTCTTTTGATGAGTATACCTCACTAAAAAATCGCCGTTACCTGAATGTTAATCTTCATACTATTAACAATAAGCTGTGGAATTTAGGAATGGTGAGAATTCATGGTGCTATACCTGCCGAAAGGGCTATGGAAGCGGTAGAAAATAAGTTAGCCGAGTTCAATGTTTCACTGGAAAGACATGTGGTAGCTTGTGTTACTGATGGTGCAAGTGTGATGGTTAAATTTGGGAGGCTTATCAATTGTGATAATCATTTGTGTTATGCTCGTGCAATACACCTAGCTGTTTGCGATGTTCTCTACAAGAAAACCGAAATACCCCTAGAGATTGATGCATCAGCAAATGACTGATGAAACAGAATCAACATATGAATCCTTACCGCTGAACTTAAATCATTATCACAAGAGGAGGATAATGATAGGGAAGATTTAAACACAGGGATTGATTTTGAAACAGACGATTTGCCTATGAGTGCTAACGAACTTGTTACTTCGATTGACGGAACTGGAGATGACTATAACGAGATAAATATCTCCGAAGACATTCATAAAGTTAGAAAGATTGTACAAATGTTCAGAAAATCGCCATTGAAGAACGAGAATCTGCAGAAATATGTTAGAACAGAACACGGTAAAGAACTAATGCTGAAACTTGATTGAAAAACACGTTGGAACAGCTTATTAGCCAAGTTAGAACGTTTTTTCGAGGTAAAATCGTCTATTGCTAAAGCTTTGATCGACTGCAGAATGGACCTCAACATTAGTGAAAAAGAATTTCGTGCAATTAATGATAGTGTGTTTTCACTGCAGCCAGTAAATGTGGGAGCAGAGATATTAGGCAGCTGAGGGGCAACTCTATTAAGTGCGAAGGGAGTGCTCAAATTCATTATTTATGAGCTCAGCGAACAAAACTCTGCCTTTTCTAAGAAAAATGCAAGATCTGCTCAACATGAGAATCAAAGAAAGGAGGAGTAAAGTATTGGTTGGCCTAATCTAATACATGAACAGTGGCAAAGAGTACAATAACCACGAAGGCGGACAAGGCTTACCGCCATTGGCAGCGAAGTCTTCATTGATGGCGCCAGCAATGAAGATGTTGGCAAGACTTTTTGATGTGAGAGCTGAATCAAGTGCGTCTCAATCAGACGATGAAATGCAACAACAGCCTCAAACAATGACTCTGGCAGAAAAACTTGATGCAGCGATACAAGCACTGCAAAGCAGGAAATGCGATAACTAGCAAGAGCAAGCATCTTGGAGAAGAGTTCGAGGTGTTTGAAGCCACTGGTGAACGAACACCAAACATTAATCTGCTATTCAACGCTTTAAAATCAGTTCCGCCCACATCGACTGAATCTGGGCGTGCTTTTTCGGCTACGGGATTGTTCATTACCAAAATGAAAACGAGATTAAATGACCGCAGCATCGACTACCTTTGCTTCCTAAAAAGTCACTTCAAGAATGCTAAGTAGAATTTTTCATTTCAGTTTCTAATTTTCAATCTGCAATAAAGCTACAGAAAAATTCTGAAAGTGTTTCATTATCCGATACAACTGGTAAAACATGTACGCAAATATATAATATATATATGATACACAGACCGTGCATGGAACAAGGAACTCTTCTGGGATAATTAAATCCACTATAGTCCGAATAAGTAATGGTAAATGACAAATACCATAGTTTTTCTTTTTCATGATGCTAGCCCGACGTGGGCAACGGGTCACTCGCAAAGAGGTCCCATAAATATAGCTTCCCTCACCAGCTATCTGCAAAGCAGACAGGATCCAGCTTTGGGACATGGATCTAGGGTTTAAAGCAGCCTAGCCCTGCTACATTTAGAACCTCAATATAAGCAAAAGATTCGCTGCCTTCACGTCAGATTGAATACATCAAAGAAAAAGGGGTAACTATTATATTTTTAGCCAAAAACCAAAACTTAAACCTCAACTGGCAGAATTGAGCGTCCACTTTTCAAGGCACATAAAAACTCAGGGTACCATTCTGAGTTCATTCCCATCTTGAAACGGACATGTTATATGTTATGTGCCTTGAAAAGTGGACGCTCAATTCTGCCAGTTGAGGTTTAAGTTTTGGTTTTCGGCTAAAAATATAATAGCCACCCCTTTTTCTTTGATGTATTCAATCTGACGTGAAGGCAGCGAGTCTTTTGCTTATATTGAGGTTCTAAATGTAGCAGGCTAGGCTGCTTTAAACTAGGGGTGTGCCGGATAGTATTTTTTACTATCTGGCCAGATACCGGATAGCCGGATAATAATAAAAAATATCCGGCCGGATACCGGATATCATTCAAATAATTCATAATTTTTTATATATTATTATTTAGCTATTACTTGACTAATTGACTATACTATCAAATTTTAATCACTATTTGATGTAAATTATAGCTATCTTTCAATAACTTTACTAATTACCTATATTTTATCCTTTTCAGGATTGTTTCATTGCCTAAATCATATAGCTATATAGCTAGTTAGTATTAGTTACAGGCTTACAGCAATATTTTAACATTATTTACCCCCTAAAATGGCTAGTTTTATTTGGAAAATATTTACAATACATGAGACTAATCCAACGATAGCTATTTGCTCCCTATGTTCCAAACAGATTAAAAGGGGATCAGAGAAATTGGGTGCTAGGTGCTATAGCACAAAACCTTTGCACAATCATGCAAAGATGCTGCATTCAAAAGAATATAAAGAAGTGTCTCAACTTAACAAATCATCTGAAAATCAAAATCAACCTATAGCGACCACCTCAATGGCTCCGAAGTAGTGATGTACATTTTTTTTTTATTTTTTTTTTTATTTTTTTTTTATAGATATTGCCAATTTAATTATAAGGTATACTTTTGCAATGATATATATTATAAAAATAAATAAATAAATAATAAAATAGGCCATATGGTACCAGTATAGAATGTCCTTTTCAGCCTATTTACAGAAAAAACTGGCCTCTTTCTTGCACTGAAAGTCTTGTATCTTGAGATCCATTAAACTTGCGAGAACACTGGCTGGGAGCTGACTGCCCATTGTCCAACCTTTCCAGGACTCTCCCATCCATGCCTCGGATTTTGAATCTCCCACTTAACTATCCTTTAGACCCGCGATGACATATTCCCCCACCCCCACGAGACCATCCATATATATATACATACACATACACCCATATACATATATACCAATATATACATAAATACTTATATACACATTTATATCTATTGTATACCCCATACACATGCATACATCCAGAATTCCAGATACATACGCATGCATACTCACATATATACCTACACAAACTCATACACCTCTATTTCGCCCTTTCATTACCTCCGAGATCATTTAGCACATACAGTAATATCCATACAGCCAAAAGAAACCAATTAAGCACAGACAGAGCAGCAAAGCTAGTATTTATATCCCAAAATGCAAAATTCCAAGAAAGTGAAGTAAAACATGGTGCTACATTGGCTTCGTCAACATCCAAATCTGCAATAAATACCAGTACCTGTGATATTGAAACTATTTGCTTTAATCAATCTAGTGATAATGATTCTTCAATGGAAATAGAATCAGATAATGAAAGTTAAACAGCATTAGGTTAACACAAAGGTTAAAGAAAGAGATGAATATTTATATATTTTTTATTTTTCTATTTGGAATATATATATATATATATATATATATATATATATATATATATATATATATATATATATATATATATATATATACACACACACACACACTGGTATTCTTGCCAATCACAATTATATCTATTGTTTTATACCAGTATTATGGATATTATACCAGTACCTGTGATATTGAAACTAGCATATATGCTCTACCCAATCTAGTGATGATTCTTCCATGGAAATGAAGGTTAACAAAAAGGTTCAAAAAAAGGTGAATTTTTTTTTTCTATCTGGAATATACTATATACTGGTACTCTTGCCAATCACAATTATGTATATTGTTTGAAATGAGGAAGAATGTTTTATGTTCTAGTTAAAAAATATAGGTATAACATATAAAAAATGAGGGTTTGTTTTTCCTTTCTATTATATACTTTTTGTGTGATTCAGTTTTTCTAAAAGATGACTATATACATATACTAGGTATAACCGTATAAGCATGGTAGTATAGTAAATTATAGGTAATACTAATATACTTATTAGATTAAAGGAAGAAAAATATGGAATAAGTTTAAAACAATAAAAAACAAAAAAAACAGACTATCTTCGTTTTAAACAAAAAAAACGACAAAAAAAACAAAAAAAACAACACAATAAAAAACGACTCACATCACTACTCCGAAGGAGAAAAAATTAGTTGCCATGGAAAAGCAACTCACGTTAGAAGAAAGTTTTTCCTTTAAGAAAATATGGGATATAAATGACTCAAAAGCTCAAGCTTTACATAAAAAGATAGGATTAATGATGGCATTGGACAACCATCCTTTTAGTTTAGTTGAACAAGATGGCTTTATAGGACTGATGGCCCACGTACAGCCAAGGTATTTGCTACCAAATCGAACATATTTTTCAGAAGTCATACCCAAAATCTATGAAGAACTCAAAGAAATTGTTATGAATAAATTGAAAGAAGGGAAATACATTAGCTTCACTTCCAATATTTGGACCTGCTCTTCTTCAAATGAATCATTCATTTCCTTGTCAGGTCATTGGATCATGAATGACTACACTCATTGTAATGCAGTATTGCATTCAGCTCATTTTTCAGGATCGCATACAGGAATTAATATAGCGGACAAATTGCAATCTATGTGGCAATCATGGAATATTGACAGATCAAGGCGTAATATATTGGTCAGAGATGGAGCTTCTAACATAGCTTTGGGATGTGACCTCGCGGAAATACCTTCTGTTCACTGTTCAATTCATTTGCTACAGCTAGTGGTGAATGATGCATTAATGGCTCAACGATCTATAAAAGATCTTCTGGCAAAGTGTCGACGTTTAGTGACACATTTTAACCACTCCCCACTGGCTACTTCTGAATTTAAAGCTCTCCAAACACAACAGGGTCATGTTCCTCTTCTATTGGTACAAGATGTTTTAACGCGCTGGAACTCATCTTATTTGATGCTAGAACGTATGGTTAAGTTGAAAAAATCAGTTCAAATATACCTTGCTGAGTGGCACTTGATTGAAAATCTTTTAAAGCTTTTACAGCCATTTTTAAAACTCACCCAAGAAATAAGTACAGAATATAGTTTACTCTCTACTGTTATCCCAAACATGTGCGCGCTTGAAAGGTTTCTTTCAAAAATTGGCCAGAATGATCAAGGAGTCCAAACTACAAAAGATGAACTGTTGAAGTCATTGCGGTCACGATTTTTTGCCAATGAAAGCAATGAAAAAAGAGTGTCTAAATGTCTTAACAAATCGGAAGTATGCTCTAGCAACTGTCATTGATCCACGATTTAAATTTTTGTTTTTCAAAGATCAACAAAAAGAAAATATTAAGACATGGTTAATTGAAGAAATAAATGAAATAAACAACCTAGAGAAAATTAGAGATAAATATTTTGAAGAACAGGCTCACAGCAGCGACGATTCTAATTCTTCTTCCTCCTCAACAGGAAGAAAAAAGGCAAAGTTTGATGATGATCCACTCTCTGCTTGTTTCAGGGAACTAACACAAGAAAATTCAGAAAAAATACCTGGTGAGAAAAAGTTTAAAAAAAGCCGCAAGATGGCTTCATTCGCAGAAATAGCAGAGGAAATTGAGCAATATGCAAAAAACCCATATCAGACAGACGACTATCCACTTGAAATTTGGAAAAATGAAGAATCCTTTCCATCTCTCAAGAAAATTGCTCTAAAATGGCTAGTGACACCAGCATCTTCAGTTTTCTCAGAAAGAATGTTTTCCGAATACGGAAATATTCTTGAAGAAAAAAGAAGTACTTTGCTACCAAAGCGAGGGGAGATGCTTGTTTTTATCCATCACAATGGACGAAAATTTGATTTAAACTTGTGAATCTAGTGTCTTGAACATAGTATTAATTTTTATTGTTTAATGTGTTTTTACTTTTTAAGGTTTTGCTATTTTAATAATTTCACTTACCTTACTGGTATATTTGATTAGGCTATATGTTTTATTTTTATATCTCAAATCTTAATAAAAGGTTTCGCTAATTCATATTTTTTCATATTGTAATTTGCAATATACATAAAAATTAAAAATTAAAATAAAAATTAAAAAGTAAGGGAAGCTGGGATCTTAGCTATGCATCACACTTTTAGCTGGACCAAACATTTTGCCTTTTTAGCAGTGTTAATATAGTTACATACTAGTAGTGGTACATGCTTATTTATCAATTATTTTAATTTTAGATTTTTGTACAACTACCTATATTCAACTTTTGCTAGCTAAAGGCTATGCAAGCTAAGATTGGAAAGGGGCGGGCCCAGATGATATTCCCATTACAAAAAAGACTATCATAAATTTCCGGCTATCCGGCCGGATACTGACATCTATCCGGCCGGATACAGGATACCGGATAATAGCTGTTATCCGTCCGGATATCCTGCCGGATAGTGGTATCCGGCACATCCCTACTTTAAACCCTAGATCCATGTCCCAAAGCTGGATCCTGTCTGCTTTGCAGATAGCTGGTGAGGGAAACTATATTTATGGGACCTCTTTGCGAGTGACCCGTTGCCCACGTCGGGCTAGCATCATGAAAACGAAAACTATGGTATTTGTCATTTACCATTACTTATTCGGACTATAGTGGATTTAATTATCCCAGAAGAGTTCCTTGTTCCATGCACGGTCTGTGTGTATCATAAAAAACTCAGGGTACCATTCTGAGTTCATTCCCATATACAGGGTGTACATAAAGTCAGGATCTATTTTTGTGAAGCACTTGGAAATTATATGGAATTCAATCATAAAATGATAAAGTGGTAACATTTATTAAATAATTAAGAGTAGGATTCGACGTGACGCCCATCAGTATCCCTGCACAGCTCAAATCGTTCCGCAGCATTTCTAAACACATTCTGGAGCATTTGCGGGGTTATGTTATCTGCAGCAGTTCGTATTCGTGTACGTAAGTTTTCAAGACTCGTAATCTTCGTCTGATAGACGTGCGATTTGATAAAGCCCCACGCAAAGAAATCTAAAGGGGTTAAATCTGGTGATCTCGCTGGTCAAGGTCTGTTGCTTCCGCGTCCGATCCAGCGATTTGGAAAACGTCCATTTAGATAATCCTGAACAATTTTGGCATAGTGACAAGGAGCACCATCATGTTGATAGACGACGGTACTAACAATCCTATCCCCGTCGTCTATCAACATGATGGTGCTCCTTGTCACTATGCCAAAATTGTTCAGGATTATCTAAATGGACGTTTTCCAAATCGCTGGATCGGACGCGGAAGCAACAGACCTTGGCCAGCGAGATCACCAGATTTAACCCCTTTAGATTTCTTTGCATGGGGCTTTATCGAATCGCACGTCTACCAGACGAAGATTACGAGTCTTGAAAACTTACGTACACGTATACGAACTGCTGCAGATAACATAACCCCGAAAATGCTCCAGAATGTGTTTAGAAATGCTGCGGAACGATTTGAGTTGTGCAGGGATACTGATGGGCGTCACGTCGAATCCTACTCTTAATTATTTAATAAATGTTACCACTTTATCATTTTATGATTGAATTCCATATAATTTCCAAGTGCTTCACAAAAATAGATCCTGACTTTATATACACCTGTATATATAATATATATATATATATAATATATATATATATATATATATATATATCTGTGATAAAGCATATCACATAGGTTTGATAACACTGGGTAACAAAATTTGAAAAATTTTCTGTTTATTGTGATTTTTCTGTCGTTTCTTAATTTCGGGGCGCTGATTCCAAAAATGATATTGGTTTTGCTCTATCATCAACCGTTTCAAAAATATAGGTTATCACACTTTTCATATGCCAAAATATATAAAGGCTAACATAAATATTTTCTGAAAATAAAAACACTATTGGAAATTAATGTTTATTGAGCCAAAATTGTTTGACAAACCCAAAATGGTGCAAAGAATATATATCATGAGAAGAACCGATAAGAGAATAACGAGCCTCGTTATGCAGTGTGCGTTCCTTAAAAATGCACTGAAGAACGCGACTTCCGCGTATGAACATTCTTATCCTTTCTGATCAGCGACCATACGTAGTCTCCCATTATGGAAGCATCCCAATGGCCCTGGTACCTTTTCTCCCTCGTTTGAATATCTTGATGGAATCTTTCGCCATGTTCTTCACTCACATCGCCCAGGTTATCACGAAAAAAGTGGATAGTAGTCTATTATGATTTGTGGATAGTAGTCTATTATAACTTGATCCTCTGGATCCAGAGATTCTATCTTTAGTTTTAAATCGTTAATTAATTAGTTTTAAATTGATAATTATTTAATTTCGTAAAAATTAGTCGTTGCCAATGTACAGGCAGTTTTTACATAAATTTCTTATGTTCTTGTGGTTCGGAATCCACGTAAAATTGTAGGTCCCCTCCGCCACCACGGAGGACATACACAATGCACAATTACGAACACAGTTAGGTAGACCAGCCATGAGTGGATCCTAGGGTCTTTGTTGGTCTGAAACATTATAACAAGATGTGAATGCAGATAGTGTAATTTTAAAGACATACGGCACACCATTTTGCTATAGCACTTAATCAAGTTTGACACTAACTCCTTATAGTTTGGTGCTTTATGGTTGCCCAAAAACCCACGAACCACATCACGGAAAGCACACCAAGCCTCTTTTTCGATCGGAGTCATCTTGGCTTCAAGGTTCTTTGAATTCAACAGCGCCTTGACTTGTGGTCCTACAAAGATGCCAGCCTTGACTTTGGCCTCAGAGAGTTTAGGGAACATGACCCGAACCTGTTGGAAAACTTCCCCTCCAAAATCTAACGGTTACAAACTGCTTAATTAGACCCAACTTAATATGGAGAGGTAGTAGTAGAACTATGTCAGGCTTCACAAGAGGTTCCCTGAGTACATTGTACTTTCCTGGTTGCAGTCTTTCACGTGGAGGCCACTGAACTGTTTTATAGTGCTCAGTTGAAGCCCTGCTATCCCACAGGCAAAGAAAACATGACTATTTAGTAAACCCTCCTTGTAAACCTAACAGGAAACCAATCATTTTGAAATCACCACACACGTCCCAGTTATATTGTTCATACCTGATTTGAGTGAGCAGTTGTTTGACATTTTCATAGTCCTCTTTCATTTGAACAGAATGTGCAACTGGTATAGATGGATATTTGTTCCCATTGTGGAGTAGAACAGCTTTTAAACTCCGAGTTGAACTGTCAATAAACAGGCGCCACTCTGAGGGTATATGTGTTAACCCACTATCTGTGAATAGACCATTAACCTCGCTGCAATAACAGAGAGAGCCATTGACATCGTAGAACCTTGCAAACTCTTCATGCCGCTTTCGGTATACAGTGCTCTTGCAGTCTTCTCCAAGCAAATTCCACTCTTTGAGTCTGGAGGTCAGAAGCTCAGACCCTGATTTCGTCAGACCCAAATCTCTAATTAAGTCGTCCAATTCCCTCTGATTTGGAAAGTGAGGGTTTGTACTGAAAGTTACTGTATATTCTTCATCATGACTGTCCTCACCAGCCGACATCTCAGATGAGCTAGCTGCATCCTCATTTTCAACCTGCAAAACAAAGAAATAAAATATAGGCATAGCTATAAGAAAAATCGACACATAATGACCCGCAGTCTGTAAATACAGAAGGTAAAGTAATGGATAGATACCTGTTCTGGTGGATGTGGTATTGGAAGACCTTCGCCATGTGGTACAGGAGCTATGGACGACGCTATGCTTGGATACTGAAGAGTCTGCCTTCCTTTAACTTTCCTGTACTTAGAAACATCTACCATGCAGTAGTAGCAATCATCGTGGTGGCTCTTTGGTTCTCTCCATATTCTGGGTACCGCAAAGGGCATTGCCTTGCGTACTCCCCGCAGCCACCCTTCAAGTGTGGAGCGGCAGCTTCCACAGATCACATGGGGTGCCCAGGGCTTATCTTGGTCACCCATAGGCATACCAAAATAGAGCCGATACGCGATCCAGAACTTGGTGCCTTTCACAATCTTGTACGATACTTGCTTGGGGCCTATGTAATACCCACAAACGTAGCAGAATATATCCGGCGAGTGTTTACAAGCTCTAGTTGCCATTCTCTTTACCAAACTGTACTACATTAATCATAACCTGCAGATATATAGAGAAGAGTTATTAAACCTGCAACAGATTACAGATTCCAGAAAAAAGATGTATTCAAAACACTGAAATAATGTTCGCAATAAAAAAGGATCGATAACACTCAAATCGTTAGCACAGAGAAGCACAGAAACACAGTACGTCAGTGCTGGTAACCATCAGACAAACAACCTGCTTTCTTTGTGTGCTCACACTTACTGACTTCTCAGACTCTGCGCTCTTCTTTATATAGCACAGTGGAAGTTTCGGGCAATTTCTAGAGCAAGAAACTGTCAACGAACATCCGGATTGTTCTCAACAATTCCTGATTATTCTGATATTGCTGCGCCCATAATAACATTATACTGGTAAAACATGAAAAATGGATTATCTCTGAAACCATTGATGATACACACAAACCAAGGCCAGATTTGGACTCAGCGCCCACAAATGTATATAAAAACAAAAATTCTATATAAACAGAATCAGTGTTACACAGTGTAATTAATCAGATATAATTTGATAACTACACATACATTAGACACAATAAAATTTCTCAGGAAATCCCAGGATCCCGGGATGAAATCCAATTTTGTCCCGGAATCCAGGGACAAAGAGAACCCCCCAATATGAAAAACCCTAGTTCATGTTATGTTCATAATATCGGCTGTAAACACAGTGAATCTGTTAATTTTCATTGTGACCTGTTTTATACGAACTTAATAAACTCTCGAAACTGAAAAATATTTTAGTTTTCAATTATGATAATACTATACAGTATTTAATGTGATAATTTAACTTAACAATTGTTTTAAATTTAGCAGTTGTATTGTATATAATTTCCCCTGTTGCTTCTGATTTAGATTTGAAGATACGAGGCTCCATTAACTACAAATTAATATTTTACTTCTTTCTTTCACTGGAACAGAAGAAAAGAAGCTCGCATACAGAAAAGGAACAGTACTATCTTATGAACGACAACTTGAGCAGTCAGCTATGATGATCAAATCCGCCGTTGCACTAACAAATCAAAAGCTCAAGTAGGTTTTATTTATGAGTATTCACAATTCTTAATTATCTCCTTCATCTGAAAGTACATTCTTGGTATGTATTTCCAAGTTCAATCGATATTGTAATATGGCCGCCATTGAAATTTAGAACAAAGCGAGGGCGTGAGGAAAAAAGATGACTTTTTATCACTATTTACTGTTTTTTATTTACGTTCAAACAATGAACAGAACGGGAAAAGGCGAGTGCGGACTTGTTTCAAAATTTTGATCATGGAGAGAGTTGTTAGTTAACTTCAAATCACAATTTCATTTTAATCGAACAAAACACTACTCCTTATATCCCACTGGGTCCGAGAACTGGTTCGGGGTATTACACTCTAGAAAACACTATTGAATTTCTTGTTAAACATTATTATACTTTTTTATATATAAAAAAAAATACACGACAAAAATCAGATTTTAAATATAACGACAGAGCGTTCGCCAGTGGATTTCAATATGAATAAAAAATTTGATGGTTCTCCCTGTACAGGAAGAAGACACATTTCATTCATTCTGATGTGTGGGGAAAGGGGAAGGTGGGCGCGCGCTTAAAAAAATGTATAGGCCGATTTCAACAAAGTTTAGCAAGTTGGCTGGGCTCCAGCCAAGGAAGAACCCTCTTGATTTTGATAAGTGTACATCGAAGGTTAACATCACATCGACAGATCAAACTTGTATACATTGTATACTACACATCATCTGTAGTCATCAAGAGGTACGACGAGAAGCGGATAAGCAAATGAGGCAATCACCAAACAAAATTCTTCTTCCTCTCTCTTGTCCTCTAGCGAATACCTTTGAATGTATAGCTTTGACCTACTTTCCTCAGCTACATAAAAGTAGCAAATTTTATAAAAGCGTGGATAAACCAGTAGATTTTGGTGCTTTGAAAATTAAAATCCAAAAATCCTTTCTACGCTTTATACCGGGTGTCCCATTCGAAATGAAACAACTTTAAAACTCTGTAATTTTTAAAGTATTAATGTGAGAATGTTGAAACTTTGCCAGTTACTACACCATATGAATAAGTTTTTGTCGTAATGTTTTTTGTTTGCTTCAGATTGAATTATGCTTACCCCACAAGAAAAAGCGAAATGTGTGTTATGGATAGCTGAGTTGAAGTCCCCTACTCTGGTGCAACGGCGATTCCGTACCACCTTTCACAAGGAACCACCCACCAGAAGAGACCTATATGCATGGACCAAGAAATTTGAGGAGACTGGCAGTGTTCTAAAGGAACACTCTGGAGGACGAACAAGATCGGAAGATGATGTTGAACGAATACGCGGCGACTTTGGTAGTAGCCCGAGAAAGTCCATCCGTCGTGCCAGTGTCGAACTGCAGATTCCTCGTTCAACTGAAAGAGCGCATCACAGAAGCTGTGGACTCTGTAACCCCTGAGATGCCAGGCAAAGTGTGGAGGGAAATTGAGTATCGTTGCGACCTGGTCTGTGCTACAAATGGTGCACATATTGAATGCATACAATAAAGAACTCTAATATATCTAAATGTTATAATTCACATATATCATACGAAACTTTATGACACTGACTATTTACTGTGTGAACATTACATTGTTTGCATCATTCAATAAAAAATTATAAGGTTTCAAAGTTGTTTCATTTCGAATGGGACACCCGGTACCTATAACATAAAATTTTATGGCGGAAAAGATAAATCCTTGAACATCATATTTGGAATCGACTATTCACAAGATTCATTACATAAGGCGCCTTTAAAAAAAAGTGTATTGTTTATCGCAAGCTTAAACTCCATTCCAGAAATTAAAATACAAAAGAGATGAAATAAAAAGTACATAAGCCTCGTATATACTGTAAAATCTTAAGACCTTAATACAACAAAACACATTTAGTTGGTCACTTTTTGTTTGGATCAAATAAAGTTATCGTTAAAATATAATAATTGCTTTGTTTAGAATTACCATACGCATTTTGTTGGTTTCATTTTGTTATAAAAAAAATCATATCTTTAAAAAGACAAACCATGTTAGTAAACCACTTTGTTTCCATCCCTTCCCTATAACATAGAACATGGCCTATTTATATAAACTTTTTTTTTACATGAAAGTAAATACCTGAAATGTTAAATTGAGTTTTTACCCGCGGTGAGTGAATGGACGGCGTGGAAACTTGCATCCTGCGTTCTCTTTCAAGTTCATGTGCAAATTTATCCATATTTTATAACGTTTTTATAAATAAAAGTTTGAAATCAGTCTCATTCGGTTCAGAGAGTAAACATTACTTACGAAAAATGGTTCCCACGATGATTGAAGTTGTACTGTATACAATATACCGGGTGATGTTTTGAACATCTGACACTTTAAAAGGTTTGAGTTGTTTTTTATTAACTGAAATAAATGCATGAAATTTTTACTGTACATTCTCTGTACACTGGGGAAATGCAGTCCCCAGAGCTACGAAGAAGAGTGTCCGAGATTTCACTGAAAACCTCCCAACTTACTGTCAAGGACTTTCAGTCGTCACTTCCAACAGCAGAAA
Organism: Bathynomus jamesi; assembly: GCA_023014485.1. Lineage (NCBI taxonomy): Eukaryota > Metazoa > Arthropoda > Malacostraca > Isopoda > Cirolanidae > Bathynomus > Bathynomus jamesi. The sequence goes on along the minus strand of JAJOZX010000138.1, from coordinate 1,395,208 downwards.
TCTCGGTGCATAGCTCAACGGTTCAGGGAGCACTTTACAACAATTGTCTACATGAGAGAGTTGCAAGAAAGAAGTGATTTCTGCGTCCTCCTCTCAAAGCTGCACGTTTCAAATATGCCAACAAACATTTCGATGACCTCAAGAGTCCAGGAACAAGATTATCTGGTCTGATGAAATAAAAATCGAAATCTTCGGTCACAGTCGAAAGAGCTTTGTTTGGAAAAAAAAGAACTAGGCTTCTAATGAAAAGAACACCGTTCGGAACGTGAACATGGGTCACAGCTATATAGTGAGGGGGCGAACCCAAGAGATAGTACATGGATATACACTGAGAGACGTGTTTCCGTCATTTCAAAAAAGTGATTCCGTCAGCCAGACTCTTTTCTTGTAAGTGCAGCTTTTCATCAGAATTTTCTACACACTGACGGAATTTCAGCAATTTGTAGAACTATCTTTTGTAAACTCATTTGGTCCATTTGAAATAGATGGTAGAAACACAAAATGGAATAGAAAATGGAGAGAGAATTTTTTTATGCGGGAAGGTGGAGACAAGGCGAATGCCCGTAAAAACGCCCGACCCGTAAAGGAAGAACAGAGCCAAAATCAGGGTCCAAGGTTTTTGAGATACTTGTACACTCTGCATTTGAAAGATTGGAGGTTATAGACAGAGGGAAAGATGGAGTAGAGAAGACTGTTCCAGAGTTGACCATTTGAGTAGATGAAGGATCAAAAATACCGATTAACCCTCGCATTAGAGTGTTGGACAGAAAATAATGAATGTGTCGAAAGTCTGGTATTGCGTGCGTATTCCTTAAAGACAGTGGCATGCAATTAGGGAGTTCAGAAGAGCAGTGTCCGTTATATTAGCAATAGTAAAGAGAGAGTGAGGCAACACTGCGGCGAAGCGAGAGGGATTAAAGACAGTCAGTAACAGGAAAGTGATGAGACGAAAAGCCTTTGATTCCACCCGGTCAAGTAGAGCTGTGTGGGTTAAGTCACCCCACACACGAGAAGCATACTCCATATAGGGGCGGACAAGATCCCAGTACAGAGACAGCAACTGAATGAAGGTGAAGAAAATGCGGAGCCAGTAGCACACATAACCTCTTAGAAACTACTTTAGAAAAAGAGTATGTGAGATATGTGATCTTTCCAGGAAAGATTACGAGAAAAGAAGAAACCGCCAAGAATGTTAAGAGAAGAGGAAGGATTGAATTGTGTATTGTTGAAGGTAAGGGGATAGTCGTGTGGAAGATTGTGGCGAGTAGACAAATGGTTTTTCTCTGCTCCAATCAGAGATCAGGTGCATCATAGCCGTCCTACGCGAATCATGGAGTGACTGTTGAGAGGGACGCTTTGTGAAGCGGGTGGAGAATGAAGAGTGGAATCATCGGCATACGACTTAAAAAAAGTAGATAGGAGAGGAAGTGCTAAACTAGAAATGAAGGTACAGATACAAGGATAGAAACCGAAGGAGGGAAGTTTGTTTGTGCCAGATTCTATCAAAAGCTTTTGTTATGTCTAGCGCAATAAAAATGGTTTCACCAAAATTCCGAAAGGAGGATGACCAAGAGAGTCAGCAAGATATGCAAGTCGCCAGTAGAGCGTCCCTTCAGGAACCCATACTGATGATCTGAAAGATTGTGAGAGGAGAGATGTTTAAGAATATTCCTATGAAGGATACAATAAAAAAAGTTAGAAAGGTAAGAAATCAAAGCAATTGCACAATAGTTCGAGGGTTGAGAGCGATAATCCCTCTTTGGCATAGGTTCAATAGAAGAGAACTTCCAACAGGGAGGAAAATACCAGATGAAAGAAGGACGAAAAAGTTTGCCTTGGCAGGGTGTCAGCATAATAGCACAGTTCTTGAGAACAAACGGAGGTCCACCATCAGGACCGTAGGCCTTCCTAGAGTTTAGCCCAGATCGGGCAGAAAAAGCATCTTTGGAAGAGATTCTAATTTCAGACATAATTAAGTCAGAGGGAGGAGGAGATGGAGGAGAACCACCGGAATCGTCCACGGCTGAGCTAGATGCGAAAGTTTGAGCGAAGAGGTTCTTGGAGAGTTTCTTCGTTAAGTGCCAGAAACAGCGAGAATAATTAGAATTGGATAAGTTTTCACATTTTGTTCTGATGAAAAAATGTTTTGAAAGTCGAAGAATAGATTTTATGACAAATATTTATGAGTTCAAGGTTATTACTAGGGTGGAGTGAAAAAATCAAAAGTGCCAGGATCAAAATTGATGGGGGGGGGGGTCTAGATAGTTGTCTTTTGTCCAGGATTAAACTTTAAAATCGATTTTGGGTGGTTGCATACAAAACTGTGACTGCTACCGGCCAATTTATACAAATCGTATGTGCGCGCAACCAAAATTTGAACCCAGTGACCTATCTCCGGGTCTGAACATGATAGAAAGACAATTTAAAAACTGTTTATGATGTATTTTTTACCTCTGAAGCAGATTAAAACATTTACAGAGGGCTGCAGGGTCAATAATGCATCAAAAAATCCATATTTCGTCATTTTTGCTCAAAAATGATATTTTTCGGCCCTTTTTCTCCAAATATTATTTTTTTATTTGAAATTATATTTTATATTTTTCTTTTCAGGTTAAATTTACAGAATTGATAAATACATGTATTTTGATAACCTTGCCAAAAAATACTGCATAGTAGGATGTTAAGACGCAGTGACAGTTAAAATTCTTGATGGAGGTCACAGATTTTCAAGCACAGACTCATTCCCCAACGGAAAGTTTCCTCATGGTAAAGAGGTCATTCAACGTGTAATGGCAGAAGAGAACTGGACAACCGGACAAGCAGCTGATACAGTTGCACTAAGTCTGATTGAACACTGGATTTGGTGCAATGTCTATCCAATTTCACGCCCCCAGTGTTACCAGCAAGATTCAGGATCTAGTCAAAGAATTTTCGAGGTAAGACTCAAATTTTCAGTCCCTTATAAAAAGATTTAAAATGTCATACTTTTGTAAATTTTGTAGTTACATTTATTTGTTTGTGACAGTAATTTTATTAACATAATCATGTGATTCAGTGATTTGCAAATCATAAGAATGATAGGTAATAAATTCTGTTTTGACTAGAACTTAACTTAGGGTTTATAATTGAAATTTGCATTCACAACATTAAAGTTTTGGTAATTTTGTACGTGTGATAAATATCCAAAAAGGAAACGTGGTGACAAGTTACGGAGTGATCTTTCTTCCTTCATTGAAAAAAACTTCCAAGTTGCTTGACATCTTCTGTGAGGACTCAAATCGAAAAAGAGATTTAGAATATTTGTATCAACTCAAAACGACAGAAGACTATGCTTTCTATGAGGACCAGAAAACACCTAGAATAGGACGATGCGTTGGTTTTAAAGAACGCCTTACATTGGCAGACATCAGATACAAAAGAAGAGGAGTACAGCAGGAGCAAGCAAAAGAAAAGAATCGGTGAGTTTGATCTATATAAATTAAAAAACTTTTGATTAATGGCCGCTGAAAATCTGGGTTTCTTGAAATGATTGTGCTACAAATTATAAAATTTTATTTTTGCGTCTTTGGTAAACTATCTTCTATCATAATCATATTGTATTTTATTATCCCCAGGGAAGAGCTCAGAAGAGTTTTTCAAGTTGTTCCATCAAGCTCAGCAGCAATATATGACAGTGATCTCAACAGTCTCTCAAGTCAGGGCAGCCTGGAATCACATGATGAAACAGCTGGTGAGAGTGAACAACAGGAATCCAGGACAGAACAAAATAGGAAGAGTACCAAACCTCGCTCGGCAGTGTGACAGGTATACTGTATAGTTTAAAATATGAGTATGCTTTGAACACTCTTGTTGCTCTGTTGACAATACCTTTGAAAAAATGATTTATAATCCATGTAACGTTGCTAATAGTTAGAGTCCAAATCTTGGACACTGCTGTCCAATTAACATCTTGTTAGAATATTAACTTCATATAAAATAAATGTCTTTTACCAGGTATCAAGTAAGTGACAGAGCCGGAGCAGCAGTTGCATCAGCAGTTTTAGAGGATTATGGAATTAGCACTACTACTGATAAGATGAACGTAATTGACAGGTAACAGTCCAATTATCTTGTACATTAGTATCTGATTCAAATCAAGTATTTCAAGAAAAGGCATACGTTTCAAACAAGTGTTGAAATTTAAATATCGTTAGTCAAAACCTATGGAGCTTGCTTAAATAATTGTCTTTAAAATTTAGTAAATTTGCATTATGAACCTTACAGGAACAAGCTGAGAAGAGAACATGAAAAATATCGTAAAGCCATAAGAAAAGAGGAGGATAAATTGTTTGAATTAGTGGATGTTATTTATGTGGATGGTTGCAAAGATGCAACAATGGTGACAGTTGAAGTGAATGGCAAATATTACAGAAGAACTGAGCTGGAAGAGCACTATGTAATTGTAGGAAAACCTGGTAAAACTTAAAATTTTTATCTTTAGTTTGCATTTTGTAACATATATTACTCAAAATATTTATTAAGATGAATTTTGGATATAGAAATTGGAAAATAGATATAAACCCTGAAATATCTAAAAAATTGTCTCTAATTTCTGAAAACTATTTCAGGTGATTTCTACCTCTCACATGTGACTTCAAGTAATAGCAAGGGGTCGACTATTGCAACAGAGATATACAAGGCCCTCAAAGACACTGAATTCCAAACCAAACTTGCCATGATATAATCTGATGGGACTAATACAATGACCGGTTCAAATGGTGGAGCTATCAGATGCCTGGAAGAACTGCTTGGTAGACCTTTGCAGTGGAGCATTTGCCTACTACACTGTAATGAGCTCCCCCTTCGTCACGTCTTTGTTACTCTGGATGGAACAACAAAGAGCCCAGACTCATTTTCAGGAACGATAAGGGTTGAACTTGTGGAAGTGTATCTCAGTGGGATGTGATTTCATTCAAGCCAATTAGGAATTCAAAATTTCCAGTTATTCCTAACGAAGTACTGGAGGACCTCAGCAGTGATCAGTATTATGCTTACAGAATCTGTATGGTTGTTATACTTGGCTGTGTTGATCCTGATCTTGAGCTCCTTGAAGTTGGACCGATCTGTCATTCAAGGTGGTTGACTCTGGCATGTAGAATCCTCAGGTTTTATACATCTCAAAGGAAGCCTTCCAAAGTTCTGGTCACACTTGCAGAGTTTTGTATCTTGGTCTGTTTTCCAAGTTGGTTCCAGATCAAGACGGAGTATCGATGCACAGATGGTGCTAAGAACTTTTATGATATGCTCCAAAGGATCCTGAAATTTCCTCACAAGGAAGTCAGGAAGATAGCCCTAAAACCCGCTACCGAAATGCATACTATGCTCACCCTGAGAACGTATTAATTGCCATGCTTGCTGATTCAGACCCACAAATCCGCAACATCGCAGTTAACAAGGTACTTTTAGTCAGTGAATGAATCAGTTGAAACAGTGATAGACAATGTCTTCGAAGGTGGTGACCTGATAATTGATTCAGATGAGGATATTGAAGGCACAGAGTTACAGCCTGACTTGAGTGTTGTGAGAGATGGTAATGTCAGGAGATTGGTGGTGCCCATGACTCCAGATTTGAAAAAATTTACTGGAGCACAGCTCTGAATTTACTTTTTTTCCCCTTACACCACTAGATAGGTTAATGATAGTAAACTCTTGAATTGACGACATACCAATTACAAATTGTTTTAGCTAAACATAATAATACAATAATGTACAGTTTATAACTCACCTTAAGTTTATTTATTCATTGCAGCAGCAACAGTGGACGATGTTAGACCTTGCATGTAGGCATTGTTGTGAATTTACCGCCATGTATGCTTGGCCACTGATCAATGGCTTTCTGTGTGATCATTACAGCAGATCTAGTGCCTGGAGCTGGACCCTCCTTCACAATTCTGCACAGCTTAGTCAAATGAGATGGCTTAATGGATCCTTTGTGTTCAACAATGTAACCAAGAATGGAGAATGTCCCTTCAGCTGGTGCTTCACTCCAGGCAGTTGATCCATCTTTATCAAAATGCTTAATCTCTCTGTGATTCCTTTCCACAGCTGTTCTATATATTCTGTCAGCCAATTTATCACTGAGTCTTTTGTAAAACTACTTTCAGATCTGGTTCTGGATGGTCTAGCAACTTCAGCAACCTGGTAGTAATCAGACGTTTCTTGATGTATTTGTAAACTTCATTTAGGATGTAATCCTCAGCTGTTAGTTCCTTTTGCTGCCCTGTGGTACAGAGCTGGGCACTTGCGTTTTTTTGCCCGTTTTTTGCGGTACTGCGGTACTGCGGTACTACTACCGCACTACCAAACCGGTACCGCATAACGCAGTACCGCAAAGGATCGCTGAAAGTACAGCAGTACCGCTACCGCATTCAAATTTCCCGCGGTACTTTCCGCGGTACCGACCAACACGGTAGTACCGCAGTACCGCAGTACCGCAAAAAAAACCGCAAGTGCCCAGCTCTGCTGTGGTATCGTGCTTAAATTCAGAAACTACATCATTTGCATTTCCTCCATTAGCTAATTTGGAAATTGTTTCCATCACTCTTAACATAACAGTTTTCCCTCCTTCTTTATAAAATATATTTTCTCAAATTCTGCACTAACTGTGGTTTTTTGAGCTACTTGCAACATAATCTTTGTTACATAGGAAATCAATACATAGAACTTGGCACTAATTTCTTTCTCTTGTGGATGATCAAAAAACACACAATTTTCCACAAATCTGTCAAATTGATCAAATTCGTAATTAACCATGCGAGTACCAGATTTGAGTTTTGGTCTCTTAAAACCAGGGTTGGCACTAGTGGGCCCAGCCCGAAAAAACCCACCTGGGTTTTTTTTTTTAAAAACCCACTTGAAAAAACCCATTATTTTACCCACTTGTGGGTTTTTTCATGAAACTTAAGAAGTGCATATGCAATTATTTTTAAAAATTGTCATATAGGCGCCTATAATGATTTTACATGCAAAGCAAGCAAACATGAGTCAACAAATAGACCTACAGGTATAACTCTTTGGGTGAGGTAGCAGGTTATAGAGTGTAGACATCAGCCAATCAGGGTGTTATACATCCTGATTCTTCAGTCAACTGCATCTTCAAGGAATTTTCTACTTCTTCATGGATTGTATTTAAAAGTGGACCAGACAAATTTCGACGGGAAAGTGGAGTGTAGCCTGGTCTTAGAGTCTCTATCATTTCAATAAAATACTTACTCTGCACATAGAAATGGAATATTATTTGCATAAAAGAATTTGGCTATTTTGTTATCAATGACATTTTTCTGCAAAGTTGTTGTTGTCATGCCAAAATCGCTTACTTTCTTTTGAATTTTTCTTTTTTTCATCTTAATTGTGTCAGTGGTGGTGAGGATGAGTCTGGATCATCTGAGAGGTCTATGTCATGGCAGTATGAAGATGATGTACTGGCAGTATTGTCAGTCTTGTTTCTTGATTCCATGTGTTTCAAACATTTCATTAAATGCATTTTTATTCGCTCTATTTTATTACTTATTTCATTATTGCAATGTTTGCATCTAACTTTACTAGTCCCATCAATAATATTGACTTCACTCCATTCATGCCCTGATTTTCTTCCTGATCCAAAGGTCTTTGGCATTATTTAATGCAGTTATAACTTCAAACAGACTAATTCTGTAGGCTAGCAGTAAAGATAAATATGCTGTTGCCAGTTTGTTTTATTTAACTGTGAAATAAAAGAAAAAATATTCAGTAATATGAATTAAATAGATATAACTAACTGAATTAAGTTCCCTTTGGGAGCTGTAATTCATCTACTTCCAGCAGAAGACACAGGGGCCTGTCTTCCATAGGAAGTATAGCCTAACAAATAGGATAATTTACCACACCAAATTTAGTTCAAATTGGTCCATTTTCCAAATTTTGTTGTGAAGCTCAATCTGAGAAAATAATAACTTTTTATGCTTAACTGCCTGGAAGGCAACCTTTTTGCTAAAAACAAGACAATGTTATATTAATAGTGTACGGTACAGTACAGTATTATTATAAAAATAAGAATAGGTAGGTCTAATATGAACTACCATATGGACATATGAAAAAAAACCAATTTTACCCGGGTTTTTTCGGGTTTTAGGTGAAAAAACCCGAAAAACCCCACCTGGGGTGGGCTTTTTCAAAAAAAGTGGGTTTTCTGCCAACCCTGCTTAAAACCAATGATATTGTCAAGAACCATATTGGTATAGTCAAGGCCTGATCTCAGATTTGAAGAGTGATTCTGAATAAAGTCTAAAAGCTCACTTAGTTTACAAATTTTCTTCAATGCATCAACGTGGGCTCTGTTCACAAGATGCATTAAGTCCCATCGAAATTTGAAATTTTCTCCAAACAACTTTTTCATTTCGTTTTTAAATGGCTCGTTGTCCTTACAAAAAGCCCCATCTCCAACCATTCCAGATACCTTGGATTTAATTGCTTCTTCAGATAGTTTCAAGTGATTAGGAGACTTCAACACATCAAAAATTTCATTGGCCAAATAAACTCCTGATTTGCTGCGTACTAAATTTATCCCAGCAAGTTTTACAGTCTTATCTTCTTCACTCATAACTAATACAACTAGCATGCTTAATCCCAAAATTGTTCCAATGTCAGCTGTTATTGTTACTGAAGTTTGTTCTAAGAACCACTTTACAGTTTGTTCTTTAAGTTGATTATCTAATAGCTCACAAATTGTCTCGCACGCATGTGTGCTATGATTCAAATTTCCAACCTCACAACCTGACCTATGTAATACAGCTAGAAGTACTGGATATAGAGCCCATGCAGTGTTTGTTTTCATTATGTAGTATAAGATGTTGCCACATAAGTCTTCTATGCGTTTAGTAGTGTTCCGAGAAGATGTTTTCATCACTTCATAAACAGCAGCTCTTTGATGATGCTGAAGTTTAATTAAATGTCTCTTCAGGTGGGTTTTCAGATTTCTAAACCATCTCTCTTGATTTTCTTCTTGTTTGCATACATAGGTTAAATCTTTAACATTGAAGTAACCTTTTATGTTAGAATGTTTGTCTGAAGCACATGCTTTGGGGTCTGTGCAAGCTATGCAATATAATGTAAACATTTTATCATCAGAAGCATCATCAATATCTTCTTCATTATCATCATCTTCATCCTCAACAGCTATATCTACATCAGGCATATTAGTGTCACTATTTGCAATGTTTTCCATTATATCACTTGGTACTGAAAATGAATCATCAGCATGCCCTAGATCCTTCTTTTCCACCAATTTGAATGTAGATTTGATCAAATCATTGTTCAGGATTTCTTGTATTGATTTACACTTGCTTAAATGGGCTATGGAAATGTCAAATTTGTTGCTTTTTGCTTTATTAGATTTGGATGCAACACTTGAACTTGAAGGCATATTTTGACTCTTCTCTTTATTAACCACAACAGCTTGGTGAGTTTCTTTTGTTAGGCGCAAAATTGCATTCAATGTCTTCTGGATTTGGGAATTTTCAAATTCCTCTAAAGCAGTTTTGTTAGTCTGATGCGCAGATTCCTCACTTACCTTTTGTTTCTTAGGTGGAGGAGAAGCACTTTCTTCAGTCTGTGAAACATCTAGTGAAAAAGTTTCATTTTCTAGATTAGCAGTTGATGAAGTTGGTTCATTTTTCTGAGGTCTAGCACTAGCACATTTTGTGAACAAACTAAATGACTGCTTTGCCGTATCTCTTTGCTGCACTTCATCCTGGTATTTCTTTACTGCAATATCTAAGCTGTGGGCCCAAACTCTGGGACCTCTTGTATTGTAACAAATATTTTTTTGGGAATTAAAATGTTCTTCCCAGTTTTGCTTCTTTGAATATTTGTTCTTGCATTGACCACAAAGGTAACCCCTTTTAACACCCTCACTTTTCTCTCCAACTTCATCAATATTAGGATCCATTATTGATTATTGACTACCTGAAAAAATACAAAATAAGTAAAAGTTAGTAAATATAGTATGGTAAAAGTGAGTAAAAGTAAGTAAATATAGTACAATGAAAGTAAGTAAAAGTAAGTGGTTTAAACTTTGTAAAAGTAAGGAAGAGTAAGTAAAAGTAGGTAAGTTAAAGTAAGTAAAAGTAAGTTTAAACTTAACTAAACTTTTCAATTCTAGAGTCATGGTGGATTACTTAAAACCGCACAAGTAATTATCTGGCCAATTTATCAAACCTGGCCGAGATCAATGGAACATAGTCCAATCCTGATAATTTTATATTAAAAAAATATACGTTTTAATAAAATTTTAATTATCAAAACATTGAAGCTTAACAAAAAATAAAAATAATTGTTAAATATGGAATTACCAACTAAACTTAAAATAACTAAATTTGTAATTTAAAAAAATTGGTTTGTACAAGAACGTATACGCAAAAAAATTGCATAACGTCTAGCGGATGAACAAAACCCAAACCCAAATTTACTTTTTCTCATGGTCAAATTTACTGGAGCAATGCTCCCAAGATCCCAGGAATCTGGAGTCATGGTGGTGCCTAAAATCGATAACGAAGCTCGACGGTACCTCAAAATGCTAAACTTAAATTCACCTGACATTTATAAGCCCCCTATCATAGCTTCTCTAACCAATGAAGAACTCATAAACATAAGAGAGGAAACACTGAAACTCAACCAGCCTTGTCATAATCAGGCTGTAGAGAGGCACATTAAACTTGTAACAGAGGTTTCCTCAACTGTGGAAGGATTCGATCGTCGTGATGGCATTATTCGACAAGAGATAAAATCAAGAAAACTCATGAAAGTGTTCAATACAAAAATACAATATTCTGAAGCTGTTTACATGATTATTTTTTATTACTTCGTTTAATGAGTGATAGATTGAATGTGTGTTATATGTGTTATATGAATGTGTAATAATGAAAATTGCAATTTTTGGCCGAAAATAATATAAATATGGATTTTTTGATGCATTATTGACCCTTCAGCCCTCTGCAAATGTTTTAATCTGTATCAGAGGTAAAAATACATCATAAACAGTTTTTAAATTGTCTTTCTATCATGTTCAGAACCCGAGATAGGTCACTGGGTTCAAATTTTGGTCGCGCGCACATACGATTTGTATAAATTGGCCGGTAGCAGTCACAGTTTTGTATGCAACCACCCAAAATCAGTTTTAAAGTTTAATCCTGGACAAAAGACAACTATCTAGACCCCCTCAATTTTGATGCTGGCACTTTTGATTTTTTCACTCCACCCTAGTTATTACACTGTACTGATCATAAGATTCACAGAATATCACGAGTTCAGCCAACTGAATGTGAATCGCAATTCCATTTTTTTTTCTTAAATTTCACCTTCAAAACCCAAATGCAATATTTGTGTAACGCAAATTTAATCCAGTATCGAGAATTACCTACAAATTTTGACATTCGCTAATAATTTATTATCTTTTTATAGGTTTATAGCCTTAACAGAATCGGAACAGTCGTTTAGAGACCTGCAATTGCGTCTACAGCGCCATGTTCCCCATCAATACAAAAAGAGAATTGAACTTACATACGAAATGGTGTGGTACCCTGAAAACTGGAAGAACATTCGAGCGATGTTCCGAGCCTGCTGTACAGAGAGACTTCATTTTAGAAGTGTTGAAAAACTTAGATGCCATTGTGTATGTCGACACTGATATAGTATTTATGAGACCACCCGAAGAGCTTTGGCAGCAATTCAGATATTTCAAGGCAGAACAATCAGTCGGATTAACTGAACGTTTATTTCGCCTTTTAAGACCCAACAACTTGTCGGTTTGTATTAATTATAGGTTTTGATGTTTTGTTACGTGTGACCACAAAAGTTTATACTAATTTTTAACTTATAAATCAGAGAAAGAAATAATTAAATGGGAGTTTAAATAAGGATTCATAACGTTTTTACTCTTATTTTAGTTAATCACTGTTAATGAAATCTTTGCCCTCGATGATTAAACAAATTTATCCGATCGTACGTTGCACATATGTTCCTTTATAATTTCCTTCATTAATCATGTAAATACTTTGAGTAGTGGTTTTTCCATAGCTTTGCAATTTCATCCTCCACCGACACCCCATCGATTGTCGGAAGGAGGGCATTTTTGACACTCATTTGATTCTTAACAAATTTCCAAAATTTATTATCGTTATTTAAGTGACCTTCACAGGCTTTTGATGCTCGAATATAATCTTCCTGTTTACATCGCCTTATGGCTGCCTTATACTGACCCCTACTTCTACACATATTCATGTATACTGGTCCTAATCTGGGTCTACCATGAAAGCACCACAAATCGTAGTCGTCTTTCGATTCCCTCTTCACGGAACTAGTATTAAATTTAGAACTGGAAATAAATTGAAGTTAGAAGTGAAAAATTATGAAGTCCGAATGAGAAGAGCATATGATCAATTTCAAGAATTTTGAACATGACACTTTTTACATAAAATTACTTATTTGTTATAGAGTTTGCTGCAGCTGGATGGTAAAGTTTAGTCAAACCTTTTTAATGGACTGAGAAAAATATCCCAAATAAAAATAAAACTGGAAACATTAATATATAAATCTGTCTTTAAGAATCAAACATCTGCCATTTCACTTAGTGCCTATTTACTGTTTTTGATTAATCCTATATTGGGTTCCCAGACCATCGTTGAATTTATTAGAAGCAAAATCTTTCGGCCTATTTTAAGATCTTAGAAGGGGCTGAAAGCTTGTGTTTCAAATAAATTCATTTCTAATCGAGTCTTTATTCCTTTAATTCAACTTCTCGTAATTCAAAATATTCACCAAACTTCATTACATTTATTGAATCGAATTTTCATGCAGATTCCTTATTATGGAGAGACAGGAGTGAATGCCGGCATTATGCTTATGAATATGACAAGGATGGAAAACTTTCCAGGGGGATGGATTAAATCCAGTTTGGAACTATTTCGTAAATTTGGGGAAAAGTTGACATTCGCCGACCAAGATGTAGTAAATTTTCTACTTACAAAGGTAACATTAAAGAACTATCTTTATTAAAGCTTTTAAAATAAAAGCTTTATTTCTCCTTACAAATTTAGAAATAATAATAATTCACCGTGTAACAAAAAAAATGTTTTCTTTGTTTCTGGGCAATAACCTTTATTTTCTGATTCATTATGCTTCAAATCACTGGAAAAAAGCTGTCAGTGATTTTAAACTTCGGGTTTGTTGTCAGTACATCGATTTTGTTGAAATAAGAATATTATTATTTTTTAACCCTATATGGACATCTGCGACAGATCTGTAAACGCTTCAAAATTTACTATATATTTACCGAAACAAGTACATTTTAACTTAAATGACGATATCGTCAAATTTGTAACGGTTCAAGTTTATATCACGAATTGGCAACTCCTACTGCAGAAAACCGAGCTTTAATGAAAAAAATAAGTTAGTGCGTCAGTAGAAGTAAAAGTGTATGGTTACGCAGTTCGTTTTTTATTTTTTATCACTTTATTTGATTAAAGGTAAGTTGAATAATTTTTTATTGCTCATATATGTTGTTAGAGTGGCTGAATTAATATAAAACAATTCTGATAAACTGAGCACTAGAATATTTTATTGAAACGTAACAATATTGATGGCTCTGACATCCATGCCTTCTTTGCCACGTGGTATAAGGTTGTCCAATTTGTATTATATATATTACATTATATATATATTATATATTATATATATATATTATTTATATATTATTATATATAGATATATTACATTAAAAATCACATATTTATGTTCAAAGTACTCTAAATGAATGTTTAATATAGGTAAAAAAAAAATTTAAGACAAAAATAAGAATTATGTCCATATAGGGTTAAATTAATCCATTATTTTTACTTTTTCAGACGTGTGACGTGTGACGAAGTTACTGTTATGGCTGCTCGTGGTTGCAAATACCCAGCTGATTCCTTCTGCTACGTGTGCGGCGAGTTCTTCGCAAAGACGGCTAAAAAACACTGCTTGGACAGTTGCACCCGTGCAAAGGAAGCCTATCATGCCTACTTCGGAATGCCAGTCGGTGACCAAGACAAACGCTGGGCACCACATGTCATCTGTGACTACTGCCGCCGCACTCTTGAAGGTTGGTTTAGAGGAGAGAAGAGGGCAATGCGTTTCGCTATCCCCGTGTCTGGCGTGAGCCCTCAGACCATCTCACGGACTACTATTTCTGTATGGTGGACCCAACAAAACGAAGAAAGGGGAAGAATGCGCCTCCCATTGAGTACCCTGACATTCCGTCATCTATTGCACCTGTTCCCCATAACGCGACGGACCTACCTGTGCCACAGCCTCCCTTGAGAGATCAATCTTGTCAGCAGAAGAAGCAAGCTATGATGATTCCGAGGAGGAGCAAGGTGCGTCATCTGCTGCGCGCCGTCGACGCCGGGTGGCCGGTGAAAGGTGCCCCTACTACCCAACCAAGAGGACATCAACGACCTCATCAGGGAAATTGCCTTGACAAAGTCCAACGCCGAGCTGCTCATTTCCAGACTGAAGCAGTGGGACTTACTGGACGACAGCGTTCGAATTACTTCCCAGAGGAAGCGGCATCGCGGCTTTTCAGTGTTCTTCACTCTTAGAGATGGGTTGTGCTACTGCCATGACATCAGAGGACTCTTCGACGCTGTGGGCATTCCCTGCAACACCTCTGACTGGCGGCTCTTCATCGACAGTTCATCTAAAAGCCTCAAGGCTGTTTTACTGCACAACACAAATCAGTGGCCCTCGATTCCTCTGGCTCATTCAGTGCACATGAAAGAAGAGTACCAGAACGTCAAAATCCTGCTGAGTGCACTGAAGTACGACCAATTCAGCTGGGAGGTCATTGGCGATTTCAAGATGGTGGCCTTCTTGATGGGGCTTCAGGGAGGCTTCACCAAGTTCCCTTGCTATCTGTGCCTCTGGGATAGCCGAAATACAGCCCTTCACTACGAGAAGAGGAACTGGCCCCTCAGGACCGACTATGAGGTTGGGGCCCATAACGTGAAGCAAGAGCCGCTGGTGGAGCCAACGAAAGTGCTGATGCCACCCCTGCACATCAAATTGGGCATCATTAAGCAGTTTGTTAAACAGCTGGATCCAGAGGGTGAGGCCTTGAAGCACATCCAGGAGCTGTTCCCGAAGTTGTCGGAGGCGAAGATCAAAGCAGGAGTATTTGTGGGCCCTCAGGTGAAGCGACTTATTGACTCCGACAGCTTTCCTAAGAAGCTGTCTGAAGTTGAGCGGGCAGCTTGGACAAGCTTCGTTTCTCTAGTCAAAGGTTTCCTCGGAAACCACAAGGCAGAGAACTACAGGGAAATCGTTGACGAACTTGTGGACACGTACCGGAGCATGGGCTGCCGGATGTCGCTGAAACTGCACGTACTACACGCCCACCTTGATGAGTTCAAAGAAAACATGGGAGACTACTCAGAAGAACAAGGTGAAAGATTTCACCAGGATGTCAGCTCTTTCGAGGAACGCTACAAGGGACAGTACAATGAAAGTATGATGGGGGACTATATCTGGAACCTTTTGCGTGAGAGTGAACTGAAATACAATCGCCAATCTCGTAGACAAACTTCTTTTGATTAAACTATAACGCTAGAATTTTTGTATCAATTCTGTATCAATTCTCCGTAGCAATACTCTTTATCAACGCTCTGCATCACTGCACTGTATCACTGTCTGTGTATTAACATATTATAATACATAATTATTCCCTACTCGTTTCCTTCTTTTTATTTTCATTTCTAAAGACGGGGCCTGGAGAACTTCATTTTTCATCATTGATTTATCATAATAATCGTGTTAACATCAATTAAAATTATACTTAACAGGATTCATTTGATTTAAAAGCAGATAGTGTGAAAAACCCTTAAATTAATAAGCAAAAATGGCAAAAAATCAATAAATCGATCTCATGAACTCAGAACCGAAGTCTGAACTTGGTGACTGCTCATTTTTACTTATTTATGCCCTAAAAAATCAGAAAATAATAGTTTTAACTCATGGACAAATTTTGTGTTACACGGTGATAATAATAATAATAATAATAATAATAATAAATAATAATAAGTGGCAATGGTTTACCACCAGAAATGATTGTTTCATATATCAGTAAGGTAACATCAGGAAAGTAGCTGGAACCCCTACAGTATTTTCACACACGAACGAGTGTGGACGTGAACGAAAGATTCAGTCAAATTTACCAAAATAAGTCATTATATTAGTTCAGCACAGGATCTATGCCAAGAGGGGTCAATATCATTTTATATGTTGGACTTAATATAACAACGCCTCCGCCACATTGACTAATAAAAATATAAATATATCAACCTAAACCATATGATTAGCCTACGAAAATTTCTAGTTACTGTTATTGCTCAAAAGTAGACAGGATATAGGACAAAGTGTATCTTCGGTTAGGGTCGTCAAACCTCTCGTTTCTTGGAAAACAATCCTGGGAAGACAATGATATTTGGGATTCTCGTGCTTTTACCCGTTGCCTTTTCTTTCAGAAAAACAGCTGGAATGCTATTCAAAAACGGTGATCAAGGGAGTTTTGAAAGCCGAGATTCAAGTTTCTCTTAATTCTAGTTTACATGTACAGTAAACCCTCGTCCAACGCGGGGATTAGGTTCTTCGAGAATGGCGCGTTAGGTAAATCCGCGTTGGACAAACTTAATACCTAATGGGATAAATGGGGATACGTGAAACGCGGCCACGTAAAGTCTCCAATTAATACTTAGATATGTAGATTTTTTATTCACACATAAATGAATTTCCCTACCTATTTATTGTATATGAAATAAGAATAATAAAATCATAAACATAATGATATTTACACATGATAAATAAAAATATATTAAATGAAAATAGCATATATCTCTTCTTCACTCTTTCGAATGGTGCGTATGGTAGACTCATTCACGTGATACTCGCGGCCAAGTGATGTTATGCTCATATACCACCACGCAACTTATCTAAAATATTTTTTCAGCTGTCATAACCTTACGACTTTTTTCTCTTCACTATCACTTGCAGCTGCTTTACATTTTGGTGCCATACTGCTAAGGGTAATAGCAAAACAACGGAAAAATACGACAAAAACAATGCAACACAACTTCACTGAACTTAACGCGGTAGCGGGACGGAGACAAAGGGTGATGCGAGGGGTGACGCGAGAGGGAGGGAGATGCGGGAGTTTTGGAGAGTGTAGGAGGAAACATTAGAGCGCGCATTGGTACGCGTACAGTACTACTGTATTAGAACGTGTTTGGCGGACCGAGTATAATCAAATTTTCCGCTTTCGGCAAATAATTGTTCGCATTTATTTTTCCGTGCATAAGCAAATTCGCGCTGGACAAACACGCGTTGGACCAGGGTTTATAGAGTTTCATGCATTAGGAAAATGCTTAAAATATCAACAGCAGCTTAATTCCAGGCCAAGGATACGCAGCTTAAGACGGGGTAAAATTTTCACTTTAATTTACCCTCTTGGTGGTTTCGTATGCTTTAGATTTATTTTTAAAGAATATGCACTTATTTAATTACACTGGTCAACAAAGATTTTTCATCAGAGTAAACTTTGTGGTGGCTGGATAGCATTTTTCACGCTGATTCCAAAACTGCATTCAGATTTTTTCTAGCACGTATAGTTTTCAAGATGAAGGCATATATATAACTACACAGATTTAACCATTTTAAATAGGCAAAATACTAATATTTCAACATTTGATTGTGTTTTATTTTATTGTGTTTTTTTAGTTTATTCATCTTATTTATTTCAATTATCTTAATTATACATCTTATGTATTTCAGGTGAGAGCTTTTACGTCTAGCAGCATTGTGATTCAGGCAACAACGCCGTGCTTTGTGTGTCAAAAGATCAGTCCAGTCCAAGAACTTGTTGTGTCAAGTTGGTGTACATTTTTTTTGAATTTATAGTTTTGCTCAGGTCAGTCAACATGCCTCGACAATGTAAGAATGACCCCGACAAGTTCTGTTTCGTATGCGGCCAGTTGACAACTAAAACACAGCGACGAAGTATTACAACCGACATTAAGAAAATATACAAGCTATACTTTGGTTGCCATCT
The DNA here is from genome assembly GCA_023014485.1 of Bathynomus jamesi. Lineage (NCBI taxonomy): Eukaryota > Metazoa > Arthropoda > Malacostraca > Isopoda > Cirolanidae > Bathynomus > Bathynomus jamesi. The sequence continues at coordinate 1,377,057 of JAJOZX010000138.1, read as the reverse complement.
AGGTGACCAAGATAAACCATGGGCGCCACATCAAATCTGTTCTGGCTGTTCAAATGGATTACGTGATTGGCTTAACAAAAGAAAGCTTCAATGCCATTTGCCATACCCATGATATGGAGGGAGCCGAGAGATCATCATGAAGACTGTTATTTTTGTAGTGTGAACTTAATGGGGTTTTCTGCCAAGAACAAACACCAGATTGTATATCCAAACTTGGATTCAGCACGTAGACCAGTAAAACATGATGAAACATTGCCCATTCCAATTCCCCCAAGTGATAGGCTAGATTCTATCATAGATGACATGGAAAATGATGAAGGTGCAACTGGCGTTTCCGGACCATCTACAGAACCAGAGTACACTTTTGAAGGTAGACATTTAGAGCCTAAAAAGTTAACCCAAGGACAGTTGAATGATCTTGTTAGAGACTTATTGCTGTCTAAAGAGAAATCAGAGCTTCTCGCCTCAAGACTAACGGAGAACAATTTACTTGAGAACAATGTTCGTATTAGTTACTACCGAAAGCGGAATTTGAATTAACAGCATTCTTTTCAGTAGACGGTCCTCTCTGTTATTGCCATGACATCAATGGACTATTTACAGCCATATCTCAGACGTATGTGGCATCTGAGTGGCGCCTCTTTATTGATTCGTCGCAGAGAAGCCTGAAAGCAGTTCTTTTGCATAATGGTAATATAATGCCATCCATCCCCATTGCCCATTCCGTCCATCTAAAAGAGACATATGACAATATGGATATACTACTTAAGGCAATCAAATACGACAGTCATCAATGGAATGTTTGTGGAGATCTAAAAGTAATAGGAATGCTTATGGGTATGCAGTCAGGATTCACAAAATTTTGTGTTTCCTTTGCCTGTGGGACAGTCGCGCCACTATAGAACATTACACCAAAAGTGACTGGCCACTTAGGTATACATATGTCCCAGGGATAAGCAATGTCCAGTCTGTCCCTTTAGTGGATCCCCAAAAGATCTATCTGCCACCTCTTCACATTAAACTTGGTTTAATGAAGAATTTTGTTAAAGCAATGGGTAAAGTCAATTCTGAAGGGTTCCAATACCTTTCAAGGAAATTTCCGAAGGTTACTGCAGCAAAATTGAAGGAAGGAATTTTTGTTGGGCCACAAATAAGGGAGGTTTTGAATGACACTGAATTTGAAAAAGTCCTAAGTCCGCTGGAATTGAAGGCTTGGCTGGCGTTCAAATGGATATGTGGAAACTTTCTTGGAAGCAACAAGTCACCTGCGTATAAGGATGGAGTCAAGAACCTCCTTGATGCCTTCAAAGAAATGGAGTGTCGAATGTCGTTAAAAATTCACTTCCTGCATTCCCACTTAGATTTCTTTCCTGAAAACCTTGGTGCAGTGAGTGACAAGCAAGGAGAGCGCTTCCATCAAGATATTCAGATGATGGAGAAGCGCTACCAAGGATATTGGAATGAAAGCATGACGGCGGACCATTGTTGGATGCTGTATCGTGACAATCCAGGCCAAATTTACAAAAGGAAATCACACTCACAGCGCTTTTAATAAAATAATGTATATATTCTTTATTTATAAGTACATTGAATAAGGTATATGATGTATTTGTTGTTTAGCATTCCTAAGTGTGATCTATACATCCATAAATTTTCTTATAGCAATATCAAAAACTTAAAAATATCAAAACCAGTGTATCTATATAACTATACGTGCTAGAAAGAAAAAAAAACCAGATTCGGAATCAGCACGAACAATGCATTAAGAAAAGTGTGATCATGTTTGTGATGAGGAAAAAAAGTTTCATTTTGTTGGCCAGTGTTATTAGTCACAAATATTTACATAAGGTCTCAGAAAAAAAATTTCAAATGTGTTCACACGAGTTTAACGAAATATTTCATAAAAATTAAGACAAAAGTTTAAGCTGATACCAAATTTTCATATTTTATTTCCAGCACCCAAATCAGTTGTATGAACTCGGATGCAACTGGAACATCCGCATTACTACCTGTAAAGGAGCCAAAAAAATTTGCCAACCAGCTGTGGAAAATGGGGCATCAATAATTCATGGAATCAATTCGAGTTTTTTGAAAGGAAAATACTACAGTCACTATCTAAAGGTTTGACTTTCCTATATAGTTAAACTTTATATATATATATATATATATATATATATATATAAGGGATGAATTTCACAATTAAACACGTGAAATGAATGAATGATGCAAACCCACAAGGAAAAATTCCAAGGCCTTTCGTGTATTCAGAAATACACCTCGTCAGGATATTAAGGGAGAAGACGGTAACAAAAATATATACCTATGTCCAGCGGGACAGAAAACTAAAAAGATCAGCACATGATTAACAAGAGTTAATTAGAGGCAAAATGTATTTTAACAGGATATTGTCAATTTTATACATTTCCGCACTGTTATTGAAATTATTTTTTAAATGGATAAATGCACATTCTAGAATATTCCTTTCAATTATATCTCTGTTTTTAACGAGCGCTTTAGAACTAGGCCACTTGATACTATGATTACATCTATATATAATATATGGTTAAACAATGCACTAGAATTACTTGCTGTTCTACACGCATATTATGCTGTTTTACCCTAATGTCTAACGTTTTATCCGTTTGGCCTATATATACTGAGTTACATTATGTACATCCGATCGAATACACACAACCAACCGCATTATCCGGGCTATTCTTTATTAAGCTTGATTTAACAGTATTATTATACTTAAAGACTAAGTTGATACCAATTGCTTTAAGTAAAGTCGGAAGATATTAAAAATTAACATGGTAAGGTAGGATAAGGATATTTTTACGCTCAAATTCCTTTACAGTTACACTATTATAATACCTATTCTTGGCTTTCTTAAGGCAGTTATCTAGAAATGAAATAGGATAACATAATTTAGTACAAATATTCATGATATTGCATAACTCAGGATCTAAAAATTCAGGACTAACAACTCTCACTGCTCTAAGAAACACAGCAGAGAAAATAGATTTAATCGAGGGATGATGGTCAGACTAAAAATGGACACAAGATTTATTATTAGTAGGAGTAGTATGGCCGCAAAATGTTCGAGTACACATGCAACTGCAATGTTGCAAAAGGGTAGGGGAAATATTGTAAAGAGGGTGGGGTAACCCCCAAGTTGCATGAAAGGGGTGGGGGGTAATGGGGAGGGGGGTATGCAACAATGGGTTGGGGTAATCCCCCAAGTTGCATGAAGGGGGGAGCTGTGGAGGGGAGAGGGAGGATGACCTCCCCCCAAAGGGAATGACTCTAACCTAAGAAGGTAAACCCTAACTTTGGGGAAGGGAGGGCCTCCCCCCAAAGGGGTATCCCTAACCTAAGAAGGTAAACCTTATTAACCTAAGAGACAAGAGAGAGCGCATCCTTTCGCCTGGACCACCAGACTTGGCTTGTCTTAATCAGCCAGTTCGCCTTAGATGGCGTAAATGGCTCCTTCAGCTTCAAGAGGAAGCATCTGATGCTGATGTGGAAGAGGAAGGTGCTGCCCCTTCGTCAACCACCTTCTGACTTCCTTTCCATGACTCACAACACTACCACCAAGCACCGATCAGCAGTTATGGGAGGTGAATACAACTATTTATGCAATTTATTTCCTCCAGTACAATATAAGTTATAAAAATATATTAAAATATTATTGTTTTATATTTAAATGTTTAAAAAGGTCAAACATTGTTTATTATGCAGTTTTGGGTTGGAAAAATGTACCGTAGGAACGCATCTCCCATTATATAATGGGATTTAATGGGAAAATAGGGTCCGTTATACGGAAATTCGGTTTACGGACAACTTTTCAGGAACGTAACCCTTCCGTATAACGAGGACTGCCTGTATATTATTAACTTACGAGTTGTCAGATTGCGCTATTTATTTAATTAAAGGAGATGATCTTGACAGATGGCTTAGAAATCTTAAGCAACCAGTTGGCTTAGTGTATACATATTTTTAATGAAGGTGCAATGTTTATATATTCCCAACACCCGTTATTCCTTAATATCGTTTATACATATATACAGTATATATATATATATATATATATATATATATTATATATATATATATATATATATATATAAGCACACCGGACAAAAAATTAGTCACCCACCCCTCTCAGAATGTACCTAATAACATCTGGTCGATGTTTATGCCATGAATATTTTTCATGTGGGATGATAAACTTGAAGTAGAACCTCCACAACACTTTAAAACTTTGTGACATATCATACACTCTGCTTCTTCTTTATTCTTACGAGTGAAATGATACCAAGCATTTGATTTCTTTGACATGATGGAGTATTAAATCTTAGAATCTTAACTGATCAATGTGCAATCATCCACATAACATTCAAGACTGAAGCATCAATTATTTACACTTATAAACAAACAAAAAACGATACGAAACGATGCAAAACGTAAGTACTATGTTTTTAAACGTTTGGAAACGTTCGTTTCATAGAAAATGGACCAAAGTGATCGGAGACTTGCACAAAAATGTGAAAACCGGTTCTTATCGTCGGTTTCGGTGATGATTAAAAATTTTCATCGGTTAAAAACCGGGTTCCAGCTCTATACACGTCTGAGATCCACGGCTTGCAGCGGTCAACTGAGCACGCAGGGGTAGAGATATGCCCAGGCACTAGCAGGAGTCACGTGATCTTTGAATGATCATACAGAGGGCGGAGCCTAGGACTTTCCCTGTACACACGCACACACACACACACACACGCACATACACAGAGAAAATGAAACACGTTTTATTTAATAAACACATCAAATTATTCAAGGCGTGTGTGTATATATATATTCAAATACGTGTAATAAATGAAATAGACATATCGTTAACAAGTAAATAGACACACACACACACACACACATATATATATATATATATATATATATATATATATAATAACAATCAAGGGTTATGGTAGCCAAAAGGTACGGTATCATAGGTACCAGGCACCTGGTAATGTTTCCTATAGGTGTTACGACACACTTTCGTACCCCTAAGTTCCTTCACACACCCCAACTTCTGGGCCCGAAAATTGTGGGTTCCTACAGTCAGTTGGGGTGGTTGGTCGCCCTCATCTTCCAAGCACACTAGCTCCTTCAACGAAATTAAAGTTAACGATCCGTCGGTTCGCCTGGTTAAGCGTGATGCCCTTAGTCTTCACGATATATATGAGCTCCTCCCCTACCCTCACCCGTACCCCATAAGACAAAAGAGTCGACGTATGTGATGTCTTCATACTCATCCTTGATCTCATCAGTCAACTCTCTGAGGAATTCCCCAATAAGCGGCATGTATTCACCCTCCCTCGCTGTGAATATCACACTATCTGTGTCGGCGTACAGAACCATCCGCCCAAGAGAATGCAATAGTTGTGAAGCTGGTTACCGGTATGTTTGTAACACGTAAAGTATCTGTAGCTAATTCGGTAATGTTGTACTTTATTATGTACGTATTACCTACACTCACGATCTCGGGAGCATTGGCATAATCCCACACCTCGTTATAACTTTGGGCTAGATGAACGTTCCCTGGCCCGTATTCTGTGCAAATTTTCCCCGAAGGCTATTTAGACAACTTTGCACTAAAGCGCTTGCCCGGGTTCTTAGCAATTTGGGTCCGGTCAAGTTGTACCCCTTCATGGTCGCGGTAGCGTTTAATATACTCCGATTTTTCATCTCCGGTATCAACTCCTTGCGGATACCCTGATGCTTCTATCTTATCCTTCAAAAAAGTGTTTATATATGGCGTGAAAAGGTTGGGTAGCTTCTGGAACCTCAACACCTCATATTCTGTAGCCGTGGCGAACGGCTAGGGACAGCTCAGGGCTTGTATATACGCCTCTGATCTTCCGCTGGTTGGTTGTGTGATTACAGGCCCCATTGTTCTCTGCGCACTTCACGCACAGGGGAAACATGAGCTTGTCGTCTATAACGACGGGTAAGATCGGCATCCATAAGTCGCGAGGGGGGGAGCACGTCTACGAAAGAACGACCGAAGTAGTTTTTGTTTATATTTGTTGAGAACTCTTCGATGATGGGCAGGGCTGGTCCCACCAGCTTTTCAGGTGCTCCTACGGGGGGGGGGGTACCGGTTGTTCTTCATCACATAAGGGTATCAAGAACAAAAGTCGTAGTAATGGAGTTTCACGCCCTCCGTACGCGGAAAGTATAGCTTGAAGGGATTTGTACGCCCTCCGAACAAGCTATCACCGCATCTGAGAGGATCCAACACCATTGAACGCTTGGTGTTTATTTCTTCACGGTACTGTCCATCTGTCTCCATCCGTGCATCATATTCATGCTCCCACAAGACCTTGTGAGTGAACTGAGAGCCTAAAAGCTGATCGCGGGTGACACCAGTGACACAGTCACCAGCCCGTGTTGCGGGCGTGTTTTATGTATACACCGGTCTGCTGCTGTAGGTGTATGAACCAGTAAATAGCCTTATGCCCATAACTGCGAGGGTTGTTTCTGTGAATGACGGACAAAGTGTCTTTAGGCATGAAATTGTCCTTGAACACCGTAAAGTACAATGAGGCGATCGTGGTTGCGATTTGCAACGGATCGCATTTGAACCGGTCTATGTACATCCCTCTAAATGCCTGGAAGCATACTCTAAGCACGCGCACATCATTCATGCAATAAGCTCACATTCATCCGATATACTGTAAGGAGTATCTACATTAAAACTGTTGTAGTAGCGGTCAAAATCTTCACGCTCACTATCACTCATGTTGGCATAGTTAAAGTAATGTTTGGGGGGAGGTAGGCCTACGTAATTTAAAGTGTCGCTAGTGAGGAAAGTGTAAGGGAAATACCCTTTTGAAACTTCGACTGCTACGCCCATCACATTGGGTGGCTTCGCTAATTTACAAGGTGTGAATGATAAAGTGTTTTTAAACTGAACATTACCACTTATTTGCATCTGTATAAGTTTGTTTCCTCTTTTCAAGGGATCGCCTGTAAATATCTCCGATGATTCATGCTCAAGCAGTTCCTTATAAAGTAACTGTGTGGCAAATTTTGCCCCGTTATGGGCAAGAATATAGTCATTTTTTTTTAATTTGTCCGCTAACTTGACAATATAGGACACAAAGAGTTTCACAGGGCTGTCGTGTGCGATCGTTTTAAAAACGTTTGTTAGTTTACCACAGTTGTGAAACTCATAACACTCGACTTCCATGCACTCATCGCAGATAGTCTGGCTTACAAGTTGATGTGGGATGACCTCTTTGGTTTCAACAACCGTATATGTTTATATATCGTAGTACACAGTTATATAAGGTCTATTTTTAGGCTTAGCATCTTTCATATAACATACATGCTTTATACCATCTGCCTTAAATTTCTTGTGGCATGTAGAACGGTGAATTTTATCACATTTATGCTTGAATTTCCCCCAATTATCCATCATATGAAACACCACATTCACAGATTCTCATTTTCCTGCACGTGCCAAGTGACTTATGGAGCTCAAAAGTTATTATTGAAAAATGTGCGTCTACACACATTACAGTCCCTCTTCTCAGCTTCAACTACACGACTTTCACATTTGGAGCTTTTACCTGTTCACATACTATGTGGCAATCCTGACAATGTTTCACTATATCATCCGCAAACTCGAGACATCCCTTACACAAATCATGATGCCTTCCATATTTTCGGCTTTTATCATAACCGGTGTAAAGGTCCCTTATATTACGGATGGGGAGATAGGTTGACCCTGACAGCCCTAAAATAAGTAGGGGTCTTCTATGATCTCTCACACTGCTTTTAAAAACATACACAGTCCTACGACGATCATCCATTCCAAATACAACTATACGAGCATTCATTTCCTGCTCTACCCTTCTCAGCTCTTCAGGACCCATATTACACTCAAACTCAAGCTTGCAATCTGAAGCCAGTTTACGAGCACGCTGCACAACCGTAGACAGCCAAATTTTTCTGGCCCCCGTATTTAGTACAGTAAACATACGGGTCAAGACTAATGCTAAAAAGCCGCAACCACGATCAAGCCGCAACCACGATCGGTGTTTATATGCCGTCTGTAAGTAGCCTGAGAATTGAAGTTAAGAGTATAAAGTACGGCACTATGGCCCGCAACACGGAATACACGGTCAATATCTACCGTGAAGTTGTCCATATTGAAGGCTGTACTATTTTAAGAGGCCTGTATTATACGGCCTAATATATACTGTATTCTATATCTACAGCTGCCAAGCGTCTGAATGGTATTACTACCCAAAAATCATCTACATCCCCATCATCTGACCCGAACCCGAAGAACAGCCTCGTCCTGACCACGTTCGTCGCGGTTTTGAAGGACAAACGCCACAATACGTTCAACTACGCGTCGTAGTCCGTGTTCATCACCATTGCTTATACATGAATCCAGGATCAACCCTGACTATGTACCGATTTCTAGTCAGGGCCGGGGTGGGGGTAGCGGTGCGCACCAGTTCGAATGTCATGCCATCCTCTACAGCACGAGAAGCAGCTGCTGTTGTAGAGGATGCGACTGGAATTGAACAGGAATAAGGGGGGGTACATCTTTATTTGAGGAAGGAACTAGTGTGGGGGGTTGTGTCGTAAGACGTAGAGGGTTGGGGCGCTATTACCGGGGGTCTAACAACCGGTGCACTCGTGGCACGCTCTATACCTGACGTGGAAGGCTCTTCATCATGCCTCCGCTTTGAATTATCGCGTGAGGGGGCTACAGGTGTCGCTGGTGTGTGTTCGCCAGCGGGGATGGATTCTGTAACCACAACTACACTGTCATCGGGATCGTCTGTAGTATCGATGATGGGCACATGATGCTGTACCTCGTCGTCATTCACGGTTCTGTAGAAGAGGAAAGACAAGACTGTAGAATATAAGGACCACTTAAATTTTTATTATATTTTCTAAATGATCCACTTAGGAGTGTGACGTGTTAGAGGTGGATTCGGCCCCACAACATATCGAACATGTATTAAAAAGCAGCCTCCCACATACATTGAGGAATAAAGGTTTGTCTTTATAATCTATTGAGTGAGGACCCCATCACACAGTGGTCCGATACAGGCGAGATCATTGTGGAAGGAACAGGGGTACAGGGCTCGAATATCGTCGACATGGTCCATGATCTGGTGAGAGCCGTGAGAAAGTAGGGTAGGCTCTCACCATCAGGATGGAAGCATATTAAAGCAAGACTACAACAAATAACTGTCCCCAAAGCATTGATAGGAAATCTAAATAGGTTAAAAGACTTGGAACAATCCTCACATGTACCACAACTGAGCACGCCATCACCCCCAACGGTAGCATCTCTGAAGAGGAGGAAGAAGAGACCAAACAACAACAATCAACCCTCTCCACGTGCCTCTAAAATACGCAAATGGTTAACATATTAAGAAAACGTTATTATGACATTTCTAGCCCAGCCTCCTACGGCTGTGTTGATAGACTGTATAGGTGTGTTTATAATGATGGAGTAGGGAAAAAAGGCGTTGAAAGGTTTTTGTGGGAACAGGATGCTTATACACTTCATAAACCGGTGAGGAAAAGGTTTAAAAGAGCCAAGACAACAGCGGCTTCGATTGGCTATTTGGCAGGCGGATTTAACAAATATGCAAAGGTATTCAATGTATAACGATGGCTACCGCTACATCCTATTCATAATAGGTGTGTTCTCTAGATACGTGGTTAATTCCCCTGAAACAGTTGCTAAAGCTACCAAAACGCTGATGTTGAAAGAAAACAGGATTCCAGACTATTTTTGTACGGATATGGGGAGAGAATTTAAAGGCCGCGCTTTTCAGAACATGCTGACAGTTTAACATCAGCTACTACACTAGCAATTCTATACATAAGGCCTCTTTAGCTGAAAGAGTTCATACCATAAAGGAATGCATGCATCGGTATTTTACATATAAAAACACATACAAATATATAGACATTCTGGAGTCACTGGTCTCATAGCACAACCGTTCACACCATCGCACGATTGGGACAACATCTAACGAGGTTTTAGAAAGAGGTATGCACACAGAGCGTGAGGTGAGAAGAGATATTCGTAGAACCATACCACACTCGACACGTTTCAAAATCAATGATTATGTAAGGCTGTCGGGTTCTGGTAATAAATTCGCAAAGGGATTTGAGGAAGGTTGGACACGTGAGATTTTTAAAGTTAGGGCTATGAGACCTAAAGGCGAGATAATGCTGTATTACGTTGAAGATAATGGGGAAGAAATCGCAGGAGGCTTTTACCGCGAGGAGTTGCACAAAGTGACATTTAATTTAGGAAAAAAACATGTTTAAAATTTAAAAAGTTTTAGGCAGCAAAGGATCAGGAAAGAGAAAAATGTACCTGGTGAAATGGCTAGGATACCCAGAAAGCTTCAACACCTATATAAAAGCTGATGCAATAATAAAGCTTAAATAGTGTGCAACATGGCCTCTAACCATTTCTACGTCACATTACCGTCCTCTTTTCTGTCTGTACATCCTGTTGCGAGAGACTTAAACGTTAGTTTAAAAAGCTCAAATCGTACGGCTGATTTAGTATACGAAATCGTAAACAAAGAAACCCCTGCACACACTCTGACTCTAAAATCACAAGCTAACAGAAATATTAAAGACAAAGGACTGTTCAAAATTATAACCTAAGGACGATATGGAGCAGCCCTCCAAAGAGATACCTTTCACGAAGTACAGCAGATTTGTCCAGCCTAATGTATCAGCTGAAATTGGAGAAATTGGACGATGGCTATCCATCCCCAGACATGTGCTATATTTACAGCAATATCGTTATAGAAAAAACTATATATGCTTACAACATGGTATCGTATGTGATACCTTTAGTTCTTAATTAAATACAAATTATTAATTAATTGAATTAAATAACTTCAAAATTGTCTCGGGATTGGCGACATAGCCTATTGGGAATGAAATTAATTGCCATACAATAACCCCCATATGTAGGCATTGGGCCTGCATGACAACAAGAAAACCAAATTTATTTTTATATCAAAGTTTTCCAATGCTGACTTATGAAAATTACTTCGAGAGAAGAGTCAATGAACTTTGCAAAATCAGCAAATAATAAAAGACGAAGATTTATATTATATTAGTGGCTCGCTCCGAGCTTGCTTATGTTAAGCCCTGCTTTTAAGCAAAGAAGATGTACTTAATCTTCCTATAAGTTCTGAGTGAATAACGTGATATAAACCTAATAACGCAAAAGGATAGGCCTATACCTTCAGGAATTTAAATATAGTGACTGCCTATATTAATTATATCAAATCAACGAAATAATAAGGTAAGGCAATTTCTTTGTTTACCATTAGGCAGCGCAAATACCGAAGGCAAATAAACATAAAGAGGTCCTTTAAAGACCTACATATACATAACGCTCTAACGAAAAAACGTAGGGCTTTTGTCGTTAACTCTCCACTGAAATCTGCTGGAAATTTCCAACGGATGAAGGTAACAGGCAATCAACCCAGTAAGCCCAATATAGTTTTTTTCACAATCGTGGCGCATCAGATTGTTGGGTACTCAAGCGCGCCTGCTTCCTATCGCTCACATTCCCAATCATAGAAAACAGAACTTGAGCATTACATATGAAAAACTCATTATGTGAATGTTGCGACCAATCTATTAACCAATATCTCAATATATATAAGAACGATTGAGGGGAAAAGTTTCCCATTCGGTGATGAGAGTTTAATAGTGAAGCTCCACTTTCGTCGCACTGAGTTATAATGGCCCGAAAGCCTTTCACAGTCTATCGAGGGGTGAGATACCAGCGTGGGAGTGGGCTTGGATCAAATTTTTCAACCATATTGCGCACGGCTGTCCCCTTGAAGAGGGGTGCCAGATATCTCGGGAAGGCGTTATAATCAGGTTTTAACACGGTAGAAGACATAATGGCAGGGGCTAGACCTAAAGCTCTAAAAAAGCACTTAAAGCGTACACGGGACGAAATCATCAAAGATGCAGAGAAAAATTCGTGGTGGGAAGAAGGCTATCCGGAAGAAGGGGTTACCAGCACGTGGCGTTAAACGTAAAAGTACATCAAAAGAGAAGTGCTCTAAGCGAGTGAAGCCTATGGTTGATCATTTTTTTAACTGATATATGCTAAGGACATTACTCATGAATCATAGCTTGCTTACTACTTGTCGAGAGAGGTGGCACTATTTCTGACTCGTCATGGCACGTTTCATCCATCCGTGTAGTTCACACTGTTGTAAATCGGAGCTGTCCCTCTTTGACATGCACCAAACTCAAGTTTCTATTGAGCACAGTGACTTTATTACGATTGACCCGTTAAACATAATTAGTTCCCCGAGTGTTCCTATAGAATTCATCATCCCCAGTTCGGGCCCTTACTTTTTTGATCCAAGCTGTGTGCACATGTACGCTAAACTACGTATAGCACATTCAGATGGAACGGATTGCAACGGCAAGTACGCTGTATTTCCAGAAACAAACTTTCTACACTCCATATTCAGACAGTGTGACGTATAATTAAATCAGGTCAACATCTCAGCAGGAACGGGCTACTACCACCTACAAGCCTATCTGGAAAATGTGCTCAACTTTTCAAAAGTGAAGGATACCTTTTTAACTGCTGAGGGCTATTATCAGGCTAAAGACGAGAGCAGTATAAAGGACAAGTTTAAAAATTCTAAAAAGAAGATATACGAGTGTTTTGGTCGCCTGCATACAGACTTCACATTCCAGGAGAAGCTGCTTGTGAATGGTGTCGACATGAAAATATGGCTCACTCGCACGAATCCTGAGATGTTTAAATCTGGGAGCTGATCAAGAAGAGGGCACAAAGCCCGTTATGATTCATATTATGGAAACACCTTCACGTACGCCGTGTGAAATTAAGTTCGCCTAAACAGTTAGAAATTGAAAAAAATTTACTACATGCCACAGTAAAATACCCAATTAACAGAGTACAGATCAAACTATACACGGTGCCCGCAGGGTTGGCATCGAAACATAAAAAACATCGCCCTAGGAGCTCTACCTAAAAGGTTATTAACTGGAATGCAGGAACACGTTTCTGTGAATGGGAAATATAAAAAGAACGCCTTTAAACTCGAGAATTTCGGCCTTAAAAGTATAACTTTATACGTCGATGGCATAGCGTTGGGAATAATGGAAACGGATTATTCATCAGACGCTGTTCCCGCTTTGCTCGAGAGCTTATAATAATCTTGCACATAACGCCGGTACTTGTGATGAATTAGGAATTGGTGTAACGCAGAAAGAATTCATCGATCAATTTAACCTTTATCTATATGGCATCACTCCTGACTTATCTGCTAGTGTAAACACACACTTAAGTCCACAGCAGAGTAGAAACATTTCAGTCAGATTCGAATTCTCCAAACCGCTACACGCCCCTATTAGTGTACTAGTATACCTCGAATCATAGGCCCTAATAGAAATCGACAGACTCAGGAGTGTAGTCACTGACTTTTAAAATGGATGCAAATAAACTCGAGAGTAATGAATCGTGACCGAATCACACGTTCCAAATTTATCGGTGTTTGCGAAGAATGAAACATTGAAGATCCCAGATACGAGAGAATGTGGCGCAATTATTCTGAACACAGATGTTATTGGTGGCGAAGGGATTCATTGGATAGCCATCTATTTTAAAAATAGGGAAAGAATGTACTATTTTAACTCGATGGGGACTCATCCTTGGAATGACTATTATTGTAAAATTTCTCAAATAGATACATATCCCCGTTACCGATTCCAGGGATATTCTAGTAATACTTGCGGCATGTACTGCCTTTCATTTCTTTCACATGTCACGTGGAAAGGAATTTACAAATTTTTTAAAATTATTCGACCCGTGTCACACTCAGCGGAATGATGAAATAGTATGCAGGCAGATAAAAAACGGCTCCCGTTTGTGCACACTTGATGTAGTGTATGACGTTTTACGTGTGTATATATATAATATATATATATATATATATATATATATAATATATAACTTGAATAATTGCAACAATATTGTGTAAACTATAAGATGTCTCCAATAATGTTAGTCTTGTGCTCTGTAGCTTATTTAAAATGTAATAGATGCTAATTCTGTAACTAATTTAAGTTGAATATAAAAATTGTACTATTTTACAAAACATTCCTTATGATTCTACCATGTAATAAATTGATGAAAATACACTGCGTCTTCTTACCCGAAACACAAGGAAAAGAAAAAAAAAGCTCTTACCCGAAACAAGAAAAAGAAAAAAAAAGCTTACATTACTTCATCGATGATACGACAATGACTGTGCTGGGTGTGTTGCAATACTTCAACCTCCCTATACAGGTCACTGTCCACGACTTGCGTTTCTTCAAAACTATTACGAAAAGATTCTATAACACGAGTTAGCTCCTCATCGATCCTTTAAGGAGAAAGAATACAGATGTAGACAGAAATTTTTAAATTAATTTCATTAGTTCATACATCTTTCTGAATCTTTTTTAATAATAAAAATTCATTTGTTTTTCAAAAAATACATAGTATATATATATATATATATTATATATATATATATAATATATATATATATATATATATATATATAGGGGTTAGACAAAATAATATGAACACCCGCCGATTTCACTGGTTATCTTTACGGACTGCTCAGACACAAAGTAAACGGTCAAATGACTGGCAAACCTATTTAAATGCGTAACAGAGAGTGTATACGTCATGTTATAACCCTCACGTTGTTTTTACAGATCTGAGTGAATTATGAATTAGCAGTTATGAAAGACCTGTCAGACTTCCAAAGAGGGCAAATTGTCGGAGCGCGGATGGTGGTGCATCGGTGACGAAAACCGCTCAGATGTTCAATGTATGCAGAGGAACTGTCTCTATGGTCATGTCTGCATACCAAAACCATGGAAAGACAAGCACCGACAAATGCAATAGTGGACGCAAGAAGAAGCTGTGTGATCGAGACCGCCGGGTGCTAAAGCGCATTGTGACAAAGAACCATAAAACCACAGCTCCAAAAGTGACTGCAGAGCTTAACCAGCATCTTGCAAGCCCGGTATCGACCAGAACTGTACGTCGCGAGCTCCATGGAGCTGGATACCATGGGAGGGCTGCAATTGCCAAGCCCTTCCTTTCGCACATCAACATTGAGCGGCGCATAAAATGGTGTAATGACCATAAGAATTGGTCAATGGACCGGTGGAAGAATGTAGTCTACTCCGACGAATCCTCCTTTACGCTATTTCCATGTTCCGGTCGAGTTTACGTCTGGAGACAGCCTAAAGATGCTTATTAGGGTGTGTTTATGGTATATGGTGAAAAATGCGAAATGAAAATGCAAGGGAGCGGAACCCTTTATTTTGTGAGGATACATGAGAAAACAGAACAGGCAAAATTTCTTTGTAATCCAACAACATTTAGAGGCTGCCCACAGCTGATAGGTATTTTCAATTTATAGGGCAATGGAAATTTTAATTCTCAGTTTAAATGATAAATTGCATCTCCAATATACATCTCCAATAAGTATTCAGAACAAATATATCGTGTGAGTATATTCACTAAATTCATAATTAACGATTAAAGTACATGACACCTCGAGTGTTGGCGTTCATTTTTTCATCAAAGTGGCTTTGGAGGCTGTCGGCAAGACTTTACGATGTTCTTCGACGATTTGAATCATGAACTGCATCTGCTCTTCGTTCCGAGTCCTTCCAGCCTTCGTGAATTCTTGAATCAATGCTATGCCTCGCTCTGCTGCATCATTCACTACATTTAAGGAATCCACCCTGATCTTTGCTGAACCAAAGCTGGTGTTGTTTTCCCAGTTTGATGGATCCTCTTGCAGGAAATCGACCGGAAGATCTAGAAGGGTGAGCAGATTGTACGTATTGGAAGAGCAAAAGTCTGCCAGGGTCTTTCCTCTTGGATCTGGAATCCAGACTCGTCGGGGGGGAGCTTCTGACCCTTCAACGGAATTCATATTCTCTACCATTTTCCGCTTATCATCATCATCGACTGCAGGATCGAATAGTGCAAGGCCCACGTTTACCTCATTGAGGTACCAGAGATGCCGATTAAAACTCTTGTACCCAGCGGCGTTGGTGTTTTGCAACTTTTGAAGGAGGGCTAAGTCGCTTCGTGGAGCGCTTGCTGCTTCTCTTGCTGAAAACCACGGAAGGACGTAATCTTGAGCAACGAAGAGACAGAAGTCCCGCAACCCAGAAATCAGGCGGTCACTGCTACTTGCTCCACGAGATGTTGAAGGACATTGGTTCATGTGCATCGTGAACTGGTATCTGAACATCCAAATCTTGAAAGAGTAAATTCCACGCGCCATCCACCGTGCTCGGTGCAAAGCCCCTGGAGCCATGAACACAGGACTCCGACGTCCGTGAGGTACTCCTCCCAAGAAAATGACTACAAGTTCAAGAAGCTCTTTGTAGTCATCTCGGGATGCTTCACTTTCAGAAGGTCATTTGCTTCATGAATCATCTTCTCGGCCCAGCGACTGATCACTGCAGCCGTGTCCTCTTCGTCCGCGGCAGTGGAGTATTCATTCAATTTCAGTTGCGGCCAAACATTACGGAAGCTCTGGAAAATCGTAATCTCAGGTCCTTTGGAAAGGTCTCCAACAAGGAAAGAAAATACTGCTTCAAGCAGCAGTTCCAGCACGTGATGTCGACACGCAAAGTAAATCATTTCACGCCCGAGAGCCTGCTCTACTCGCACACACACTCCTCCATGGATGCCGGTGTTGGTGGCTGTCGTGTCAAAGCAGTGGCGGTTCCTCATATGGGCAATATGGGCAGCCGCACAGGGCGGCATTTGTGGAGGGGCGGCATGAGCGCCTGCAAAAAAAATAAAAATAAAAATAAGAATAAATAAATAAAGAAATAAATAAAAATAGTTTATTTATGGCAGTTGTGCAATTTAATTTGTATTTTTCCTGTTCATAGTATCATAATTACATTCTCTTAAGTGAGTTATTCTATTTACGTGATGAAGGATTTGTAAAATTCAGAAATTTGAGTCTTTGTTTTGGTTCTGAAGTTCCAACAATTAGTCCAATAAAAAGTTATTTTGTGAAAGAGTTATGTCTGTCCTTTATTTTGGGGGGATTCGAATGTGTGTGTGTTGGCGAACAGGGGGGGGGGGCGCTGAAGGTGAGGTTCGCCCAGGGCGTCATGTAAGCTAGGACCGCCACTGTGTCAAAGCAAAGAGCTTTGATCTTCTGGCCAAGATCCCAGTTTTCGATGGTTTCGATGATGACGATTGCTGTCCTTTCTGCCTTGGAGTCTGGGAGTTTGGGGATGGCTAGAATCTTGCTCATCTCATCCCCGGTAACTAAGATGGCTAAACGGTCGATTTTGTCTCTTCCCATTAAGTCTGCCATAAGTTTTCCATCCCAGTGAAGAACAAGAGGGCATTCAGGCTTGTAGGAAGCTCTCACCTCTGCTTCGTGGGCTGATCTGTACCTGGATCTGCTGGCCCGAATAGCACTTGGACTGAGGCACATCTCACTTATGTCCTGACCCATTTGCATGCCAAAGGGGATGAGAACACTGGGTTAATAAACACTAGAAGTGACTTAAAAAGGGCGCATAAATAAATGAGCATATGGGTAAAACTTTGGGGTCTTTGGGCAACCTCTAAATATTTGATGATTTTCCAAAACAATCATGTGCTTTATTTGCTCCCGGAACCTCATCATTTGCGGGGTTCCGTGACCCGAAATTCACACTTTCAGTTTTTAAAAGCACCCTAAATTGCTTATGACCCCGACTGCCTGACCCCAACCGTTAAGCATGGAGGCGGATCTGTGATGGTTTGGGCAGCAATATCATGGAATACTCTTGGCCCAGCTGTAGTACTGCATGGTAGGGTTAACGCCCAGGTCTATCTGTCAATATTGGCTGACCAGGTCCATCCCATGGTCCAAACGCTGTTTCCCAATGGCGGCGCCGTCTTCCAGGATGATAATGCACCAATCCACACCGCTGGGGTCGTTAAAAACTGGTTTGAAGAGCATGTTAGTGACGTAGAACGCTTGGATTGGTCTCCACAATCCCCGGATCTTAACATTATCGAGCATCTGTGGTGTCAGTTGGAGCAGCAGGTCAGAAGCCGATTCCCACCACCGGCGTCTTTGGCGGAACTGGAGCAGGGTTTGCTCGAAGAATGGCTCAGGATTCCTCTAGCCACTGTCCAAAAGCTGTATGAATCAATTCCCCGACGCATTGCAGCTGTTATTGCCGCTAAAGGAGGACCAACTCCATATTAAGAATAAAAACCGCCATTTATCAAGGTGTTCATATTATTTTGTCCAACCCCTGTATATATATATATCAGACATGGGGGTCAATCAGAGCTAAACCTAAGGATTTTTTAGTGGGTGGGTGATTTCACAAACTCGTCATTGTGATGTTGCATTAAAATACACCTTTTCTGTATTGTTTGTACAATACAGAAAACTTTCCAACCTAACAAATTTATAGTCCAAAATTTTAAGACTACACAAGTATCCACATAGGTACAAACGTCGGTATTGAATATCTTTGTAACCAGTAACAGCACTCCCATTTGGCGATTGCAGAATCGGCTCAGCATTTAATTTGAAACAATTTTAAAACCTTGACTTCTTGACATCATCAGACTGCATGTAAATTTTGAGAAGTGAAATACATATTACATATTGATGAAAACAATATCTGCAAAATTAAAACACAGCTGTTCAGTAAAACAATGGGTATCGTATAAGAAAATGCAATCAATTAGTAAATTGTATTTGTAAGACTAAGGAAGTTTTTTCAACATATATACCTACATTTTCATTTATAATTATATTCATATTGCCTCCACAGTGACAAGTGAATAATAAGTCATTCAATGAAAAATAATGGCAGTTAAAAATAAGCACAAAAATACAAAAAAATTGCGAAATTATTCATTACATAGATGCACATAACGTATGTAATACATCATTAATTTATCATCTGTCAGTAATTATTACAGTTAGCTATTGCTTAACGCGAATTCATATTTCACAATTTCGGAAAAAAACGAGATACAGTGTAATCGTTAACGGTAAATTTTACAAGACAATCTTTCAGTAAAGAGAAACATATTCCTAATTTTCTTGCCTCGTTTAATATGATTTTAAGTTACAAGGTGGTTTTCAAGAGTGCTCGTGTTACGCGACATCGCAAGCCTTCTGTCACTACGGAAAATATTATAATGCGATACCACTCTTTCTACTGCCATTGAATGTGGAGCTGCAGTGAGAACAAGATTCACGAGTGCTGTAAGTGGAGAGTCAGGATTTTTGGTCACAGCTTCAGAAATACGTTTGAATTTCGTGTTGATGTCTTCATGTTCGTTCAACCTCGGATTGTTGATAAAAATATCAATACAATCGTCAGTAAGTTTCATAGAGTCGAAATGGCTGTTCATTTTCCGAAGAATGTTAGCCTTTCTGGCCATAACTTCAGATGTCGAATTAAAAACCTCTGAAATTTCTTTTAACGACGCATTTGCTCCTTCGTCCATTCTCTTTTACAAGAAATTCTTAATTGACTCAAGTGTCTCATGCCTAATAGCACTGAAAGAGCGATTTGATAACGTGACGAACTGATTAGAAATTGCTCGTCTTGCTCTCCTTCTACCTACACCTGTATCTTCTTTTGCCTCCTTGTGTTGATCGCCATCCGTTGTCGGTTTACTTGTTCCTGCACCTTTAACTGGCTGGGTGAAATCTATTTAGTGGGTGGGTGAAATCCTTTACTGGGTGGGCGATCACCCACCCAGTTAACATGTTAGATTTAGGCCTTGGGTCAATTACTGGGTTTCTATTACTATTACTTTTAATTCCTTCTATTACTATTACTTTAATTTTCATCTACTATTATTACTTGGTCATCTATTACTATTACTTTTGTATGTGGGGTACTTTACTCATTTGAAAAGGATCTTTATGTCTATTTAAATGCAATGAGAAGCAGTGTTAACAAACACTTTATTTCAGACTCAACAGGTACAAACATTATACAAGAGGTCCATAGAAAATTAAGAGATAGTTGGCTGGAGCACTGACTAAGTAAGCCAGTGAATCACTGTGTATAATGCAGGGCTGTGGAGTCGGAATCAGGAGTCGGAGTCGTGGAGTCGGTCAATTTTGAGTGGAGTCGGAGTCGGAAGTACATAGTTGGATGGAGTCGGAGTCGGTGCAAATCCTTCAATTATAACCATAGCAGCCTAGGCCAAGGCCTAGCTCAATTTTATGAATAAAATAGATTTAACTTAATGTTTTAATATATAATATAATATATAAATAATATATAATATATAATATATAACATATAAATATATAAATATAAATAATATATAAATATAGTTGCTTATAATTAATAAGGATTATAATTAATTAATTAACATAATTAATAATAAGGAAATTTAAAAATTTTGTACTAGCAACCCTAAATCTTTTTCAGATTTTTAGATTTCAATTTGATAATTTTGATAAGCATCACTGAAAGAAGATTTAATGGAAGCGATCCTTTTTTTAAGAACAAATTCAGTTTAGGTTAGTACATTTTGTTACGGATGTTTATAATAATACAAAAACATCTTATTAAGTTGCTAAACCAATAATAATCTTATTTTGTTTAAGTTTCAATCAGTTTGTATTTTGGGATTTTTGTAATTTTTGAATAAAGAGAAAAAAAGCCATTAAGGCATAGTTACAGCTACTAAGTAACCTGATGAGTCATGTGGTGGTGACGAAATGCCTTGTTTATGAATCTCCATTGGCCTAATAAAGCTAATCGTAATCAATTTGGCCTTAACATTCCATCGGAGTCGGAGTCGTAATTATACAAGTCAGATTTCTGGAGTCGGAGTCGGAGTCGGAATGTTAAAATTTTTGGAGTCGGAGTCGGAGTTGGACTCGGCAAATTTTATCACCGACTCCACAGCCCTGGTATAATGAACATACAAATACAATGATCTAATCATGAGGTGGTGTGCCAACTATCACTAACATAAGTAAAGCTATCACCAGGAAGACTACACATGGATGAAAGGGTCAAGTTATTATCTTCACAGAAGGCTTTTAAGTGGTTGCTAAACAAAGAATTATCATTAAGCACATTAGCATTAAAGTCACCAATAATAGCTAACATGTCGTATCCAATTCATCAATAATACTGCTGACCTGCACCAATTTAATGAGGTAATCTTCATTATCAACTACCTAAAAAGGCAAATAGATACACAGAATTACAAATTTTTTATTGTCTACACAAATTTCTATGGGTAGCCTACAAGGAGACCATCTTGTTTATCTCTGGTGGCCTCCCCGATCCCATGAGTTACTGGACAGGCTATTTAGGTCCTTTAAGTCCTGTTTCCTTAGCCATGTTTCCCGCAGACAGAGAATATCAGCATCCTCTAACAGCTTATCAATTATGATCCGCCTGTGTTTGCTGTTATTGCCTAAGCTTAAGACTCTACAGTTATAAGAGATTACCTTGAATGTTGTAATTAGGAAGATGCAGGAGTTCTGACAGTCATCTCTACATGTTGAACTCCACTTATACCAGGCATAAATTATCCTCTCCAGCCCTTGCGAGGGGCTAGGTGTTTTTCTTCCCTTCTTCTCATAGAACCGCCATAGATATACCCGTTCCGGCCATACTGCTGGATCCATAAATACCGGTGGATCATCACAGACTGCTGTAACTTGAAAGGAACTGTACGTAGTCCATCTGGAATCAATTTTCCTACATGTAACCTGAAGGTTCACTTTATCTTCCACAAATGCCTCGGCCGTAAGATCAGATCGACATCTCGAGACTACTGCAGTGGTTACAGTTCTCGGAGGGGTCGCTCGCTCGCTTCCGGCCCCTCCTTACCACCACTGCTCAAGATGCCTCCTCATCATGACCCCCGACTGCATTCCCAGCATCCCGATTTACCAAGGCACCTGGGGGGGGGGGGGGTACCCTGTGTGAGATGGTATTGAGCTGGCGATGTAGCAGTGTCTGGATTTAAGGATCCAGGATAAGACTGAGAAGCAGAGGGCTCTGCACTCATGGATCCAGGATGAAGCTGAGAAGCAGAAGGCTCTGCACTCATGGATCCAGGATGAGGCTGAGCGGCAGCCAAATAACAAATATTTGTTTCAACCAAATCATTACAATTTCAGACTGTAGGTCTTGATAAATTTTACCTCATTGAAGGAAAAATTTGCCACAATATTAATTCATATACATATTTATTTTAGTTTAGAGTAGATTTAGTTCATTTTTCAGTTCTTTGTTCACACAATATGTCCATTGCCAATGCAATAGACAAGTAATAGACTATTATTTATTACTTTGTCTTCTATTACTATTACAGCCAAAAAATTATGATCTATTACTATTACTTGAAAAATCCTGTAATAGTCTATTACTATTACCACATGTCTGATAACTTATATATACTCATATCAACTTTAGTAGTTCTAAAACATACTTTAATTTGCAGGGATCGTCTGTCGACGCGGCTATATCATTCGAGTTGAAATTCGGAATATATACGTAAAGTAGAAATTTGAGTCCCCTTTAAGAGAAAATGTAAAATAATAATAAGCAGTAAGTCTATTCATTCACCTACACTCTGATACATTCTTTATTGTGAGGACGGATGAATAGCTGGCACAGCCTGCCGACACTGGAACCCGAGCCCCAAAGAGATCGCTTCACACTTCAAAATGTGATTATTAAAGATTTTCTAAAAATAATTAACACTTGCAAAAGAATCTTTATTATTATATTATTTAATATGATTCCCACTCTTTACCTATAATATATACTTCCATATATATATATATATATATATATATATATATATATATATATATATATATTATGTATATATACATATGTTAAACACAGACCGTGCATGGAACAAGGAACTCTTCTGGGAAATTACATCCACTATAGTTCGAATAAGTAATGATAAATGACAAATACTATAGTTTTTTTCTTTTTCATGATGTTAGCCCGACGTGGCCAACGGGTCACTCGCAGAGGTCCCAAAAATATAGCTTCCCTCACCTAGCTTACACCTAGCCTACTACATTCAGAACCTCAATATAAGCAAAAGACTCGTTGCATTCACGTCGGATTGAATACATCAAAGAAAAAGGGGTAACTATTGTATTTTTAGCCAAAAAACAAAACTTAAACCTCAACCGGGACATTGAGCGTCCACTTTTCAAGGCACACAACACGTCCGTTTAATATACACAAACTCAGAATGGTCCCCTGAGAAACTTATAAGTTAAACACAGACCGTGCATGGAACAAGGAACTCTTCTGGGAAATTACATCCACTATAGTTCGAATAAGTAATGATAAATGACAAATACTATACGTTGTTTTTCATGATGTTTAGCCCGACGTGGGCAATGGGTCACTCGCAAAGAGGATCCTATCTGCTTTGCAGATAGCTGGTGAGGGAAGCTATATTTTGGGACCTCTTTGCGAGTGACCCGTTGCCCACGTCGGGCTAACATGAAAAAGAAAAACTATAGTATTTGTCATTTATCATTACTTATTCGAACTACGTATAGTGGATGTAATTTCCCAGAAGAGTTCCTTGTTCCATTTAAGGTCTGTGTTTAACATATAAGTTTCTCAGGGAACCATTCTGAGTTTGTATATATATATTATATATATATATATATATATGGGATGAATTTCACAATAAAACACGTGAAATGAATGCTGCAAACCCACAAGGAAAAAGAATCGTTTTTCTTTTTCCTTGTGGGTTTGCAGCATATATATATATATATATATATATATATATATAATATATATATATACAGGGGTTAGACAAAATAATATGAACACCCGCCGATTTCACTGGTTATCTTTACGGACTGCTCAGACACAAAGTAAACGGTCAAATGACTGGCAAACCTATTTAAATGCGTAACAGAGAGTGTATACGTCATGTTATAACCCTCACGTTGTTTTTACAGATCTGAGTGAATTATGAATTAGCAGTTATGAAAGACCTGTCAGACTTCCAAAGAGGGCAAATTGTCGGAGCGCGGATGGCTGGTGCATCGGTGACGAAAACCGCTCAGATGTTCAATGTATGCAGAGGAACTGTCTCTATGGTCATGTCTGCATACCAAAACCATGGAAAGACAAGCACCGACAAATGAGATAAAATTAGATTATTTTAATTATCAAAATATTTTATCGAAATGAATACCATCAATGCTGCTATATATAGTGATTATTTGCTACAAATTTCATTGAAATTTGGGAAAAACTTTTGAAAACATTGGAGAAAATGTAATCTGCATAATAATTCGGAACGCAGTGTATTTCTAACAAGAAGCTTGGTTGCTATTAAAATTTTACTTAATTTTGTGAACTAGATTTATAAAATTAATAATCTTTACATATATAGTGGGTATGACCGCTACCCTGGAACATCATCCCAATGCAGTTCCGCGGCGATGGGACTCAAAATAATGTGATTTGAGCTGGGCACGACTTTGCAGATAATCAAATTTAGCTTATTAGATCCCCATATCGTTTGCAAAGCCCCATCATTTTTTTTAATTTATTTCATTCAATTAATACAAGATTTTTAAACAACAAAAAATACTTTTATTAAAATTAAAGGGGATAAGAAATTGAACTGAAAAGTTAGCACAACACAACCCTTATTTAAAGGTTGCAAGAAGAGTTTGATATGCCTTTGAGAATGGTATCCTTCTTGGAATCGAGGTACTTCTTCCGATGCTCTTTTCATTCTTGCTGAGGAGTCATATTCCTGCATCAATGCAACTCCCCTTTCAGTAGTGTCATTCACTACTCTAAGATCTTTGACCACTGATCACTGACGCGATGGTAAAGACCGCATCACGGTCACTAGTTTTAGTGCGATCAGTAGTATAGCCGCAAAAGGGGAGAGTGCAAGAATGTTGCAAAGGGGGTGGGGGTTGTTGCAAAGGGTGGGGTGTTGCAAAGGGTGGGGTGGGGGGTGTTGCAAAGGGGGTGGGGGTTGCAAAAAAAATTAAAAAATAAAAAAAAATAAAAAAAGAACAAAAAAGAAAAAAGAAAAAGAAAAAATACCCCAAAGGGCCCTTTGTTGCCAACCGGGGTTGCAAGGGGCATGCAACTTGGGGGCTTCCCCCAAGCTATTCCCCCCAAAGGGCCAGAGAGAAAGGAGGAGAGAAAGGAGGAGAGGTGTTCACCTGGCAGGAGCCAAGTGCATATTAAGACTTCAGCCGAGTAGGCGTTGTTTTATAGGCTCCTAATCAGCCAGAATCAGCCAGTTGGCTGAGCCAAGGGGGAGAGAGAGACACCTGAAGGAGAGAGAAAGACACCTGAAGGAGAGAGAGAGAGAGAGAGTAGTGGCCTTTGATTGCAAGGCATGACAACTTGGAGGCGGAGTTCTCCCCCAAGTTATTTTCGTTTTCCTAACCTAAGAGGCCTTTAAGGGGTTTTACCAAAGGGTTTGAAAGAGAAGGACCAGAGGTCCTTGCTCGGCTGGGAGCCGAGCTTGAATGATTCTTTCATCAGCTTCTCGGTCTTTTATAAACCTCTATTCTGGCTGAGTTGCCAGATAGCGCCATGTGTCCCAGAAATCCATATATTAATCATCCATTGTGTAACACAATATATATGACGGTAGTTAATCCAATTAAATTCTGTTTATTAAATAAATAATTTTTACACACTCAATCTTTATTATTATGGAATTGCATACCTTTCCAGTTTTTTTTTTGCAATGATCGGATTGCTCTTGCTAGATATATATTATTATGCTTATATATATATATATATATACATTCTTTTAAACATCTTATGTTAGGTATATGTAAATATATATATATATATATATATGAATAGAAACGACATAATATTAAGGAACGTTTCTGCACACGCGGAAGAGAAATAACGAATAAATGAAAAATGAGGCGAACCGCCCGGGAATCGAACCCAAGGCCTTCCAATTGCCGGTTGGATGCGCTACCATTACACCACGGACCTCAATCATTCACAAATCGAAATTCTCCTACATAGGGCAGAAACCAATGCCCTGAGAGGGCACCCTCGCAAATCGTGAATATGTGCATTTAACTGCAATGACCACGCAGTATATAAATGAATAGAAACGACATAATATTAAGGAACGTTTCTGCACACGCGGAAGAGAAATAACGAATAAATGAAAAATGAGGCGAACCGCCCGGGAATCGAACCCAAGGCCTTCCAATTGCCGGTTGGATGCGCTACCATTACACCACGGACCTCAATCATTCACAAATCGAAATTCTCCTACATAGGGCAGAAACCAATGCCCTGAGAGGGCACCCTCGCAAATCGTGAATATGTGCATTTAACTGCAATGACCACGCAGTATATAAATGAATAGAAACGACATAATATTAAGGAACGTTTCTGCACACGCGGAAGAGAAATAACGAATAAATGAAAAATGAGGCGAACCGCCCGGGAATCGAACCCAAGGCCTTCCAATTGCCGGTTGGATGCGCTACCATTACACCACGGACCTCAATCATTCACAAATCGAAATTCCCCTACATAGGGCAGAAACCAATGCCCTGAGAGGGCACCCTCGCAAATCGTGAATATGTGCCCTATGTAGGAGAATTTCGATTTGTGAATGATTGAGGTCCGTGGTGTAATGGTAGCGCATCCAACCGGCAATTGGAAGGCCTTGGGTTCGATTCCCTGGTGGTTCGCCTCATTTTTCATTTATTCGTTATTTCTCTTCCGCGTGTGCAGAAACGTTCCTTAATATTATGTCGTTTCTATTCATTTATATACTGCGTGGTCATTGCAGTTAAATGCACATATTCACGATTTGCGAGGGTGCCCTCTCAGGGCATTGGTTTCTGCCCTATGTAGGAGAATTTCGATTTGTGAATGATTGAGGTCCGTGGTGTAATGGTAGCGCATCCAACCGGCAATTGGAAGGCCTTGGGTTCGATTCCCGGGCGGTTCGCCTCATTTTTCATTTATTCGTTATTTCTCTTCCGCGTGTGCAGAAACGTTCCTTAATATTATGTCGTTTCTATTCATTTATATACTGCGTGGTCATTGCAGTTAAATGCATATATTATATATATATATATATATATATATATATATATATATATATATATTATTTATTTTTCATATTATAACATTTAATTTTATTTTAGTGAACGTTTAGAAACAAATTTAACATTAACTTGAACTTCATTAAACTTGAAGTTAAACTTTTCGAAACAAATAACGTAGTTAATCACACATAGTTCAACATAGAAAACTTAATAATAGAAAATAATTAATTTTATGGTTAACTAGTTTATTTCGACATAAGTTTACTATAATTATATATATACAGTCTTTTAAACAGCTTATGATATATATTATATATATATATATATATATATATCTGAACTCTTTCAGCTAAAGAACCTTATGTATAGAATTGGTTGTGTAATAGCTGATATTAAACTCTATCAACATGTTCTGAAAAGCACGGCCTATAAATTCCTTCCCTATATCCGTACAAAAATAGCTATATATATATAGTGTTTCACTATAGATGTATAGATGTATATAGGGTTTTACAATAGATGTATATAGTGTTTAACGATTAGAATCAAATATAACATTAACTTGAACTTCATTAAACTTAGTTAAACTTTTCGAATGTTCTGTGGGATGAATCCTATTAAATTCTGTTTATTAAATAAATAATTTTTACACACTTATTTTTATTATAAATATTTGAACAACGAAACAATATGAAAATTTACGAAACAATTCAATTAAAAGTTGAAATTATCCAAATACAATCCGCTAGAGGAAAGGGATTCCGAGAATCTGTTCAAATCGGTTCACCTATTGCCAGAGGCGATTTTTTTTCTGACCATAATGACCTTCCTCCCAGACAGCTTGAACAAAACCTCTCTCGACTCCATTTCTTAGATATGCCCACAATTATATATATATATATATATATATAGAGAGAGAGAGAGAGAGAGAGAGAGAGAGAGAGTTTTGTTCAAATAACGGGATATGCTTGTATCTTTTGCCATTGTGTTCGAACACAATTGTTCGAGCACAATTGTTCGAAAACCATAGTTCGAAAAACAGTTGTTCGAAGCAACAATTATTCGACGTTATAATTGTTCGAATGAACAACCAACTAAATAAAATCTTAGTTGCCAAGACGCAAATACGAAGATGTAAATAAGAAGGTTAGCCTCTTCATTTAAACTATAACATTTATAGTGCTGCAGTAGTATACCACCCTTAAAATGGCAGAGTTTGTTTCTAGTGAGAAAGGAAATCCAAATCGAAAACCATACCCATATTGTTATATCAGTCAGGGTGAGTCTTCTGCCACGTCAGGCGTACGCTGTTAGGCTGTAGAGCAATTTCCCCATGTCATCAACTTTCGGACAGTCAGGGATCGTTGGGCGTGATTTCCGACTTTTCCAAAAAATATGTGGCCGTAAAATTACCTACTGTACTTACCCCTACCATACCTCTTTGTTTAGGAGTGTATCGTACTTACTGATGTCATGCAGGGATGACACTAATAACGTAAGTAAAAATAAAAACCGGAAACTATAAAAAATCTATTTAAAATAACAGGATCATTTGACCCGAGGCTGTCAGTAGTATGCCCTAAAAACATCGTAATGCACGATTTTTTCTATGGAGCAATAATAATTAACTCTTTCTCGCCGAATTGGTAAGCTTTTCAACCGACCTTAGACCTCCAGTTTAACATGGATTCAGAAATACATCTCGTCGATGGGGGTCGTTGCTTACTCTTCCACATTTCAACATAACAGGATTATTGAACCGGATTTAAAATAACAGAATCATTTGACCCGAGGCAGTCAGTAGTATGCCCGAAAAACATCGTAATGCACGATTTTTTCTATGGAGCAATAATAATCAACTCTTTCTCGCCGAATTGGTAAGCTTTTCAACCTACCTTAGACCCCAGTTTAACATGGATTCAGAAATACATCTTGTCGATGGGGTCGTTGCTTACTCTTCCAATTTCAACATAACAGGATTATTGAACCGGATTTAAAATAACAGGATCATTTGACCGAGGCAGTAGTATACCCGAAAAACATCGTATAACCTAACTATAATTTGCAACTATAGTTTACCTTGACTTTCATATGCTTCTATCCTGTTTTATTAATAAAGATTTTTAACTTTTAATAACGTATGAATAAAGATTTTTAACTTTTAATGTTTTTTAATACTTTTTGTTTTTCGAACTATGGTTTTCGAGCACAGTTTAATGTGGAAACCGAATGCCCTTTTAAAATATAATTAGGATATAATTTCTTTATTATAAAATAAGTTAACAATTATGTTAACACAAGAAAAAACAATACTTGTAAGTAAAAATATAATATAAGGGACTACCATAGAAATGTAAGTGCCTATAATTCAAGAAACACGATTTTATATATATGTTACTCGTCCGGTCCCGTTATAGCGGATTGGTACACGTCATAGCTCCACCCAGCTACATCGGCAGCCAATCACTACGAACATCTGGTCTTTTGGGCGGAGCTTGGCGATTGTGCATATAAAAGGGGATATTTTTCAGTTGGGAGTAACAGTAGCTATTTTCGCGTCAGTGAATAATCATTCCCTCCACCATGGACCTGTACGTCTCCCCAGACTTGTATGAAGAAAGTGACTGCAGCATTAACGCAATTATCTTTTTAACGCGATTGACCGTGATGATTATTTTCAACGCAAACCGTAGAAGATATTGCAGTGACGCTCCTTACAATCCGACGCAAGGGACTACCATAGAAATGTAAGTGTCTATAATTAGAATTATATATATATGGAGGTGTAGTATCTCGTCAAATAGATACTCGCCAAAAATTTTTATCTCAATCAATGTATTTGTTACCCCATTATGCTAAAATCGAAATTTTTATGGTTCAATGTTATTCCTCGAACCAAAGATATCTTCACATAATGGGGATCTGTCTGTATACTCTGTATATTTTAAAAGAATGAACATTATTCCTTTAAGGTCCGATGAGGATTTGACACGTGTTATACAATCTTTTGAAGAATCTCGGAATACGGGGGATATACTGAACAGTCAACAATGTCACACATCCTCCACCATGGACCTGTACGTCTCCCCGGAATTGTATGAAGAAGTGATACTGCAGCATTAACCGCAATTAGTCTTTTCAATGCGATTGACCGTGGCGAATTATTTCCAACGCAAACCGTGAAGATATTTGCAGTGACGCTCCTTACAACCCGACGCAGGGACTACCATAGAAATGTAAGTGTCTATAATTCGTTTTATATATATATGGAGAGTTGTAGTATCTCGTCAAATAGATACTCGCCAAAATTTTTTATGTCAATCAATGTTATTTGGTTTTATCCCCATTATGCTAAAATCGAAATTTTTATGGCATCAATGTTATTCCTCGAACCAAAGATATCTTCACATAATGGGGATCTGTCTGTATACTCTGTATATGTTTTAAAAGAATGAACATTATTCCTTTAAGGTCCGATGAGGATTTGACACGTGTTATACAATCTTTTGAAGAATCTCGGAATAGGGAGGATATACTGATCAGTCAACAATGTCACACCGAAATAATGTAAGTGTTTTTCGATCTTTTTGGGATAAGAAGACAATATATTTTCATAAATTTATTAAATGAAAGAAATCAGTACAATAAACAACTACAGAATATATCGTTACAAATATACGAACAAAAACATTATAATATACAACGAGTACGTACAATTGGAAAACGGTTTTTTATCTGTCTGCATACCATTTCATCGTTTCGGCGAGTGTGACACGGGTCAAATAAATTTAAAAAATTTATAAATTCTTTATCATTTGACATATGCATGAGAAATGAGACGCAGTACATTCCGCAAACATTAGTAAAATATCCTTGCATGCGAAATGGGGTCCATACAACTTCGGGAATATGTAACTGAGCGAGAAATTTTACAATAATAGGGTCACTCCAGGGTTGAGTACCGAGTGAATCAAAATAGTACAGGCGCTGTCTATTTTTAAAATAGACAGCGATCCAGTGAATCCCTTCATTACCGATGATGTCTGTGTTCACAATAAGACTACCGCATTCTCGCGTACTTGGCAAACTCAATGTTTCATTCTTCGCAAACACGCCGATAAATTTGGAACGTGTGACTCGCTCCATTACTTTCTGAAGTGTATTAGCATCCATTTTAAAAGTCAGTGATAACGCTCCTAAATCTATCTACTTCTATTAGGGCTTGCGATTCGAGATATACTAGTACACTAATAGGAGCGTCTATAGGCTTGGCGAATTCCAGCCGCACTGAGATGTTTCCGCTCTGCTGTGGGGTTAAATGGGTATTTACGCTAGCAGATAAGTCAGGTGTAATGTCAAACGGATAAAGGTTAAATTGATCAATGAATTCTTCCTGCGTTACCCCATTACCAAGCTCATCACAATCACCTGCAATATGGGTCAGATTACTATAGGCTCTGGCACAAAGGTAACACAGCGTCTGATGAATAGTCCGTACCCATTGTTCCACCCAAAGCAGTGCCATTAACGTATAGAGTTATATTTTTAAGTCCGAAATTCTCGAATTTAAAGGCACTCTTTTTATATTTTCCATTCACCGAAGCGTGGTCCTGCATGCCGATTAATATCCTTTTAGGAAGATTTCCCAGGGCAATGTTTTCTATCTGCTTCGATGCCAACCCTGCAGGAACCGTATATAGTTTGATCTGCACTCTGTTAATAGGATATTTCACTGTAGCGTTTAGTAAATTTTTCTCAATTTCTAGTTGTTTTGGTGAACTTAATTTCACTCGCCGTACGCGGAGGTATGTGTCCATAATGTGAACCACAACGGGCTTTGCACCCTCTTCTTGATCCGCAGCCAGATTTAAGCAGATCTCAGGACTCGTGCGGGTGAGCTTTATTTTCATATCCACCCCGTTCACAAGCAACTTCTCCTGGAAAGTGAAATCTGTGTGCAACCGTCCAAAACACTCGTATATTTTCTTTTTAGAATTTTTAAATTTGTCCTTTATACTATTTTCATCTTTAGTTTGATAATATCCCTCCGCACTTAAAAAGGTAGCCTTCGCTTCTTTGGAAAAGTTGAGGACATTTTCCAGATAGGCTCGTAGATGATAGTACCCCGTGCCTGCCGATATGTTGGTCTGATTTAAATATACGTCACACTGGTTGAATATGGAGTGCAGAAAGTTTGTTTCAGGGTATACAGCATATTTGTCATCGCAGACCGTTCCATCAGAATGGGCTATACGTAGCTTAGCGTACATGTGCACACAGCTTGGATCAAAAAAGTAAGGGCCTGAGCTGGGTATCACGAATTCTATAGGTGCACTCGGGGAACTAATTGTGTTTAAAGGGTTAATTGTAATAAAGTCACTGTGCTCAATAGAAACTTGGGTTGGAGGTAGCTCAAAAAGGGACAGCTCCGATTTACAGCATTGTGAACTACATGGGTGGATGAAGCGTGCCATGGCGAAATAGTGACTCCTCTCTCGGCAAGTGGTAAACAAACTATGATTCATGAGATCAATGTCCTTAGCTTATATCAGCCAAAAAAGCGGTCAACCATAGGTTTCATTCGCTTACAGCACTTCTTTTTTGATAGCCTTTTACGTTTAATACCACGTGACCCTTCCGGGCAGCCCGCTTCTTCCCGCCACCACCCATTTTTCTCTTTGCATCTTTGATGATTTCGTCCCGTGTACGCTTTAAATGTTTTTTTTAGAGCCTCTTTAGGTTTAGTCCCGGCCAATATGTCTTCTGCAGTGTTAATACCTGATTGTAGCGCTTTCCTTCCAAGGTATCTGGCACCCCTCTTCAGCAAAGGAACAGCCGTACGTAGTATGGATGAAAAAATGGACCCAAGTCCACTACCGCGCTGGTATCGCACCGCTCGATAGACGGTGAAAGGCTTTCTATCCATTATAACTCAGTGGGTCGAAAGTGTAGCTTCACTGTTAAGCTCCCGTTACCGAATGGGAAGTTTTCACCCTCAATCGTTCTTATATATATTGAGATATTGGTTATTAAATTAGTTGCGACATTCACATAATGGGGTCTGTCATATGTAATACTCAAACTCCTTCCTCTATGGTTGGGGATGTGAGCAATGCGCAGCAGGCGTGCCTGGGTATCCCCAACAAACTGGTGCTCCACTATATTACTGTAAATATAGCACATGTCTGGGGACCTTTCAGCCAGTTTCTCCATCTTCAATTGATACATTAATCTGGACAAGTTATACTGTGTCTCGTGAAATGTGTCTCTTTGGAAGGCTGCGCTATATCGGCCATTGGCTAGAATTTTGAACTTTCTATGTTCTTTAATACGTCTGTTAGTCTTTGATTTTAGGATTAGTGTATGTGCAGGGTTGTTTACGATTTCGTATACTAAATCATTCGTAAGGTTTGAGTTTCTTAAACTTACGTTTAAGTCTCTCACAACATCCTCGGCCGAACCATATTGACCCGGTCCTAGTCTTACTTCTGTACTGTAATACCGTGCAGCCTTAGTCCGAGCGATACGCATAGTTTCATCCATAGCTACCCCAGCTTTTTCACACTCGTCAATGTCTCTAAGAATCGTAAAAACGGTTTCTTTATGTTCAATATTTAAAAAGACGGTGTCCAGCTGAATTTCGCATATCCCCACCTCATACGAATCACGACCCAATTCAATGTGCCCGTGGAGCTCTGTTACAAAGTTGGCTAGTGTGTTGTTAGGGTGTACAGACAGGGACGAGGAGGACGGGAGTGTGACGTAGAAATGGTTAGGAGCCATGTTGCATACTATTTAAGCTTCATTATTGCATCAGCTTTTATATAGGTGTTGAAGCTTTCTGGGTACCCTAGCCATTTTACCAGGTACATTTTTCTCTTTCCTGAACCTTTGCTTCCTAAAATTTTCTCAATTTTAAACACATTTTTTCCTAAATTAAACGCAACTTTCTGCAATTCCTCGCGGTAAAAGCCTCCTGAGATTTCTTCCCCATTCAAATCTTCAATGTAATACATCATTATCTCACCTTTAGGTCTCATAGCCCTAACTTTAAAAATCTCGCGTGTCCATCCTTGCTCAAAACCCTTTGTGCGAATTTATTCCCCGAACGCGACAGCCTTACATAATCATTGATTTTGAAGTGCGCAGAGTGTGGTGGTGGTGGTGGTAATCCATCTCTTCTCGGGAGCGTACCTCTTTCTAAAACTTCGTTATGTGTTGTCCCAATCGTGCGATGGTGTGAGCGGTTGTAGGATGACGCCAATGATTCCAGAATGTCTAGAAATCTGTATGTGTTTTTATGTGTAAAATAACGGTGCATGCGTTCCTTTATGGTGCGCTGAACTCTTTCAGCTAAAGAAGCCTTATGTATAGAATTGGTTGTGTAATAGCTGATATTAAACTCTGTCAACATGTTCTGAAAAGCACGGCCTATAAATTCCTTCCCCATATCCGTACAAAAATAGCCAGGAACCCTGTTTTCTTTTAACATTAGCGTTTTGGTGGCTTTAGCAACTGTTTCAGGTGATTTATTTTTCAGAGGAACTAGCCACAGATATCTAGAGAATACGTCTATTATGAATAGAATGTAGCGGTAACCATCGTTATACACAGAATATCTTTGCATGTCTGTTAAATCTGCTTGCCAAATAGAATCAATCGAGGAAGCCGTTGTCTTGGCTGTTTTAAACCTTTTTCTCACAGGCTTATGAAGCGTATAAGCGTCCTGCTCCCTCAAAAATCTTTCAACATCTTTTTTTCCTACTCCGTAAACACTTCTGTACAGTCTATCTACGCCGCCGTAAGAGGATGGGTTAGAAATGTCATAATAGCGTTTAGTTAATACGTTAGCCATTTGCGTATTTTAGAGGCACGTGGGTAGGGTTGGTTTAACCTCTTCTTGCTCCTCTTCAAAGGTGTTACCGCCGGGGGTGACGGCGCCTTCAATTGTGTCACATGCGTTGCATGTTCCAAGTCTTTTAACCTGTTCAGATTTCCTATCAACGTTTTAGGGACATTTATTTGTTGTAGTCTTGCTTTAATATGCTTCCATCCTGATGGTGATGGCCTATCCCACTTTCTCACCAGATCATGGACAATGTCTACGATATTCGATCCCTGTACCTTTGATCCTTCCACAATGATCTCCCTGTATCGGTCCATTGTATGGCGGATCCTCATTCAATAGATTATAAAGACTTAAGCCTTTACTCCTCAATGTAAGTGGGAGGGTATTTTTAATACATGTTCGATATGTTGTGTGGCTAATCTTTTTGGTTGGTCAGCTGTATCGTCGGGCTCAGATCCTATGTCGCCATGTCCATCGTCCCCCGTGCTGTGCCTAATAACCACAGGAATCTCTGTAGGGCTCTTATAATTTTCGTACTCGTGAAGAAATTTCTGCAGAGCTTCTTGGTATAAGATTCTTTTCTCATCAGGTGTTTTTTCACTGTTTAATAGGGCTAACAATTCGCTTTCCATTCTTTTAAGTCTGCTTTTACGGGGATCTAGATACGTGTCTGGATTCCTTTGCAGTGAAGCGTACACCTCGTGGGGAATCACTACCACTTTCTTCATTATATTAATCTAGTCAGTAAAGGACCCAAAACTGAAAATAAGATGGGGAGAAATGACCCTCCTGTTTGTACAATAATTCGTTTTTTCTTCGCTACAGTTTGACTTTTACGAGCGAGTGCACGTATTATGTTCTTGTAGCGGCGTAGGCGAGCCTTCTGATGGGTTTTCATTGATACATTGCAATTTATAACGTTAAGACAGATTTCACAGATGCATTTTAAAAAGTCGGCGTCGATATTTTTAATAAACATCTGCTGCATTGCCCGGGGCAGTCGATGATAGATTTTTATTAATTCACGGTATTTCTTTAGTCTCTTTGTCATTCTGGAATATACACCGTTTCAGGCTCGTTTGGAAATATATTCGTTCGCAGAAGCACTCTAAACGTGTTTCGCGGATGAAGGTCGCAAAGCAAATATCCGTAACGCGTGCTTGTAGCTTCTTTATAAACTTCCAAAAACTCCTTACGCTGATTCGGGAACATTTGATTGGCTAATACCCCAATTTGTGATACATCTCTACGTTGCGCGAATAAGACTAGATATTGCGTATTTAACGACACATCGCGCATGTATCTATTTTTGAAAAATAGATTCTGATTGATGAAGAACACGCTTATGTTAAGATGGTGGGAGAATACTGTAAATGTCTCGGCAAACGTTTTATCCATCTCCAACATGAGATCGTCAATTACAATGATTGTATGTTCATTTCCCTTTAACGAATTAACGTCATATACGCCTTTGTGGAACAAAATATCATCTTGGTACTCGTTGAACACTGATTGATACGTCGAATAGCACCATATAACTTTATGCACAAATTTCGAGAACATCTCTCCCTTTTCTTTAATGATTTTAAGCATAAACACAGTCCATTTCTAACACGTCACACTCCTAAGTGGGTCATTTACAAAATATTACAAATTTTGAGTGCTGTTCCTTATATTTCTTCTCCCACAGAACCGTGAATGACGATGAGGTAGAGCACCCATCATTACGGATGACCTCGACGACAGTGTAGTTGTGATCTCCTCCCCTGCCAACGAACCCTCACCAGCGATACCGGTAGCACGTCCAAAGCGGAGGTATGAGAACCCCACGTCAGGTATAAAGCGCCGAAATACGCGCCTGTTGCAGCGGTAATAGATCCCCAACCCTCAACCTCTTACGCAACAACCCCCCAGCAGCACCTCCCGCTAATATATCCCCTTATTCATCCGCCGCCCCCCGTTCTGTTAAGTCTACAATAATAGAGCCCCAACCCTCAACCTCCACGCAACAGGCCCCCCCATCAGCAGCACCTTCCGCTAATATATCCCTAATTCATCCGCCGCCCCCCGTTCTGTTGAGGATGTATAACGTTCGAGTTGGTGCGCTCCGCAGCCCCCACCCCAGCCTTGACTAGAAATCGGTATAGAGTCAGGGTCGACCCTAGAGCCATGTATAGCAATGGAATTGAGCGCGGGCTACGCCGGGTTGTACAGCGTATTATAGTTTGCTCTTCAGAATCGCGACGAGCGTGAAGTCAGGACGAGTCTGTCCTTTGGATTCGGGTCAGATGACGGTGATGTAGACGATTATTGGGTGATAGTGCCATTTAGACGTTTGGCGGCTGAAGATGTAGAATATATATTAGGACGTATAATGCAAGCCGCCCAAAGTAGTATAGCCTTCAATATGGACAACTTCACGGTAAATATTGACCGTGTATTCCGTGTTGCGGGTCATAGTGCCATACCGTATACTCTTAACTTCAATTCTCCGACTATTTACCGAAAGCATATAAACGTCGATCGTGGTTGCGGCTTTATAGCAGTACTCTTAGCACGTATGTTTACTGTACAAAATACACGACTCAAAAAATTTGGTTGCCTACGGTCGTGGAGCGTGCCCGTAAACTAGCTGTAGACTGTGAACTTGAATTTGACTGTAATATGGGTCCTGAAGAGCTGAGAAGGGTAGAACAGGAAATGAATGTCCGCATAGTTGTATTTGGGTTGGATGATCGTCGTAGGACTGTGTATGTTTTTAAAAGCTGTGAGAGATCGTACAAGACCCCTACTTATTTTAGGATTGTCAGGGACAACGTATCTCCCCATCCGTAATATAAGGTGGCTTTACGCGAGTTATGACAAAAGTCGAAAATATGGGAGACATCATGATTTGTGTAAGGGGTGCCTCGAGTTTGCGGATGATATAGTGAGACATTGTAAAGAATGTCACATGGTATGTGAGCAGTGTAAAAGCACCAAATGTGAAAGCCGTGTAGTTGAAGCTGAGAAGAGAGACTGTGATGTGTGTAGACGCACATTTTTCAATAATAGCTGTTTTGATTTCCATAAATCAATTGGCACGTGCAGGAAAATGAGAATCTGTGAATGTGGTATGTTTCACACAATGGATAATTGGGGAAATTTAAGCACAAGTGTGACGTAATTCACTGTCCTACATGCCAGGAGGAATATAAGGCGGATGGAGTAAAGCATGTATGTTATATGAAAGATGCTAAGCCTAAAAATAACCCTTGTATAACTGTATACTACGATATAGAAACATATACGAACGCTGAAACCAAAGAGGTAATTCCACATTTACTTGTGAGCCAGACCATCTGTGATGAGTGTATGGGTATCGAATGTGACGAGTGCCCCAAATGTGGTAAACGGACAAACGTTTTTAAAACGAATGTCCGCGATAGTCCTGTGAAACTATTTGTGTCCTATATTGTCAAGTTAGCCGACAAGTTCAAAAAAATGACTGTGTATATTCTCGCCCATAACGGGGCAAAGTTTGACACGCAGTTCCTTTATAAGGAGTTGCTTGAACACGAATCCTCTGAGATATTTACAGGTGATCCATTGAAAAGAGGCAACAAATTAATACAGATGCAGATAAGAGGCAATGTA
Organism: Bathynomus jamesi; assembly: GCA_023014485.1. NCBI lineage: Eukaryota > Metazoa > Arthropoda > Malacostraca > Isopoda > Cirolanidae > Bathynomus > Bathynomus jamesi. The sequence goes on along the minus strand of JAJOZX010000138.1, from coordinate 1,338,345 downwards.
CAATTTAAAGATACTTTATTATTCACACCTTGTAAATTAGCAAAGCTACCCAAGGTGATGGGAGTAGCAGCTGAAGTTTCCAAAGGATACTTCCCTTACACTTTCCTCACCAGCGAGACTTTAAACTACGTAGGCCCACCACCCCCAAACATTATTTTGACTGTATGGATGAACGTGAAGACTTTGATCGATACTACGACAGTTTTAATGAAAGTAACCCTTATAATATAGCTGATGAATGTGAGCGTTATTGCGTGAATGATGTGCGCGTGCTTAGAGTATGTTTCCAGGCCTTTAGAAGGATGTACATAGCCCGTTTCAAATGCGATCCACTGCAAGTCGCAACCACCATCGCATCATTATGTTTTACGGTGTTCAAGAATAACTTCATGCCTAAAGACACCTTAGCCATTATTCACCGAAACAACCCCGCAGTTACGGACACAAGGCTATTTACTGGCTCATACACCTACAGCAACAGACAGGTGTATACATAAAGCACGCCCGCAACACGGGTGAAGTACCCATTAAGATTAATGGACGTGTTTTTTGGGTTGATGGGTTAAGTGAAAACCGTGTCACTGGTGTGAAGACTGTGTACTCCTTTAACGGTTGCTGGTGGCATGGATGCCCCCGTCCTGAGTGCGGAATCGCCGGAGATATCCACGGTAGGTCTCCTGCCGACTGTCTTGCATCGACCCGCACCCGCGATCAACTTATAGGATCACAGTTCACTCACAAAGTCTTGTGGGAGCATGAATATGATGCACGGATGGAGACAGACGAGGTGTACCGTGAGGAAATAAAACGATCAAGCGTTCAATGGTGCTGGATCCTCTCAAATGTGGTGATAGCTTGTTTGGAGGACGTACAAATCCTTTCAGACTATACTTTCCACCTACGGAGGGCGTGAAGCTCCATTACTACGATTTCTGTTCTTTATACCCATACGTGATGAAGAGCAATCCGTACCCCGTGGGCGCTCCTGAGAAACTGGTGGGACCTAGCCTACCCTCCATCAATGAATTTTCAAAAATTTGAATGATCGTTACTTTGGGCTCTCTTTCGTAGACGTACTCCCCCCACGCAATTTATGGATGCCGATCTTACCTGTCGTTATCGACGACAAGCTCATGTTTCCCCTGTGCGTGAAGTGCGCGGAAGAGGATAACGGCGATGTAACCATATACCCCACCAGCGTAAGATCAGAGGCGTATATACAAGTCCTGAGCTGGCCCTAGCCGTACGCCATGGTTATAGAATACTGAAGATACATGAGGTGTGGAGGTTTCAGAAGCTACCCAACCTTTTCACACCATATATAAACGCCTTTTTGAAGGATAAGGTTGAGGCATCAGGGTATCCGCGAGGAGTTGATACCGAAGATGAAAAGTCTGCCTATATTCAACGTTACCGCGACCGCGAAGGTATACAACTTGATCGTGTCCAAATTGTAAAGAATCCTGGCAAGCGCTTTAGTGCAAAGTTGTGTCTAAACAGTCTATGGGGAAAATTTGCGCAGAATACCGGCAGAGGGAGCATTCATTTGGCACAAAGTTATAGCGATGTCTGGGATTATGCCAATGCCCCGATAAAGAGGTCATGGAGATCGTGAATGTAGGTAATACTTACGTAATAAAGTACAACAACACTGAATTTGCCACAGATACCTCAAGGGTTACAAACATACCTGTGGCCAGCTTCACAACAGCCTACGCCCGTATAAAACTTTGGGGTCTATTGCATTCTCTTGGGCGGAGAGTATTGTATGCCGATACAGATAGCGTGATATTCACAGAGAGGGAGGGTGAATACATGCCCACTATTGGGGAGTTCCTCGGCGAGCTCACTGATGAGATCAAGGATGAGTATGGGGACAACGCATACGCCGACTCTTTTGTCTCAACAGGACCTAAGACTTATGGGGTACGGGTCAGGGTGGGGGAGGAAATGAAATATATCGTGAAGGCAAAGGGTATTACGCTCAACCATGCGAATCGGCGGTTGTTAACTTTGAATCGTTGAAGGATCTAGTATGTTTGGACGATGATGAAACAACCTCCCCAACTAATTGTAGGCACCCACAATTTTCGGGCGCAGAAGCTGGGGGGCGTGAAGGAACTTAGGGGTACGAAGGTGTGCCGTAACACCTATAGGAAACGTTACCAGTTACCTGGTACCTATGATACCGTACCCTTTGGATACCATGATGCTTCTATGACACGTATTTGTATATAATCGTATCTATTGATTTATTACACGTATTTGTAAATATATATATACTTGAATATCTCGTTTAAAACGTATTTAGTACTATGATACCGTATTTGATAAATATTTCTAACTGAACGTATTGTATAAAATCGTATCTATTGATTTATTACACGTATTTGTAAATAATATATATATATAACTTGAATATCTCGTTTATTAAATCGTATTTGTAAAATTGATTTATTACACGTATTTGTAAATATATATATATAACTTGAATATCTCGTTTATTAAATCGTATTTGTAAATATATATAACGAATATCTCGTTTATTAAATAAATCATGTTTCAAATAGCGTTTCACTTTCTCCTTTGTGTGTGTGTGTGTGTGTGCAGGTGAAAGTTCTAAGCTCCGCCCACTGTAAGACCGTGTCATGCTACTATCTGGGAGTCCCTGCGTGGTCAGTCGACCGCAGTAAGCCCGAGAGATCAGACGTGTATTCAGATCAGACGTGTATTCAAATGGCTACCTTTAATATTGCTTGTACAACGTTTATGAAATGGTATTCAACAGTGTCAGGATGTGGTGGATACCGAAAAACTTCCTATTCCTCCCTCCTATGCCTCTTTTAAAAACACATTGGATTGTGCGAAGTTCCAAGATGTACAAATACTCTACGGATGTTCTGGTGAGACCGTTGAAGGCTTTCGTTGCACAGACGATGTGCTGAAGTATACTGCAGAGCTAAACTTTATAAAGTCTCACATACACCGTGAAGTAAAAGAAACGCGTGCAGAAGAGAAGCAGCAGGTATGGATAATGAGTCTTGCTGATGGGTGGTGTGACAAGCGGTATTACGTCATGCTACACCATGTCGATTACTCATACCCTACGACTGAAAATGTGAATCTCGTGATCATGGACAATCTTAAGTATTTTTATCACTATATTAACGTGTATCATGATGAGGTTCGTAGTGAGGTTGTGGCTAGTGCCCTGCGTGAATTTTTAACAGAGTTTAGAGACGAGTATCGTTTGATGGGCAGAAAGGAAAAATATGAACATATGTTCCTCTCAAATAGTGCGCCGGTGTGGAGATGTTTAGTAAAACATAAAATGTTCCTAGTTCTTATCCAAACTATCTGGTGCGTAGGCTGGTAGTGATGAAATTAATTCTTGTACCGAAATATGTACAACAATTCGACTCGCGGTCATACGAACAAGCCCATTCACGTATCATCGAGTCAGCCGCCCGTCGAACCATTCCTGCCTACCTGCGTGCCTCACACGGCTCATAGTTATCTCAGAGCTTGAGCCGAGTGGACGTGCGCTCCTCGAATACGATGGAACTTCCTTTGAGCAGCATTCTCAACGCCTCGTACGATGTGTCCGTGACGAAATCGTTGCGCGTGTTCAGGCGTAAATCCGGTACCATTAGCTATGTGCTGGAAACGGAATGTAGACCGACAAACAAACGGATTTATTTAAGTATCGAGGAGATGAATAGAATCTTCGTGATAGTTGAGAAGTGGAGTGAAGATCGTTATAAAATACCTGCTAACGTAGGTACAATAAGAGAGCAGATTAGTGACGCACACTCATACGCCGTTATGTACGTTGTGTATAAATAACGATCGGCCGTGCATTGATATACGGCTGATGTGGAAGAATGCTTCTGATAATAACGCTCTTATTCCTACGCGAAACCGTTTCATCCTCGACAGAATGTTTGAAATCGTCGGATTCCGTAAGCTGAAACCTATATTAGACGCGCGTGTTACGGACATGTTTTATTTTGATACAGTACTTGAATACGCCTACACCGCTCTGCTCGATGGGTTTACCGAGTGTAGGGCTGGTGAGAATGGTCTAGTGCTGGATGTTTATTTAAAAAGTTTAGACTCTTTGAAATACCATGAACTTTGGTACAAAGCAATTGATCGGTACAAGGCTGAGCTCACCTACACCGTTCACCCTGAAGAACTATTTCTTTATATAACGCGCGTGCTTTTGATTGTATTCTAGACGTATTTAAAGATGACTTACCAACCGGTTGTAAAGTGGGAACAAAAAGAGTACTGAACGATATGAAAGCCCTTCATATCGAATACAGGTTTCTCTATACTTTAAGCGGTGAAATATTATTAAGCCGCATATACTGCGTAATGCAGAGCAATAATGATGTAATTGTAAACTCGATTAAGACCGAGTTTAGTATTTTGAAAAAAAAGTGTTGTATTTATATATATATTTTGCTTGACATTTCTCCTGTACTGATTATACGCATATTTCTATTGAAATGTATTTATATATATTTTGCGTGATATTTCTCCTGTACTGTTATGTACATATTTCTATTGAAATGTATTTATATATATTTTGCGTGATATTTCTCCTGTACTGTTATGTACATATTTCTATTGGAATGTATATTTATCTCTATTTGAAATGTATATTGTATTTTATATATATCCATAATTGTGTGTATATATTTCCTGTACTGTTATATGCATATTCCTCAATTGAAATGTATATTTATTTTCTATATATTTATAATAAAAAGAATGATGCAATGTTGTTTTACTTAATTCTAATTGTTACGCCTTCTAAACCTACTACCGGTATTCTTTTAAGAAATATAATAATGTATACAATGGTATCTGATGGAACGAAATCTTTTAATTGGAGACAACTCACCATAATAATGGGTAAAAGTGGTATCTGGCAACTCAAGCCATTTACAGCCAACTGGCTGATTAGGCGTATATAATAATGTATACAATAATACTGCTAAAAAGAGGTATCTGGCAACTCAAGCCATTTACAGCCAACTGGCTGATTAGGAGTCTATAATAATGTATACAATAATACTGCTAAAAAGAGGTATCTGGCAACTCAAGCCATTTACAGCCAACTGGCTGATTAGGAGTCTATAATAATGTATACAATAATACTGCTAAAAAGAGGTATCTGGCAACTCAAGCCATTTACAGCCAACTGGCTGATTAGGAGTCTATAATAATGTATACAATAATACTGCTAAAAAGAGGTATCTGGCAACTCAAGCCATTTACAGCCAACTGGCTGATTAGGAGCCTATAAAACAACGCCTACTCGGCTGAAGTCTTAATATGCACTTGGCTCCTGCCAGGTGAACACCTCTCCTCCTCCTTTCTCTCCTTCTTTCTCTTGGGGGATAACGCCGCCTCCAAGTTTCATGACCCCCCTTGTTGCACCTGCAGCATCCCCCCTTTGTTTTGTTTTTTTTGCAACACCCCCACCCCCTTTGCAACAACCCCCACCCCCCTTTGCAACATTACGTCATCACTTGCAACATTCCTGCACTCTCCCCTTTTGCGGCTATACTACTGCGATCCAACGACGAAAAAACTTCTGGATGGAGGACATTCTTGCGGCCTCTTTTTGGATGAGGTGATGACACTACGACTCCCCAACAACTCCTTCATTCTCTGAATCCGTGGTGTTCTCACCTGTGGAAGATGAAGATTCCAGAATGATTTTTCTGTTAAGTACGAGATTCTCTATTTCATGTCTTCTTAAATTCATCATTCCGAATTCGCTTCTTTGTAGCTGCTTCCTCCTTTTTAGCCAAAGTCATATCAATTCCAGTAATGGAGCCTCTTCTGCCCTTCTCTCTTTGTGCCAAAAGGAACGCTTTATCCTCCTCATTCGTCATCAACACCAAAGCATTTTGGTGAGCACCGTCGAAAAGGTCATCAAAGCGGGATTTCAGCTCTTCTTTTTTCCTTTGTGTATCCGTCTTGCGGGACTGATTTTTTTTCAAAAGATCCCACTTCATCAGACTCTCCAACTGTTTCACTGCATGTTGAACTGGCCGCAGTGAAATCCTCGCCTTCTTCCAAAAAGTCTCCACTTCCGCTATCGTCAACTGAGCAGCCTTGTGCTTATTCTTAATCGACTGAAGCAAATGTAGATACAACCTCATAACATCCCCATTACTTGGCAATTTTGCACCTGATGAACAATTTTGAGTATGTTCAAGCAAATAAACCGTATGTTTTTTCCGAGTTCCACTAGCCATCAAAAAAATTTACATACCTAGATAAAAAGAAAGCGTAATATATATACACATATAACATATATATATATATATATATATATATATATATATATATATATATATATATATATATATATATATATATGGGAAGACAGAGTTACAAGGAGTTACAAGGTGAAGCCTCAAATACCTTCGAACCACTCAGGGAAGTTCGTGGTTTGTGGTCCAATTAAGAGAAAATGACGAATAACTTCATTTCAAAATGAACTTATGGATTTTTATAAAATTAATTAGCACTTACGAAGGAGTCTTGATTGTTATAAAGGTGTAGTTTGCGTTCCCCTACATTATTCCTGTGTAGTTTGCGTTCCCATACATTATTCTTGTGTAGTTTGCGTTCCCCTACATTATTCCTGTGTAGTTTGCGTTCCCATACATTATTCTTGTGTAGTTTGCGTTCCCCTACATTATTCCTGTGTAGTTGCGTTCCCCTACATTATTCCTGTGTAGTTTGCGTTCCCCTACATTATTCCTGTGTGGTTTGCGTTCCCCTACATTATTCGTGTAATTTGCGTTCCCCTACATTATTCCTGTGTAGTTTGCGTTCCCCTACATTATTCCTGTGTAGTTTGCGTTCCCCTACATTATTCCTGTGTAATTTGCGTTCCCGTACATTATTCCTGTGTAGTTTGCGTTCCCCTACATTATTCCTGTGTAGTTTGCGTTCCCCTACATTATTCCTGTGTAATTTGCGTTCCCGTACATTATTCCTGTGTAGTTTGCGTTCCCCTACATTATTCCTGTGTAGTTTGCGTTCCCCAGCTTTGTCCGCGTGTACCTAATCAAATAAAACATTGAAACTAACGAAAATATTACGACTTAAACTAACCAATCGTTATATATATATATATATATTTTTTTTTTAACTGCAAACAACACACAGTATAATTAATGTAAAGAACGACGCTTGTATAGAAGAACGTTCCGCACAAGATGAGGAGGGAGAACGAACAAATGAAAAATGAGGTAACCACCCGGGAATCAAACCCGGCAATCGGAAGATCCCGGGTTCGATTCCCGGGTGGTTACCTCATTTTTCATTTGTTCGTTCTCCCTCCTCATCTTGTGCGAAACGTTCTTCTATACAAGCGTCGTTCTTTACATATATATATATATATATATATTTTGACGATTGGTTAGGTTGTCGTAATATTTTCGTTAGTTTTAACGTTTTATTTGATGGATTCATTAAAAAAATGTCTCCTAAAGATCCAAGTGTAGTTTACGCTCCCCAACTTTGACCTAGTGTAGTTTGTGTCCCCTTTTGTGTCAGGGGGCCGTAAACTTCACTTGCTCCAAACTGTGTGTGTGTGTGTGTGTGTGTGTAATTTAAAATAGGAATAACTGTTGTATCGCTTATTCAATTCATCTCTTTTAGAAAACTTAAACTAAATTCTTTTGTTTTTAAAGTTTATTTTTAAGGCTTGGAAAGAATATCGCTTGGGTGATCCTCTGCAAGGACTTGTGGCTAAAATGGAAAAAGAACTTGACCACGCGGACATTGTTAACCCTCTTCCATACTGTCCCGGTTATGGAGATTTGAAGCACATTCTTCTAAAGGGAATAAAATCCTTACTGTAAAATTGCATACTACAGTTTAGAACAGTGCTCTTCAACCTGGGCGGTACCGCCCAGCATCAGGCTCAAGGATCTCATTAATCTAAAGGTAATTGCAATTAATTTTATTGTTTTATGCAGGGTATATAACTTTTAGTTTGAGTTTTTGCATTTTTAATTCTGGTGGAAATTGCCGCATACGGAAATTGCCGCATACGGAAATTGCCGCATAAAAAGGTTGAAGAGCACTGGTTTAGAAGATAAAAGAAAAGTTAACATTCAACTGGGTGTAATTAAACGCTTTCTTTGATTTAATAATTGTGTAAATTTCAGATTTTGTTAAAATACATTTCGTTCGTATTTTTCAACTCGATAAAAAAATGTGAATTTTTTTCAGCTAAATTGAATAACTTTTAGTGATGAAATAAGTAGTTTTACAATTTCTGTTTTTGTTTTATGATAAATAAATAATTGTGCAATTACACTTTATTTAATTTAATTTGGTCCTTAAGCTTTAGGCTTTACTGGGCTCTTAAAAATAAGTTATTATTAATAATATACAAATTATGAATAAGAATTATTAATTAGTGTGTGTATTAATCTTAAATTATTATTATTATTATACATATTAGTTGCAATGCGCCTCGGTGGTGTAGTGGTTAGCGTCGCTGACAACGAATCTATCGGCCCCGGGAACAAGACCCGGTAACGACAGGCGACGCGCAGCAAAACCCAGCTGTTTATCATTCCGCGCAATAAATCGGGAAATCCCGGAATCCCGAGACGATGGTCGATTCTGTCTCGTAAAACTGGGATAGTGAAAACCCCTGAAAACGAGAAACCCGAGCCTGAAGTAGCCAACTTTAATTTGTGTGTCGATTGAAAAAACGGTTAAATATAATAAAATGGTAGTGAAACATTCATTTTTCAACTTTTACTATGGTGCCATACAGCCGGCCTTCATTCACCCTCACGGTCTTATCCCTGGGCCTTCACCCTCACGGTCTTATCCCTGGGCCCTCACCCTTCGGCAAAATACTGTTGTGTATACTCTGGTAAACTACAGCAGTTATGACAAAAACCACTTATAAACTCATAATTTAAATTTCAACGAATTAAGTGCTAACTTCAATACCGTAAAAAAAAAAAAAAAAAACTTTAATTTTGTTTCCACCAGAATGGTTAATTCTCACGAAGGTGAACACGACTCGCGTGAATCGAATCCTCTCGGTATGGAACCTTGGGTGTTGAAGCGTGTGTGTGTGTGTGAGACAGTTCACATTAGATGCAAGAGTATCATCAAACTATAGACGTATTATGCGAACAATTAGGCCTCTATATACAGTATAATGTTCATATTTGTCAATTACTCTAAGCTGGTTTCCTGATCAACGTAAATTATCCACACATCAACAGAGATCTTCGTATCTTCAATGCAAGATCTAATAATCGCAGATTATTCGTGTGAATTGGCTCTAAATTCTATTCCATTCAAACAGATCTCGTATAATATAAATGTTCTTAAATAGCTACTGAAGGAAAATGCCAAATTAGGCAACAGGAAATTATGAATGAAACTTATGATGGAAAATTTCCATTGAGTTCCGTCTCAACGATCCTTCCTCGCTTGCAAATATCATCACGCAGACCAAACAACCAAATGACCCTCTACAATAAATCAGCGTTCCTTGCGTACTTTTCTGAAAAGGCACAAAAGTTGCGCATCATAAGAATATTCAATGTTGTTTATATTTCTTTCTTTTAGGTAGGGGATGGCTGCGAAATTAACAATAGACGAGAGGGTGAGCTTGGTTTTAATGCATGGAATACCAAGTACTACAAATGGATGAATCGGTACAGAATTTTAATTCTGTACCGATTCATCGATTTGGTGTACCAAATTTGTTGCGCCACCCTGTATATTAGGGTGGCCCTCATTTTTAAAGTTTCGAAATGTTATGTTCCCAACCCCTAAAACTGTGCCATTTAATGAAAAAACATTCCATGGTAGTAAATATTATGAAAATTGATTAATATTTAAATGTGACACAAACTAATTGAAGTTTCCTTTTTATGAGCAATATCTGCAGTTTTAACGTTTGGCCCAAGAGATTGTGTGTGTGGCTGTATCAACAAATACACTATTACTTTAGGTTAGATTTTTTGGTTAAAAAAAAAACTCCAACAGTCTTGAATAAGCCTTGTTGAAGAATAGATTAATTAACCCAATGACTACATTTGCAGCCATACTATTTAAATGTCTACCCAATCAATACCCACAATTAAAATGTAATAGAAAGGTACCAAATCTTTATCTATGGTGTGACCAACTGGTTAATGCTTTTGAAAAGAAAATAATAAGTAAGTCGCAAAAACTCCTCATTATCACAAATTTGGCAACAAGTCACCCATGCATGTTCAAGCATAGGTGGCATTAGTGCGTCGAAACACAGAATCATGAAACCTCGTCAGTTTTTTGCCAAAGGTCATAGAAAATCGATACAGTAGTTTGCAGTGATATAAGTTCAATTTTGAGCATGGTAAGTTTATTTTTTGTTGACTACAAATGTAGTTATTGGACTTATGACTGTAGTTTTCGTCTCTTTAGTAGCCTAGTGAGGTCAAATTACTTTTAGCTTATTATAATAAATTATGAATTTTATTATAATTTTTTTACTTCTTACTAGTCTTAGTCACCGTGGAATTCTTTGCGTGGGTAGGTTGGTGATAGGTTATGGGAGGTAGGGATGGGGTAGGGTGGCCGTAACAGTAAAAGTGCAGAGATATCACCTCACCTCAGCTGCTGTATCTTCAAAGCTTTGCTCAGGACAATGTAGCAGAAGAGTGTAGCAGATATGAAGAAATTAGAACGAGGTTCATATGATTATACAGTAGATCAGATGGAGGTGTAGAGATGGTTAGATGGAATGACAATTCAGTTGTAGCTTTTTGTAGTAATTTGTAGTAAAGTGTAGTATTTTGTAGTAAAATAAATCAGTGGAACCAGTTGGACAAGTAAAACGGTGGGTAAAGGGAAAAGGATTAGTTACTGCCCCTCAGCCAGCAGTCATTAAATCTTATAATAATGGAACAGGTATAGATCTCATGGATAGAGCTCTAGCAGACTATAGACCAAGAATTCAAGGTAAAAAACAGTATTGGCCACTGCTTGTCAATGCTTTGAATGTTGGTTGTTTTTAGTTGGCAACTATATCAGCTGTGTTCCAGTAGTAAGACAAAACAAAAAGACTTTCGAAGAAATTCAGTAACAGTTTTGCTGAAACGGTCAAGACCAAGGCCAATGATCGCTTGTAGGCCGTCCTTCAAGGTCAATCCCAACGGATGTTAGAACAGACAATCGAGATCATTACCCAGTGAGCTGTCTTGTTAGATGTTGTATTGTCTGTAAAAAGAATTGTCGTAGTCGATGCGAGGAATGTGAAAAATCAATGCATGTAAAGAATTGTTTCCAAAGATATCATGAAAAATAATGTGTACGAAATTGAGAATAACCTGTCTGGCTTCAATTTTTATGTTTCCATTATTTTTTTCATATATAAATGCAGAATTTGTATATTTGTCTGAGTTTATGAAAAGTGTTTAAAATGGAATACAAATGTTTAACATAATTAATATTTGTTTGTTCAACCATTCTATAAAGCTTAGAGTACAAATACTGGTGGAGACAATAATTACCAAATAAAGAGGGGAGACAGCCCCCCACCATTACCCCATATTTCTTTTTTGATAATGTGGTGCCTTCTTCAGAAATGTGTATATCCAAGAAAGTGATAGTTTAAGATTTTTGATGAAAGAAATGAAATAAATTGGCAATAAGGAAAAGTTCCACTTATGGGCCAAAAACTACCCCCCTACCCCCCATGACTACATTTGTAGTCATGCAATTTACTAATTGATAATATTAATTACTTTTTATAAATCTTTTTAATTACTTCCATACAGTCAATGAGAATAAAATAAAATTTCAAAAGATTTTAAAGAACATTTGTAGTGCATATTTTGGTTCTCCCACAGTACCATACTATACAAATATGGAAGGCAAAATTTCAAGTCACTTGTGCCACACCTAAATATCAGTGGATTCTAATGAAACTTTACACAACAAGTTTCCCCACCAAACAGCACAACTTTCAGGGTTAGGAGCAGGGAAATTCTTTAAAGGAAAATTTTACCCCCAAATAAGGCCCACCCTAGGATATATATATATACGTGTGTATATATATAAAAAGGTGGGCACCCGGGCCTCAAAAAGGACCGACGGTCCCGGTCCCGGTCCTTGCCTCAAACTGGACCGACGGTCCCGGTCACGGTCCTTTCTGAAGATAGGACCTAGGAACGACTCGGTCCTCGGTCCTTATATATAATATAAGTGAAAAATTTGATTAAAATGAAAAATGAAATTAAAGACACCGGAAATCTTTAATTTTATTAACGTAAATTATAATTAATACAATACATAAGTGATGAAAAAAAGTTATTAAGTTAAATGCTTGAGTTTCCCTTCAAGAAGACTAGCATTTCAAGACTAGCATCTTCTTTAGAACTTCAAATAATCACTAAACACACTAAAATCACTAAAAAAGACCGTCCGGAATTGCTTAAAAATGGACCGTCGCTCCTCATTTCGGTCCTCACTGAGAAAAGGACCGACTTTCCCGCTCACGGTCCTTAAAGAGGACCGAGTTCCTGGAATTCGGTCCTTTTGGAACTCGGTCCTGCCCATGACTCCAGATTTGAAAAAATTTACTGGAGCACAGCTCTGAACTTACTTTTTTTCCCTTACACCACTAGATAGGTTAATGATAGTAAACTCTTGAATTGACGACATACCAATTACAAATTGTTTTAGCTAAACATAATAATACAATAATGTACAGTTTATAACTCACCTTAAGTTTATTTATTCATTGCAGCAGCAACAGTGGACGATGTTAGACCTTGCATGTAGGCATTTGTTGTGAATTTACCGCCATGTATGCTTGGCCACTGATCAATGGCTTTCTGTGTGATCATTACAGCAGATCTAGTGCCTGGAGCTGGACCCTCCTTCACAATTCTGCACAGCTTAGTCAAATGAGATGGCTTAATGGATCCTTTGTGTTCAACAATGTAACCAAGAATGGAGAATGTCCCTTCAGCTGGTGCTTCACTCCAGGCAGTTGATCCATCTTTATCAAAATGCTTTAATCTCTGTGATTCCTTTCCACAGCTGTTCTATATATTCTGTCAGCCAATTTATCACTGAGTCTTTTGTAAAACTACTTTCAGATCTGGTTCTGGATGGTCTAGCAACTTCAGCAACTGGTAGTAATCAGAACGTTTCTTGATGTATTTGTAAACTTCATTTAGGATGTAATCCTCAGCTGTTAGTTCCTTTTGCTGCCCTGTGGTATCGTGCTTAAATTCAGAAACTACATCATTTGCATTTCCTCCATTAGCTAATTTGGAAATTGTTTCCATCACTCTTAACATAACAGTTTTCCCTCCTTCTTTATAAAATATATTTTCTACAAATTCTGCACTAACTGTGGTTTTTTGAGCTACTGCAACATAATCTTTGTTACATAGGAAATCAATACATAGAACTTGGCACTAATTTCTTTCTCTTGTGGATGATCAAAAAACACAATTTTCCACAAATCTGTCAAATTGATCAAATTCGTAATTAACCATGCGAGTATCAGATTTAGTTTTGGTCTCTTAAAACCAATGATATTGTCAAGAACCATATTGGTATAGTCAAGGCCTGATCTCAGATTTGAAGTGTGTGAATAAAGTCTAAAAGCTCACTTAGTTTACAAATTTTCTTCAATGCATCAACGTGGGCTCTGTTCACAAGATGCATTAAGTCCCATCGAAATTTGAAATTTTCTCCAAACAACTTTTTCATTTCGTTTTTAAATGGCTCGTTGTCCTTACAAAAAGCCCCATCTCCAACCATTCCAGATACCTTGGATTTAATTGCTTCTTCAGATAGTTTCAAGTGATTAGGAGACTTCAACACATCAAAAATTTCATTGGCCAAATAAACTCCTGATTTGCTGCGTACTAAATTTATCCCAGCAAGTTTTACAGTCTTATCTTCTTCACTCATAACTAATACAACTAGCATGCTTAATCCCAAAATTGTTCCAATGTCAGCTGTTATTGTTACTGAAGTTTGTTCTAAGAACCACTTTACAGTTTGTTCTTTAAGTTGATTATCTAATAGCTCACAAATTGTCTCGCACGCATGTGTGCTATGATTCAAATTTCCAACCTCACAACCTGACCTATGTAATACAGCTAGAAGTACTGGATATAGAGCCCATGCAGTGTTTGTTTTCATTATGTAGTATAAGATGTTGCCACATAAGTCTTCTATGCGTTTAGTAGTGTTCCGAGAAGATGTTTTCATCACTTCATAAACAGCAGCTCTTTGATGATGCTGAAGTTTAATTAAATGTCTCTTCAGGTGGGTTTTCAGATTTCTAAACCATCTCTCTTGATTTTCTCCTTGTTTGCATACATAGGTTAAATCTTTAACATTGAAGTAACCTTTTATGTTAGAATGTTTGTCTGAAGCACATGCTTTGGGGTCTGTGCAAGCTATGCAATATAATGTAAACATTTTATCATCAGAAGCATCATCAATATCTTCTTCATTATCATCATCTTCATCCTCAACAGCTATATCTACATCAGGCATATTAGTGTCACTATTTGCAATGTTTTCCATTATATCACTTGGTACTGAAAATGAATCATCAGCATGCCCTAGATCCTTCTTTTCCACCAATTTGAATGTAGATTTGATCAAATCATTGTTCAGGATTTCTTGTATTGATTTACACTTGCTTAAATGGGCTATGGAAATGTCAAATTTGTTGCTTTTTGCTTTATTAGATTTGGATGCAACACTTGAACTTGAAGGCATATTTTGACTCTTCTCTTTATTAACCACAACAGCTTGGTGAGTTTCTTTTGTTAGGCGCAAAATTGCATTCAATGTCTTCTGGATTTGGGAATTTTCAAATTCCTCTAAAGCAGTTTTGTTAGTCTGATGCGCAGATTCCTCACTTACCTTTTGTTTCTTAGGTGGAGGAGAAGCACTTTCTTCAGTCTGTGAAACATCTAGTGAAAAAGTTTCATTTTCTAGATTAGCAGTTGATGAAGTTGGTTCATTTTTCTGAGGTCTAGCACTAGCACATTTTGTGAACAAACTAAATGATGCTTTGCCGTATCTCTTTGCTGCACTTCATCCTGGTATTTCTTTACTGCAATATCTAAGCTGTGGGCCCAAACTCTGGGACCTCTTGTATTGTAACAAATATTTTTTTTGGAATTAAAATGTTCCTCCCAGTTTTGCTTCTTTGAATATTTGTTCTTGCATTGACCACAAAAGTAACCCCTTTTAACACCCTCACTTTTCTCTCCAACTTCATCAATATTAGGATCCATTATTGATTATTGACTACCTGAAAAAATACAAAATAAGTAAAAGTTAGTAAATATAGTATGGTAAAAGTGAGTAAAAGTAAGTAAATATAGTACAATGAAAGTAAGTAAAAGTAAGTGCTTTAAACTTAGTAAAAGTAAGGAAGAGTAAGTAAAAGTAGGTAAGTAAAAGTAAGTTTAAACTTAACTAAACTTTTCAATTCTAGAGTCATGGTGGATTACTTAAAACCGCACAAGTAATTATCTGGCCAATTTATCAAACCTGGCCGAGATCAATGGAACATAGTCCAATCCTGATAATTTTATATTAAAAAAATATACGTTTTAATAAAATTTTAATTATCAAAACATTGAAGCTTAACAAAAAATAAAAATAATTGTTAAATATGGAATTACCAACTAAACTTAAAATAACTAAATTTGTAATTTAAAAAAATTGGTTTGTACAAGAACGTATACGCAAAAAAATTGCATAACATCTAGCGGATGAACAAAACCCAAACCCAAATTTACTTTTTCTCATGGTCAAATTTACTGGAGCAATGCTCCCAAGATCCCAGGAATCTGGAGTCATGCCAATACTAACGTTGAAGACGTTAATAATTTGAAGGGTGAGGTGCGTAACCTAGTTTCTAGTTAGGTAGCTTATCGGGAAGGTTCGATAGAGTTGAGGAAGGGGTTAAGGTTGGGCCGAGATTAGTAGATGGGGAGGGATTTAGAGAAGTTAAGGGCGGAGCTAGGCTGCGTACGTTAGGTGATAGGAATCCTCCCCCTATCGAGGTTTCGAACCCTTTCGCCCATTTGGAAAGGGACGTGAATGAGAGGGAAACTATTTTAATTGGGGACTCTTTAGTGCGCCATATGGACACAGAGTTCGTTGAACGGCATCCAACCAAGAGGAGGAGGGGGTCTGTCTCCCAAGGGCCAGGGTTGACAGAGTTAGAGACGAATTGGATAGGATTGACGTTGCCTCCCGTCACTCGATGTTGGTGACGATGGTAGGGAGCAACGACTCGTATAGGCCCAATACGAGAGTGCCTGACCTTTTGGAGAGATGTAGGGGTTTAATTAGGTCCCTAAAGGCGAGGTCAGATAGTTCTTTAGTTCTAGGTATTACCCCTAGGCACGGTTTGGGTCTTAGGATTACGTCTAAAGCGATATTTTTTAATACTAAATTAGAAGAGATTTGTGCTGAGGAAAATGTACCCTTCGTAAAGCTGTGGTCAGAATTGAGTGATCCTAGCCTTATTATAAAAGATGGGGGTGCATTTTAATGAAATAGGTAATGCTAGGCTAGGTAGGTTAATTGACGAAAACGTACGAAAGCTGTATAGGTCGAAGCCTTCTTTAAACGTTGTGGGTCCGGGGAACGCGGGCCCGACATGAAAAAGTTTAAAACGCCGGCCCGTGGTAAAAAATAACTTAAACGTCTTTTATTGTAACGTGCGTAGTATTAGAAATAAATTAAACAAATTTAAGGCGACAATTTATCTCGGGAACTACGATATAGTTGCTATCACTGAAACGTGGTTAAATACCGTGACTCGGGACTTGTTGGGGGAACTTGATATACCGGGTTTTAAATTCTTTACTAATGATAGGTTACATAGGATTGGTGGCGGCGTTTTGCTGTACATTCGTAATTCCCTTAGGGCTATCGAGGTTAAGATAGATTTTCCGGCAGCAATTAATGCGATATGCCTTTGAAGTTAGGGCGCGTATAATTATATAGTTATAATTTTGTTGTTGTTTATAAACCTCCAGTTCAACCCCTCGATACCGATACTAGATTTTACTCGCTTCTTGGTAACTTTATTGACAATCGGAATAGTATAATTGTCGGAGACTTTAACTGCCCTAATGTTAATCACGAGACTTTTACTGGTAATGAGGAGGGTTTGAGATTGATCGAGTTCATGGAAGATAATTTTTTACGACAGACGGTTACCGAACCAATGCGCGGTGACAATATTTTAGATTTGGTGATGACGAACGGCGAAAATATAGTCGAAGGTTTAGAAGTAGGCGAGAGTTTAGGATGTAATGATCATCAAATTCTTAGGTTTAAGTTATTGATAGAAAGCACTAAGGATAGTAATGTAATAGAAGTCCCTGATTTTTGTAGGGCTAATTTTGATAATTTGCTGATAGGATGAGAGTAGTGGACTGGGATAACTTATTTATGGGTAATGACACAAATTTGCATTGGGAGGCGTTTAAAGAAAGTTTTATGAATATTGAAAGGGATTTATTCCTCGTAGGCCCAAGCGCGCTAGAAATCATGGTAGGCCCAAATGGTGGACTAAGGAAATAGGCGAGTTCACAAACGAGCGTAACAGAGCGTATAGACTTAATAAGCGCAATGGCACGGCAGCTAACTTTAATAGATATATCGAGCTTAGACGTCAGGTTAAAAGATCAGTTAGGAATGCTAAGCGTAATTTAGAGATACTTATTGCTGCGGATAGTAAACATAATCCAAAAAAGTTTTTTGAATACGTCAATAATCGTAAGCCCAATAAAAGATAACATAGGCCCTCTCGTGGATGTTAACGGCGCTTTGGCTTCTGACGCTCAGGCGATGGCGGGTATTTTCAATAACTTTTTGCGATTTTTTAGTGTAGAAGACGTAAATAATGTCCCCGACGTGGACGATATCGTTCCATTTAGTAGCGAGACTATTTTGGATGAAATAACTGTTTACGAGGGTGAGATTGCGCATTATATCGATAGGCTAAAAATTAACAAGGCTCCAGGCCCTGACGCTTTTTATCCCAGACATTTGAAAGATTTGAAAGACGTTATTGTAGGCCCCTTAACGAAGACTTTTAATCAGTCACTCGAAACGGGGATTATTCCTGAAGACTTCAAATTAGCTAACGTCACGCCCATTTTTAAAAAAGGAGACCGCACAGTAGCTAGCAATTATAGGCACATTAGCTTAACGTCAATTGTCGGTAAACTTTTGGAATCCGTAGTTAGGGATCGTATCATCGATCACATAGAAAGTCGAGATTTGATTAATAGTAGTCAGCATGGGTTTCGACGCCATAGATCTTGTTTAACTAATTTGTTAGAATTTTATAACGAAATAGTGCGCGAATACGATAGGCATAGAGCGGCTGACGTTATTTATTTAGATTTCAAAAGGCGTTCGATACAGTTCCGCATAGAAGATTAATTGCGAAGGTTAAAGCGCACGGTATACGGGGTCAGGTAGCTAACTGGTTAGAGGAATGGCTTCGTGCTTGGAGACAGAGGGTTGTTGTTAATGGTAGTGAATCGGGGTGGTTGGATGTAGGTAGCAGTGTCCCACAGGGTTCAGTGTTTGGCCCATTGCTATTCGAAATTTAGATTAACGACATAGATGTAGGATTGACTAGTAACGTGTCAAAATTCGCGGACGATACTAAAATAGGCGGTAAGGTTGTTAACGAGGACGATAGAAATAGGCTCCAAGACGATGTAAATAGGATTATGGAGTGGACGGATAAGTGGCAGATGCAATTTAACGTAGACAAATGTAAAGCTTTGCATATAGGTTCTCGTAACAATAATTACACGTACACGATGGATGACAGAGAGTTAGCGAGCGGTGACGAGTAGATTTAGGCGTACGCCGTTCAGTTTTGGTGCCCGTATTTGCGTGAGGATATTGATAGGTTAGAAAGGGTTCAGCGTCGTGCCACGAAACTAATTCCGTCATTGCGCAATAAGCCTCATGAAGATAGGATTAAAGAGTTAGACTTGCATTCACTCGAAACTAGGAGATTAAGGGGGGAGCTTATTGAAGTTTTCAAAATCGTTAATAACATCGATAACGTAAATTTTGACAAACTGTTCACTTTCGATAATAGCAATACTCGCAATAACGGATTTAAGTTGCGTGGCAGACGTTTCATTACTAATATCGCTAAAAACTTCTTTACGTTCAAAGTAATTGATAAATGGAATAATCTTCCCGCGCCCGTTGTGAACTCTACCAGCGTTAATGTGTTTAAAAACCGTCTGGATAGGCATTTTAAAAATATTAACGTTGTTTAAAATAAAAAAACAATTGGCAACAGGAGCTCTGGGGGTAGTAATCGGGGATGAGTCTGTTGACGTCTAATGCCAGCTTGCGACATGCCAGCGTGTGATATGCCAGCAAAAAAAAATTAGACTAACACGAACTTAGTTGTAGCTTGTTGAGTAAATTAACCCACTTTTTGTTATACTTTATACTTTTCTTTCTTCTTCTCTCCTTATTTGCATGTCTAACTCTATTGCATGTCTGTAGTTTGCATGGTATGATAGTGTTTGAGTTAAGAATGTGTTGCATGGTTTGTAATGCGTTCTTATTTTACTTTTCATCTTTCACGCCTTTCCAGCCTAGTGGACTGCATTCTCTACCTCCCTATGGAGTGGAAGATCGGTCTGCAATAGCTGGATGAATGTGTTGCTTTGAGTTAAGAATGTGTTGTTCTTGAGTTAAAAATGTATTGCATGGTTTGTAAGCTTTCTTATTTTACTTCTTTTCATATTCACCCCTTTCCGGCAGAGTAGGCTCTACCTCCCTATGGAGTAGAGGACCGTTCTGCAATCTTTCCTCTTCTCTCCAACTATTTTTCTGACTTGTCGGCAGTGGCCGGCGGATGATGGTGATTTTTTTTTTTTTCTGAATGAATGTTAACCCACGAGTGATAGGTGTTGTTACTTACTTAACCCCTAATTCTCTTCTCTTAACCCCCTACTCTTTCCTTTCTCTCGGGCTAACCTTAGAGTGGATCTTACGGTCTTTGTTAGCCTTAGCTTCTGTAGATCTGTAGATCATCAGCTCTAAGCAGTAGCTCCTTTTCTTCTTCCTCTTTTCTGTTTCTCTTCTCAGCTGCCTTCTATTCTTCCTCCTTCCTCTTAGCAGCCTTCACCTGCTTCACTGTTTCCTTCACGTCAACAGATGCCATCCGGAAGCCAGAAACTTCTGAGGTTTTGATCCTCTGGTAATGGAGCCACTCTAGCTCTAGCTTTGGAATCTTCCGAGGCAGAGGACAGTCACAACTGACATGAACTCTAGCAGCACAGCCAGAGCAGCCACATGCTTCAGTTCCACAGAGTGCATGACTCCAGATTTGAAAAAATTTACTGGAGCACAGCTCTGAATTTACTTTTTTTTCCCTTACACCACAGATAGGTTAATGATAGTAAACTCTTGAATTGACGACATACCAATTACAAATTGTTTTAGCTAAACATAATAATACAATAATGTACAGTTTATAACTCACCTTAAGTTTATTTATTCATTGCAGCAGCAACAGCGGACGATGTTAGACCTTGCATGTAGGCATTTGTTGTGAATTTACCGCCATGTATGCTTGGCCACTGATCAATGGCTTTCTGTGTGATCATTACAGCAGATCTAGTGCCTGGAGCTGGACCCTCCTTCACAATTCTGCACAGCTTAGTCAAATGAGATGGCTTAATGGATCCTTTGTGTTCAACAATGTAACCAAGAATGGAGAATGTCCCTTCAGCTGGTGCTTCACTCCAGGCAGTTGATCCATCTTTATCAAAATGCTTTAATCTCTCTGTGATTCCTTTCCACAGCTGTTCTATATATATTCTGTCAGCCAATTTATCACTGAGTCTTTTGTAAAACTACTTTCAGATCTGGTTCTGGATGGTCTAGCAACTTCAGCAACTGGTAGTAATCAGAACGTTTCTTGATGTATTTGTAAACTTCATTTAGGATGTAATCCTCAGCTGTTAGTTCCTTTTGCTGCCCTGTGGTATCGTGCTTAAATTCAGAAACTACATCATTTGCATTTCCTCCATTAGCTAATTTGGAAATTGTTTCCATCACTCTTAACATAACAGTTTTCCCTCCTTCTTTATAAAATATATTTTCTACAAATTCTGCACTAACTGTGGTTTTTTGAGCTACTGCAACATAATCTTTGTTACATAGGAAATCAATACATAGAACTTGGCACTAATTTCTTTCTCTTGTGGATGATCAAAAAACACACAATTTTCCACAAATCTGTCAAATTGATCAAATTCGTAATTAACCATGCGAGTATCAGATTTGAGTTTTGGTCTCTTAAAACCAATGATATTGTCAAGAACCATATTGGTATAGTCAAGGCCTGATCTCAGATTTGAAGAGTGATTCGAATAAAGTCTAAAAGCTCACTTAGTTTACAAATTTTCTTCAATGCATCAACGTGGGCTCTGTTCACAAGATGCATTAAGTCCCATCGAAATTTGAAATTTTCTCCAAACAACTTTTTCATTTCGTTTTAAATGGCTCGTTGTCCTTACAAAAAGCCCCATCTCCAACCGTTCCAGATACCTTGGATTTAATTGCTTCTTCAGATAGTTTCAAGTGATTAGGAGACTTCAACACATCAAAAATTTCATTGGCCAAATAAACTCCTGATTTGCTGCGTACTAAATTTATCCCAGCAAGTTTTACAGTCTTATCTGCTTCACTCATAACTAATACAACTAGCATGTTAATCCCAAAATTGTTCCAATGTCAGCTGTTATTGTTACTGAAGTTTGTTCTAAGAACCACTTTACAGTTTGTTCTTTAAGTTCATTATCTAATAGCTCACAAATTGTCTCGCACGCATGTGTGCTATGATTCAAATTTCCAACCTCACAACCTGACCTATTAATACAGCTAGAAGTACTGGATATAGAGCCCATGCAGTGTTTGTTTTCATTATGTAGTATAAGATGTTGCCACATAAGTCTTCTATGCGTTTAGTAGTGTTCCGAGAAGATGTTTTCATCACTTCATAAACAGCAGCTCTTTGATGATGCTGAAGTTTAATTAAATGTCTCTTCAGGTGGGTTTTCAGATTTTTAAACCATCCTCTTGATTTTCTTCTTGTTTGCATACATAGGTTAAATCTTTAACATTGAAGTAACCTTTTATGTTAGAATGTTTGTCTGAAGCACATGCTTTGGGGTCTGTGCAAGCTATGCAATATAATGTAAACATTTTATCATCAGAAGCATCATCAATATCTTCTTCATTATCATCATCTTCATCCTCAACAGCTATATCTACATCAGGCATATTAGTGTCACTATTTGCAATGTTTTCCATTATATCACTTGGTACTGAAAATGAATCATCAGCATGCCCTAGATCCTTCTTTTCCACCAATTTGAATGTAGATTTGATCAAATCATTGTTCAGGATTTCTTGTATTGATTTACACTTGCTTAAATGGGCTATGGAAATGTCAAATTTGTTGCTTTTTGCTTTATTAGATTTGGATGCAACACTTGAACTTGAAGGCATATTTTGACTCTTCTCTTTATTAACCACAACAGCTTGGTGAGTTTCTTTTGTTAGGCGCAAAATTGCATTCAATGTCTTCTGGATTTGGGAATTTTCAAATTCCTCTAAAGCAGTTTTGTTAGTCTGATGCGCAGATTCCTCACTTACCTTTTGTTTCTTAGGTGGAGGAGAAGCACTTTCTTCAGTCTGTGAAACATCTAGTGAAAAAGTTTCATTTTCTAGATTAGCAGTTGATGAAGTTGGTTCATTTTTCTGAGGTCTAGCACTAGCACATTTTGTGAACAAACTAAATGATGCTTTGCCGTATCTCTTTGCTGCACTTCATCCTGGTATTTCTTTACTGCAATATCTAAGCTGTGGGCCCAAACTCTGGGACCTCTTGTATTGTAACAAATATTTTTTTTGGAATTAAAATGTTCCTCCCAGTTTTGCTTCTTTGAATATTTGTTCTTGCATTGACCACAAAAGTAACCCCTTTTAACACCCTCACTTTTCTCTCCAACTTCATCAATATTAGGATCCATTATTGATTATTGACTACCTGAAAAAATACAAAATAAGTAAAAGTTAGTAAATATAGTATGGTAAAAGTGAGTAAAAGTAAGTAAATATAGTACAATGAAAGTAAGTAAAAGTAAGTGCTTTAAACTTAGTAAAAGTAAGGAAGAGTAAGTAAAAGTAGGTAAGTTAAAGTAAGTAAAAGTAAATTTAAACTTAACTAAACTTTTCAATTCTAGAGTCATGGTGGATTACTTAAAACCGCACAAGTAATTATCTGGCCAATTTATCAAACCTGGCCGAGATCAATGGAACATAGCCCAATCCTGATAATTTTATATTAAAAAATATACGTTTTAATAAAATTTTAATTATCAAAACATTGAAGCTTAACAAAAAATAAAAATAATTGTTAAATATGGAATTACCAACTAAACTTAAAATAACTAAATTTGTAATTTAAAAAAATTGGTTTGTACAAGAACGTATACGCAAGAAAATTGCATAACGTCTAGCGGATGAACAAAACCCAAACCCAAATTTACTTTTTCTCATGGTCAAATTTACTGGAGCAATGCTCCGAAGATCCCAGGAATCTGGAGTCATGATCAGAGTGTGATATCATGTTTGCAGGTTATGTCAAACAATGTATCAAGTTCAGATATTCTCTTCTCTCTCCTTGCAGCCTTCACTCTGCTATTCACTAGGTCAATCATTTCATTCCACCTGACAAGAATCTCTCTTGAATGATCACAGGAGGAGTGAACTTGGCATTGCTTTTGCGCCACTGTGCCAGTACCAGTGATACCAAGTCCTTAGCCAAATCTTGCAGAGGGTACTGAGCTCTCTTCATATCATCCAGAAACAGCTTCTCTTCCTGGAGGAGGATTTCTCTCTGAGAAACAGCTCTCGAGGTTGGAACTTCTGTGAGAAATAACTGCTTGCCTGGACCCACCAGATCACTCAGCTTTGAACCACAACTTTTTCTGTCTTTCGTCCTTGCTTAGCCATGGTGGCTACACAATCTTCACCAAGCTTTGTATCTGAAACATAGAAAATTATCACAGTGAAGCTCTAGTAGCCTATAACAGCTGTTACAATGGTTTTGTTTGGTAAGAAACCGGTCTGTTACATTCAGGGTTTCGGAGCCGGAGTCGGTGGAGCCAGTGAATTTTGCTTACCTGGAGCCGGAGCCGGAGCCGGAGCCAGAAACCTTGAAAATACGGCTCCATGGTCTGGCTCCGGGCGATATATTGCTACCTAAATTGTTATTTGTTAAATATAGGTTTAGTTGCAAATTATAATTCTTGTAATATATTACGAAAAATGGTACCATAGGATTCTTGGATTTTATGGAGGTGTGGGAGTTGCAGGAATAATCTGCAAATTTCCATTTTTTAACCATTAAATATTTGGGAAGATTTGTCTTAACACTTAATTATATAGGTAAAAAATTTTTTATGGCGGTGGAGACCTTAGGTAGGTAGGTACTAACTATTTATCTAAGTAGGTAACTACCTAGATACATACCTAGTAAGGTTGGTCCTTCTGACTTGGATTGAACTATTTTTATTTTTAGGTCAATTATCTTGTATTGCTAAATTTCTTTTTTTTCAGATTCTTTGTAATTTGTACTTGATTCTTTAATTATAATTATCAGTCTATGACCCTTCATAATGGATAGAGATTCAATAAAGAAGTCTGATATATTCAAGTATTTTACTGAAAGTTCAGATAAGAAACACTATGTTTGTATTTGTGAAGTTTCTGATGCTTCGGGAAATATTTCAACGTGTGGAACTAAAATTACCAAGCCTCAAAGCAAAAAGCCTGATGTCTCCTCAAGAGCATATAATTTGAAAAGACACTTGAGTCGATTACATCCTGAAATATCAAAAATGATGGAAGAAAGAAGCAAATGCTTGAGCTTTCAAGACCCAGTACTTCTGCCAGTTCAAAAACTAAAGCAAACCAGCAAAACATTACTAAATTTTTGATGTCTCAAAAAGTCACTATCTCAATGACTACAGATAACTTTAAAAATAGCATAATTGAGTTAGTTGTTAAAGATTCTATGCCTCTATCTATGTTTGAAAAGCCAGCTATGCGCAGTCTACTAGAAGAAATGGCTCAGAAATTCAAGATTAGTTTAGATAAAGACAATATCCGTCATTTAGTGATAGAAAAATCAAAAGAAGAAAAATTTGCTCTCAAAGAGCAATTAAAAGGGCGCTTCATATATTTAAAAGTTGATGGTTGCACACGAATACGGACACATTATTTTGCCATCAATGTCCGATTTATTGATGATGATAATAAAATCCTCACCCGCACTATAGCAGTAAAAGATACACAATAAATTAGGGTGATGCAAAATAACTTATCATTTCAAAAACTTGAAGACACCCTCTAATTTTATTTAATTTAGTGTAAAAACTGAACATGCAAAATTTCAGCACAATTGAAGACATTTTAGAGGTTGCTACCATCCATTGAACATTTTGTATATTGTTATTTTCAGTTTGTATTTATTGTACATTTATTTATTTTGCAGATTTCATCAAAAATGGTAGTCAGCAACATATAGCAGTCATAACAGACTCTGAACCTCTTTCCGTAAACCTTCTCATCCCTTTCATTGCTATAGACGCCGTGGCCGAACATTCTAGAATCATTTCTTTGCTGTGACGTCACTGTGGCGGCCGCGTCAGTGTAAGTGCGGCGTCACTGACTCAGTATCTTTGCTGCCTTCGCTGAGAGTGGTTGTATAGCAGTTGCTGAGTTGCACTCATGGAGCGGCATACGCGTCACAAAACAGTTGTTTGGCTCATAGGACATCCTATAGAGTCCTTCAAAGAAACCCAGCTTCCATCTAAAAGGGAAACATTAGCATTGTTTATGAACTACAAGATCAATAAAAAGCAACAGGTGAAAACAGCGGCTTTGTTGACTGCTAGAGATGTTATGGATGTGTGGGAAAAGGCACGCATCCCAACAGTGTTGAAATGTCATGTCGTGGAGAGAGTAAAGAAACTTTTCAACGAGTGGGAGAAACTAAAGAAGAACAGAAATAATAAGAAGAAGCAATCACCTGCACTACTTCAAAAACAAGAGAGCTGGCAAAATGACTTGCAAGATCTGTTTGACATTGCACATGCAAGTGCTCTTGACATGATAAAGATAGATGAAGATCGTGAGTTTTTGATGCTGCAACGACAAAAAGGAAGAAAAGGCAAAATGTCTGGAGTGGATAAAGTTTTTTCACAAATGGAAGAGATTGCTAGAGAAAAGGAAACATTGCTTGAAAAGAAAAGAAAGAGGGAAACAGCCGTTTTCGAAGCAGCAGTGCTCTCAAGTTCAAGTCCTTCAAGTTTGAATGAAGATAGTTCAAAATCAGAAGAAGAATTTGTTGCTGACCCTCAGCAGCCATCAACTTCGAGACAAAGTAGATCAAAGTCTAAGAGTGCAAAGCTTATGGATTCTTCAATGCTTGTATCTCTTGATGCTGCAAAAGTAAGTGATAGAGCTGCTTCGGAAATCTTGATCCCAACAATCAATGCTCTTGGGCAAAACCTGAAGAATACAGTGTTAGCTATTCATCGATACGAAGAGCAAGACAAAGGAACCGCAAGACAATGGCAGAAAATTTGAAGCAGGATTTCGAAACAAATTGCCCTCTCCAAATACATTGGGACGGCAAACTACTGGAAGATATTACTGGTCATGAAAATGTTGATCGACTGCCAGTTCTAATTTCCGGCCAAGGAGTTGATCAGCTTCTTGGTATTCCCAAACTTGCCAGAGGAACTGGTCAAAACATTGCAGATGCTGTCCATCAGTTAGTATTGGAGTGGAATATATCTGACCAAGTGAAGGCATGTGTTTTGACACCACTGCCTCCAACACAGGTTCTAAGAGTGGTGCTTGTATGTTACTAGAGCAAAGATTGGATAAAGATATGCTGTGGCTGGCTTGCCGACATCATATTTTCGAAATAGTGTTAGAAGCTGCAGTTTCTGTCTCCTTGCCATCTTCTAGTGGCCCTGACATACAACTGTTTAAGAGATTCAAAGCAAAGTGGGTGGAAATTGACAAGAACAATTACTAAACAGCAACAGATGACCCTAACATTGCAGAGAAAATCTCAGATGCTGAAGAACTCATTCAATTTGCTCAAGCTCAGCTTGATGAACAGCAGCCTCGTGATGACTACAAGGAATTGCTCGAGCTAACGCTCATTTTCATCGGTAGTGCCCCAAGTCAGGAATCAGCTTTAAAGCACCCGGAGCTTATCACAGAGCACGATGGATGGGCAAGCTAATTTACTGCATTAAAATTTGGATGTTTAAATCTCAGTTTAAACTAACTGAGAGAGAGGAAAAAGGACTGAGAGATGTTTGCTGCTTTTCAGCTGCGATATACATCAGATCGTGGTACCTGGCACCCATACCCTCATGCGCCCCCCGTTCAGATTTGCATTTTGTGCAAAGTCTGCAGCTCTACAAGCAAAAGGATGACAAAATTGCAAGTGCTGCACTCAATAAGTTTTTGAGACATTTGTGGTACCTCTCTGAGGAGCTTGTGGCGCTTGCATTTTTTGATTCAGCTGTTTCGCATGAGACAAAAAACAAAATGAAGCATGCTCTGCAGAAACCAGTTGACTCAAAACCGAGCAAACGAGCATCAATAAATCCTGAATCAGCTGGGCAGAAACAACTGCAGGATTTCGTTACTGCGAACACAAAAAGATTCTTTGAAATCCTAGAGGTGCCTTGCACTTTTCTTGAAAAAGATGCTGAAGAATGGAATGATGATGAAAGTTATGCGAATGCAAGAGATATCGCATATGGACTCAAAGTGGTAAACGACATTGCGGAAAGAGGTGTACGACTGATGGAGGAATACAACAAACTGATAACCAATGATGAAGAGCAGAAACAATACCTTCTTCAAATTGTTAAAAGTTACAGGTCGTCACTCTCAAACAAAAACAAGAAAACATTACTCTTGCTTCACAAAAACGAAAATAAACATACATAAGTGGTTATGATATGCCTACTGGGGAAACTTCCACATAAAAAAAAGTTAACGCGCTATACGCTGTACCTCAGAGGGTGGTGCGGAAATCAGCGTGCCTATTATTTACTATTTTATGAGCTCACTACGTACTATAGTCTAGAATGTCATCGTTTTTTTTCAAACTAGGTTAACTAGGTACATATCAAACCGGCTCCGGCGAAAATATCAACAAAACAAAAATATTTTTGAGCACAAACTGATATACATTTATTTTTAAAGCTTGGTAGCAACCTCTAATTTTCAACCCCAAATTTCGCATACAATGCTTTCTTAGGAATATGAATAAAATAGGAGGGTGTCTCCCTGAAAATTGAAAAAAAAAAAATTTGACCCCTTTTTTGCATCACCCTAAATTACACATGCTCAGCAAACTAGTGACTACCTGCATGATCTAATTATGAGAACTCTGGAAGAGTACGGCATACCGAAAGAATTTGTGCTCTGCATTGTCAGTGATAATGCATCAAATATGATTAAAACTGTTGAGAAGTTGAATGATAATCAAGAGGCAACTTCAGAAGATGATATACAAACATTTGGTGAACATGATGATGATTCAACAGACACTCAGGAAGTGGCATCTTGTGTAGAAGAAATTGACAGTATTGTATCTGAAATTTCACACTTCTCCAGAATCAACCACATGCGTTGTGGTGCACATACCTTGCAACTTGCTATTTGCGATGGATTGAGAGATAAACATGTTACCTCTCTCATAGGTAAGTTGAGACAGGTTGTAGTAGCAGCAAGAAACCCAAAAGTGGAAGAAATAATTAAAAGACGTGCAGGCAAGGTTGCTATTTTAGATCAACCTACTCGATGGGGCAGCACTTATTTAATGATAGAGCGCTTATTAGAATTAAAACCTGTACTCTTGGACATGGCAAATTCAAATGTGAATCTTCAGAAATAATGTGGGAACAAGCAAGAAGATTGGAAAGAGTACTGTACCAGCCATATATAGTAACAAAAAAAATTCAAAGTGAAGATTTGACTCCCGGTCAATTTTTGAAAGAGTGGAAATCTTTGATGTATTTTCTTTCCAAGATAGAAGGCACCATAGCTGATGACATTAAAGTTCCATGGAAAGGAGAGAAAATATTTTACTTGATAATGAAGTATTGCTTGCTGCTGTTTATATAGATCCTAGATTAGATGCTTATTAACATCTGAACAGGTAGTTAAAGCCAAGGATGCCCTATGCAATATAGCAATCAGAATGAAAAGTAACCTAGACCTTTCAAATAAAGTCTCTCTATTAAGAGAGGAATGTGGAACCGAGATTATTGCATCATCATCAAATTCATCATCTCCTTCCACCACTTCTGATGTCAGCGAGTTTGATTTTGAAAAAATTATTGATATTCAACATGGTAAGAAATCAAAACGTCCTCGTTTAGAAAGTGAACTAATACCACCTCTCAGTCCAATGTGTACCCTCAAATTGCAAGTTGAGGAATCTTTTCCTGAGATTGAAAAATTTGACCGTTCGTCAAAACTGTCTTTTGAACAAGTAATAGAAAGGTATCCTAAAGTTATAAGAGATGTTGCAAATCTTCTAGTAGCTATGCCTTCAACACAAGTCAGTGTTGAACGGCTATTTTCAGCACTGAAAATTTTAAAATCTGATTTAAGGGCACGTATGAAAGAAGATATTGTTGAGGCTATGTTATTTTTAAGAACAAATGTTTATAAGTAAACTTAGATAAATAATTTTAATTCATAATTTTTTTTATGGAAACAGATTTACAAGGAGAATATCTTGATTTTATGTTTAAAAATTAGTTTCCTACCTTAGCTACATTAGTAAAAATTTCTGCAAAAGTTATTATTTTGCTTTCATTTTTTAATACAAGGAGTATTATGATTTATGATACTGTAAATGTATCATTGAATTTGCAAACTTTTTAATTTTTTAATATGTAGTTTGAACTTTAAAGATAAAGTCTGATTTAAGGTTACACTTAAAAAAAATATAATTGAGGCCATCTTGTTTTTAAAAAAAAATTATAAATAAACTTAGTAATTTTCATTTTCAATTATTTTAAGGAAACAGATTTACAAGAAGAATATCTTGATTTTATGTTTAAAATTAGTTTGATTATACCTTAGCTAGAATAAAAAAATTTTGCATTAGTTTTCATTTGTTAATCCAAGGAGTAGTATTGATTTTATAAGCGTAGGGTAAATGATTTTGTAAATTTTCTTTTATAATATGTATTAGTAGTTTGAACTTTTGACTTTTAGTTGAATTGCTTTTGTTAATTAAATTACAAAACTTTTTGACTAAAAGAAAATCTCTTTTTAAGTAAATAATATAACCTATTAAAAATTTAAAAACTGAATTTTTTGAAATATTCAGCTCTTTTTCAAGCCAAGTTGGCTTTCATGAAGCTTTTAAGTTTCAACACTTAAAAAAAGATGCATATATTATCTCAGAAAGTTTGATTGTTACTATTTTCCATACGAGAATTCTTAAGTTTGAACTTTGAACTAATTAGGAGGCAAGTTTCTCTAATTTATATAAGCTACCATTGTTAATAAATATTTAATATCATTTAGTTTTCATCATTTTCCTTTAGTTATTTAAATAACTTCATTCTATCATTATATTTGCCTAATTTAAAATCATAAGAAATTTAAATTTTGAGTATTAAAGTGATTTAATAATAAAATATTTTTGTGCAATATTTTAAATTGGACAATTAGTTATATAAATCTAGATATTTATTTTATAATTAACAGAATTTACTATAAAAGAGCCGGAGCCAGAGCCAGAGCCAGAGCCGGAGCCAGAGTGTAAAAAATTTCTGCTCCGGAGCCGGAGTCGGAGCCAGAAGTTTTTTTACCGGCTCCGAAACCCTGGTTACATTTGTACTACAGTGTATGTCCTGCACAGCTGTTCTGTACATAACCAGAAAACGAAAAAGTGGAAATTTGAACACTTAAACGTGATTTTGCTTCATCGTGAATCATACTAAGGAGAACATTCTCAGGATGAGAAAAATAGGAATTTCTCTGAATAACACGATCAACTATTTATATACAGCGGGCACTCAACGACCTCGAGCGTTGTATCATTTGATAAAGATGTTTGGCTCCCTGTGTTGCTGAAGAATTTCTCTTGATTTGAAACCACATTGGAATATAAACTTTCATAATAAATCCACGATACACTTAAGGTTGTCTAAAGGTTCTTCAGTTGAAACGTAGAGACGAAGTATGCGGTTAGCAGTTGTCACCCATCTGGAGTGTGCCATTTTGTCTGGTTTCCTTTGAGCCAGAGAGGGAGTACATTCACCTTTTGACACAACATCATAGATTTCTGCCAAATATTTCTGATCTGTGCTCAGATCATCTCTGTCAACTACAATTTCTTCCGCTTCAACTGCTTCAAACTCAACAACAGGTCTCTTTTCACAATCAATTAACTCTTTTCCTATAGGCCCCGTAAAACTATGAGGACCTGTTGTTTTACCATCAACGTCAGTCATTATGTGCCGCAAGGGAAGTTCATTAGTGTGAAGCAAGCAAATCAGCCACTGGAGTGCTCTCTGAAAGTGCTCTTCAATACTTCTTATCACTCCTCCTTTTGGTCCTGTATTAACTGCTGTCCCGTCACATCCAATGGCTTTAACTTCTGAAGTATCAATCTCATTTGAGCGAAAAAAATCCAAAATTGCAGAAGATATACTCTGTGCTGAGCCAGAAGCGGGAGTTACATGCCCAATATAATGCGAGTTTGGTTTTTGAAGCAAAGTGACATGTTCTTCTGTTATATTTTTTTGATAACCTTTACTGCCAACTTTTTCTTGCACTGCAGTTCTGTCTTTTCTTCCATCGAAATAGATACTCTCCATAGTTTCTTCTTCGTAATCTCTCTTTTGAATGATAGATCTCACTCGTTTTCTAGCTCTCCTTACTTTGCATCTGTCTATTACTGAACTTAAATCTTTTTCGTTTATAATTCCCACGTCTTCAAGAACAGCCGAAGCAACTATAGCAGCAGACCTGTCTGACACACCAGTTCTGTCACAAGCTATAGCCAATGATGAGATTGTTCCATGATGAGATTGTTCCATCGATTTCATTCTCTGTGTCGGTTCATAATCAGAATCCGCTCCTTCTGTTTCACTTGATGTTGATGACAGTGTTTCAGTTGCTTGTCCTATACTGGTAGATGGTTTTGGTTCATACTGTTTCATTCTCTGTTGTCTTCTAGCAATAGTTGCTAGATCTTTACGAGTTTGTGAAACATCAAGAGAGCCTATTGCCAATTTTCTTGTTGTTCTCTGATCTTTAAGGAAGTCTTGTTCAATTGCTGGAACCTTGAGATGGTTTTCACATGAACACATCAAAATTTTCACATTTGCAAGCACTGATGTCAAATAATTTGTATTCTGCCTCATTTTGAAATGTTTGTAATTTAATTTTGAATGAGTCACTATCTTGTTTCCTTTTTATTGACTTTAGAAGGTTTTGACATTTTTCATGGTAATTTTTAATCATTTGAACGACACGGTTACGAGAAACAGTAGGAATAGAGGCTGTTTTCCACAAATCTTTGAGTTTTAGAGAGAACACCCGAAATTTCTGCAACTGTAGGCTCTTTCTTCGATGTCTTCAGATTCAACCTTATTTGATGAAAATATTTCATGACGTCCTTATAGGTTGGAAGGCACCTCTTGTCTAGATCAGCTGGAGCCCCAAATATAGGGCAACTTGAAGAAGTTCTTGTTGCTTGAGCTGGTACTGACTGTGAAAAACAGTAATTAATATAAAAATTAAGAAATTATTCCTAAAACGTAAAATATTCTTGCATTCTGCAGAAGTTTTATATATTACACCAACGTATTATTATGCACTAAAATATGCAGTATATGTCCACATATGCGTGTTGTCGTGTTCCAAAGATGTATTAACAGCAAGAGCAACACAATCCAAATCTTACCCGAAACGAAGCTAGCACAACACTGCGGGGAAGTGAGCAAGAAGGCCTGGTAGAGTGTTGTGAGTCATGACTCATCAGTCATCACTCACTGACTCATTGCCGTATATGGCAATGACGAGCAACACACCATACCAGGCTGTGGGGAAGCTTCTAAACCGATGTGGGAGTACTACATGACGTACAAAGTGAATTTATTAGCGTACAGGCTGAATATGCAAAATACGTGATTTATGCGGATTTTTCCGTATTTTGGAACGTTTGCGGTGGCAGATGATATTATCGCAGGACAAAAATATTTAAAACTAGTCTAAAATAAACCTTTAGGATGCTTTTCCTCGCTATTACAGGAAGGTAGGATGAAAATTAAAACTATAAGAAAATATTGAAAAACATGTGTATTTTTTAGCGCATTTTTTGGATTTTCAACGCGCATGCGGAGGCAGATATTATTGCAGACCTCTGAGATTTTACACACTCACTTTTGACGTGGAAGAGCCACTTTTCCGCGCTATTACAAAACGAAAATCGAAAAAAGTATAAAAACGCTCCGCCCTACTACAGGGTGTTTGAAAACTTTCTGTACAAATTGTAATGGGGGATAGGCAACACCAAGACAAGCCCTTTTCGTCTATAAGTGTATGTCCGCTGACGTCACTATTCGGCGCGAGAGGGCGCCGCTGCAATTGGCTAAAAGGTGAAGTGGGCTAGACTCGCGCTTGCCGCGGGCATTCTTAAATCGGACGTGTTGAAACCACATTCGTCTACGAATAGCCACGGGAACATCTTCCAGCAGTTCCGGCAACGTTTCTTCAAGAAATATCCGATAAACCCGCCCGTCGAGTCGGGCAGGCAGCAGGTACGGCCCAATCAACTTGCCATGGACGATACCCGCCCAAACATTGACGGCGAACCGTTCTTGATGAGCATGCACCCGTGTAGCATGTGGATTTGCGTGCGCCCACACGTGAGAATTGTGCATGTTAAACACACCCTCACGTGTGAAACAGGCCTCATCTGAGAACAGCACATAAGCCGGAAAATTAGGCTGCACCACTGTCTGCTGCAGAAACCAGCGTGCGAATTCCACACGAAGAGGGTAATCCCGAGGTTGTAATGCCTGGACTCTCTGACGATGAAACGGATGTAACTGCTGCTCGTGCAACACTCTCCAGACCAGGTCGTGGTTCACACCGAGGATACGTGCAACACCTCGCGTGCTTGCGCTTGGATTGTCCTCAAATCGCGTAGGATTTCTTCTTCCATGTCAGGAGTGCGCACGTTTCTCTCCCGACCAGTGTCATGCATGTTTGCATGGAATGTTCCAGTTTCTCGCAGTCGCCGATGCAAATGCGCAAACGTTTGGTGGTTTGGCACACGTCTATTTGGGAAGCGCTGTCGGTACAACCTCACAGCAGCTCTTCCGTTTCCATTGGCAGCCCCATACACCATATGCATGTCAGCCATCTCAGCAGTCGTGAAGCGCTCCATGTTACGCGTACTACGTCCGATTTAAGAATGCCCGCGGCAAGCGCGAGTCTAGCCCACTTCACCTTTTAGCCAATTGCAGCGGCGCCCTCTCGCGCCGAATGGTGACGTCAGCGGACATACACTTATAGACGAAAAGGGTTTGTCTTGGTGTTGCCTATCCCCCATTACAATTTGTACAGAAAGTTTTCAAACACCCTGTATATGGTATCAGCTACTCCAGAGTAACAAATCCGTTGCTGCCACCTAACCAGAACCCCCTCAACTTCGAACCGACCAAGGCCATGGAGGGGTTAACATATATATATATATATATATATATATAATTTTTTAATTAGGGTTGTTTAACCTCCTTCGCAACATCTAAGGTCATATGACGGAGGAGACCTACAGCTTTACGTGGGATCCGAACCACGGGTCGCTACATGATCTGGGCGCAGAGGACGGTCTCCCATCCAACTACTACCCAGACCCAATGTCGCTTAACTTCGCTGATCTCCGGGAAGCGGTGTTACGACATCGGCCACGACGTAGCCCACTATATATATATATATATATATATATATATTTCAACTGCAAAGAACACGCAGTATAATTAACGTAAAGAACGACGCTTGTATAGAAGAACATTCCACGCAAGATGAGGAGGGAGAACGAACAAATGAAAAAATGAGGTAACCACCCGGGAATCAAACCCGGGATCTTCCGATTGCCGGTCAGATATAATAACCACTACACCATGGTCCTCACTCGATCAGAAGTCGTAATTCCCCTACATACGCGCAGAAACCAATGCCCCGAGGGGGGCACCTCCCGCATGCCGCACATATATATATATACATTTCAACTGCAAGGTACCTAAGCGCCACCACAGGCGAAAACGTGTTTTTGATGGATATCGCTATTTTCACCCTTCCTCTATCGCATGGTTTGAGTTATAATGATCTTACGACACTAGAAGTATGTTTGAAAACCTTATGAAGCGAACTACTTTTTTCACCTCTATCGCCAGCCAAAAGTTCACCCAAAGTTCGGCATAATAAGAAAATAAAAAAAATTAAAAATATACCTATATATAAAATATAAAATATGAAAATCTATTCCAAAAACTCATCAACATCTTCATTAGCATACTTAGAACCAGGGTTTCGGAGCCGGTAAAAAAACTTCTGGCTCCGACTCCGGCTCCGGAGCAGAAATTTTTTACAGTCTGGCTCCGGCTCTGGCTCCGGCTCTTTTATAGTAAATTCTGTTAATTATAAAATAAATATCTAGATTTATATAACTAATTGTCCAATTTAGTAATGTTTTGCTGGTTTGCTTTAGTTTTTGAACTGGCAAAAGTACTGGGTCTTGAAAGCTCAAGCATTTGCTTCTTTTCTTCCATCATTTTTGATATTTCAGGATGTAATCGACTCAAGTGTCTTTTCAAATTATATGCTCTTGAGGAGACATCAGGCTTTTTGCTTTGAGGCTTGGTAATTTTAGTTCCACACGTTGAAATATTTCCCGAAGCATCAGAAACTTCACAAATACAAACATAGTGTTTCTTATCTGAACTTTCAGTAAAATACTTGAATATATCAGACTTCTTTATTGAATCTCTATCCATTATGAAGGGTCATAGACTGATAATTATAATTAAAGAATCAAGTACAAATTACAAAGAATCTGAAAAAAAAGAAATTTAGCAATACAAGATAATTGACCTAAAAATAAAAATAGTTCAATCCAAGTCAGAAGGACCAACCTTACTAGGTATGTATCTAGGTAGTTACCTACTTAGATAAATAGTTAGTACCTACCTACCTAAGGTCTCCACCGCCATAAAAAAAATTTTACCTATATAATTAAGTGTTGTTAAGACAAATCTTCCCAATATTTAATGGTTAAAAAATGGAAATTTGCAGATTATTCCTGCAACTCCCACACCTCCATAAAATCCAAGAATCCTATGGTACCATTTTTCGTAATATATTACAAGAATTATAATTTGCAACTAAACCTATATTTAACAAATAACAATTTAGGTAGCAATATATCGCCCGGAGCCAGACCATGGAGCCGTATTTTCAAGGTTTCTGGCTCCGGCTCCGGCTCCAGGTAAGCAAAATTCACTGGCTCCACCGACTCCGGCTCCGGCTCTGACTCCGGCTCCGAAACCCTGCCTAGAACTCTAATTTAGCAAAAATGAACGTTCTAGCTCAATTAATAACAGAGATACTATTGCCAGAATATTGCTGAACTTTGGAGGCGATTTCTGAAGAATTTTAATTTTGGCGCTTAGTACCTTAAGACGCGGGACTCCTCATATATATATATATATATATATATATATATATATATATATATATATATATATATATATATATATATGTGTGTGTGTGTGTGTGTGTGTGTGTGTGTGTGTGTGTGTGTGTGTGTGTGTGTGTATGAAACAACATTCATATAAATGGCTTAACCCTTTCCAAGTGACAAAACTAAATATAGCTTGTCCGATATGATGACCAATTTAGCAGCACTTGGATCTATAAATCTATAAATAGTTTGCTTTTAAATTTTAAGGTTAGAAATTAGGAGATGCATCTAAATTTAGATTCCTAATAAAATATAATTTCTATTATCAATTGGTAACTTTTACGTCTGACAGACCGAGTCATGAGGTTATTAGCTCATTCAAAGATGCACTTCAAAGAAATATACAGAAGCTGAATCTTGACTTATATCATCAACAAATCGGCTTTTGTTTACATTAATCTTCAGAAAAATAAGGTCCAGAAATAGTTTCAAATTGTTTCTGAAATATTTGCATTTTTCCGATGAGAAAAAAGGAAATGATCCACACCCTCTTAGCGTTGTGTTTTGTGTCGTGACTCGATTTAGTACTTACATAGCCCATAGTTTCATCTATACGATATATATAGTGAATTATATATTTTAGTGATTAACTAGGGTGTGTGTATATACACACACAGCGTGTATATATATATATATATATATATATATATATATATATATATATATATATATACAGGGTGTTTGAAAACTTTCCGTACAAATTGTAATGGGGGATTGGCAACACCAAGACAAACCCTTTTCGTCTATAAATGTATGTCCGCTGACGTCACCATTCGGCGCGAGAGGGCGCCGCTGCAATTGGCTAAAAGGTGAAGTGGGCTAGACTCGCGCTTGCCGCGGGCATTCTTAAATCGGACGTAGTACGCGTAACATGGAGCGCGTCACGACTGCTGAGATGGCTGACATGCATATGGTGTATGGGGCTGCCAATGGAAACGGAAGAGCTGCTGTGAGGTTGTACCGACAGCGCTTCCCAAACAGACGTGTGCCAAACCACCAAACGTTTGCGCATTTGCATCGGCGACTGCGAGAAACTGGAACATTCCATGCAAACATGCATGACACTGGTCGGGAGAGAAACGTGCGCACTCCTGACATGGAAGACGAAATCCTACGGCGATTTGAGGACAATCCAAGCGCAAGCACGCGAGGTGTTGCACGTATCCTCGGTGTGAACCACGACCTGGTCTGGAGAGTGTTGCACGAGCAGCAGTTACATCCGTTTCATCGTCAGAGAGTCCAGGCATTACAACCTCGGGATTACCCTCTTCGTGTGGAATTCGCACGCTGGCTTCTGCAGCAGACAGCGGTGCAGCCTAATTTTCCGACTTATGTGCTGTTCTCAGATGAGGCCTGTTTCACACGTGAAGGTGTGTTTAACATGCACAATTCTCACGTGTGGGCGCACGCAAATCCACATGCTACACGGGTGCATGCTCATCAAGGACGGTTCGCCGTCAATGTTTGGGCGGGTATCGTCCATGGCAAGTTGCTGCTCGTGCAACACTCTCCAGACCAGGTCGTGGTTCACACCGAGGATACGTGCAACACCTCGCGTGCTTGCGCTTGGATTGTCCTCAAATCGCCGTAGAATTTCTTCTTCCATGTCAGGAGTGCGCACGTTTCTCTCCCGACCAGTGTCATGCATGTTTGCATGGAATGTTCCTGTTTCTCGCAGTCGCCGATGCAAATGCGCAAACGTTTGGTGGTTTGGCACACGTCTGTTTGGGAAGCGCTGTCGGTACAACCTCGCAGCAGCTCTTCCGTTTCCATTGGCAGCCCCATACACCATATGCATGTCAGCCATCTCAGCAGTCGTGAAGCGCTCCATGTTACGCGTACTACGTCCGATTTAAGAATGCCCGCGGCAAGCGCGAGTCTAGCCCACTTCACCTTTTAGCCAATTGCAGCGGCGCCCTCTCGCGCCGAATGGTGACGTCAGCGGACATACACTTATAGACGAAAAGGGTTTGTCTTGGTGTTGCCTATCCCCCATTACAATTTGTACAGAAAGTTTTCAAACACCCTGTATATATATATATTTAAACTGCAAACACGCAGTATAATTAACGTAAAGAACGACGCTTGTATAGGAGAATATTCCGCGCAAGATGAGAGCGAGAGAACGAAAATGAAAAAATGAGGTAACCACCCGGGAATCGAACCCGGGATCTTCCGATTGCCGGTCAGATATGATAACCATTACACCACGGGCCTCACTCAATCAAATGTCGTAATTCCTCTACATACGCGCAGAAACCAATGCCCCAAGTGGGCACCTCCCGCATGCCG
This sequence comes from Bathynomus jamesi, assembly GCA_023014485.1. Taxonomy (NCBI): domain Eukaryota; kingdom Metazoa; phylum Arthropoda; class Malacostraca; order Isopoda; family Cirolanidae; genus Bathynomus; species Bathynomus jamesi. The sequence goes on along the minus strand of JAJOZX010000138.1, from coordinate 1,299,053 downwards.
TACATTATATACATTTAAACTGCAAACACGCAGTATAATTAACGTAAAGAACGACGCTTGTATAGGAGAATATTCCGCGCAAGATGATACCAGCTATGAGGATAATAAATATATTACTTTTTATATGTTTTTTAATAAGAATTTTCTCCTGAATCTAAATATCTAATTATTTTTATTAAAAATTGAAAAACAAAAAAGTTACAGATGTTTAAATTATAATTATTATTTTCGAGACTTCATGTGCGATATTTTCTAATATTTTTGCACGTATACGAGATAAGTTTGAAACCGACGGCACTGTGCAAAACTTACAAAAACAACGTTCTGGAAGACGTCGAACATCTTGGATAAAGTGTCATTTAACCATGGAATTTGTAAATTTTTTGAATTAACTAATAATTACAACATTTATGCTTCAATATCAACACTAAACATAAGTATCTCAAAACAGTCGGTCAAAATATTAGAAATATCGCACATGAAGTCTCGAAAATAATAATTATAATTTAAACATCTGTAACTTTTTTGTTCTTCAATTTTAATAAAAATAATTACATATTTAGATTCAGGAGAAAATTCTTTATTAAAAAACATATAAAAAGTAATATATTTATTATCCTCATAGCTGGTATTATCGAACAAAGTGGGTATACATTTCTTTGGGACACGCTGTGTATATATATATATATATATATATATATATATATATATATATATATATATATATATATTGAAAATAACCACGAAGTAAAAAGGAAACACAGAATGGTGCTCAAGCGCTTTCGTCTAATGACATCCTCAGGAACACTGAAGATGTCATTAGACGAAAGCGCTTGAGCACCATTGTTTCCTTTTTCCTTCGTGGTTATTTTCATCATAAATATTACGTGTTACTTTCGTGACATAATTTTTTCATATATATATATATATATATATATATATATATATATATATATATATATCACAGCTCAGCGGAAGCGAGTGCAAGCGACTATTTATAGACTTAACCACTGTAAATATGAATGATCGTTACTAAATATAGATCTTACTGATAAACTTTATTTTGTTGAAGTATATTACAAAACAGTGGTGCGCAGCTTTTTAAAAATCGCGATGACGTTGACTTGCCTTGGCAAAAGGTTAACTATTTCGTGCCTTCTTTTTATTCCAATGTAAAATTAACAATCAAACCGTTAACGCTTTAAACAGAAGTTTTGTAGAAAGGCGGACCTTTTGGTGCAACGACCTAGTCACTACGGAAGGGGTTTAAAGCAGTTAAGTTTAGAGTAGTTTGTGAAGTTTTAAAAAAAAGCAAAAAAAATGCAAGTGTTTATTTACTGTATGATGTTATATATTATAATATCACATCATAAATTATAACTATGGTTATAAAAGTGAACCTTTCCTGTCAAGGGGGGGCGTTCGACCCCCTCACGCCGACACCCCCTGACTACGGGCCTGGTTCTCCATGGTCACCACTCACTAGATTTGCACACAAGTACCTACGATGTAACAGCACTTAATCTACAGTTCTTCAGTTTGTTTTAACCTTTGAACGCGGTTGCTGATTTTATTCTGGCTAACGTCAGACGATTTTATAAAAACAGTTGGCACTTATTCCTTTTCCTCCCTCCAATTTCTTTTTTCCCGGTTAGGTCAACTGTACGCCCTTGACAATTGGTTAAGTTAAGTCATGATATTTTCGTTAAAATATTCCACTTATTCCTTTTCCTTTAACGAAAATATCATGACTTACCCCAGGGATGGCCAACCTTTTACATTTCATTCGCCAATTTTTTCACGCATGAGTTCAGATGCGCCATACAAGTCTTGTACCCCCATTCAATTCTTGTATAAAATATGTTAATATAGATATATTTAGCATTTTTACATGATATAATGATTTAATATAAAAACAATGTAAACATTACTTACCTTAATGAGACTTTTGAGTCTGTTTTGATTTCACCAAGCTTTTAATGTTTGAAGTTAAATTAGTTACTGAGAGCAGCAGAGAATTCTTCAAATTTGAATCAGTCAATCGCGACCTCGTTTTGTTTTTTATCAATTTCATGGATGAAAATGCTTGTTCACATCTGTACGTCGTTCCGAAACGACAGATATAACTCTGGGCAATTTTTCTTAGTTCTGGAAAATGTTCACAGGGTAATGATCGCCAGAAATTAATCATGTCAACAGCATTTGGAACTGAGGGAAACTCATCAAATTTCATTTTCAATAGTGAATTTGTTTTCAAGTCAATAAGTTCCATTTGTATGTTACTAGGCATCTTCATGATTTTTTGTTCACTAAGTAAAAATGGGTTTATAAATGCGAGTATGCAGTCTTCTTCTTTAGCAAAATCACGAAAACGACTTTCAAATGACTTGCAATAACCTGATTTTTTCAATATATTTTGTAAAATTGCCATTATCCTCAGCACATTCACTCTGCTTTTAAGTGCGGAAACTGGTTCAAATCCTCATTTTCTATCTGAGAGATGAACAGTTTTAATTTCATCTTGAATGCATTGATATCATTTACTAAGCTAGGAAACAATTTGTTCTTGCCCTGCAGTTTCAAATTTAGATCATTGAGATGGCTGGTTACATCAACTAAGAATGCTAAATCAAATAGCCAATTGTTATCACATAAAAGGGCTCTTTCCTCGGGCAGCTCATTTTTCTCTTCTAGAAAATTATGAACAGTATTTTTCAGTTTCCAAAATCTACTCAGAACCTGTCCTCTAGAAAGCCAGCGCACCTCACAATGGAGGACAAGATCGCCATATTCCAAATCTAACATTTCGCAATATTCTCTGAATTCTCGTCTGTTTAATGCTCTTGCTCTAATTTTATTCACGCATTTCACAACCGTTAACATAACATGCTGCAAGTTTAAAGTTTTTCCACACAACGACTCTTCGTGTATAATGCAGTGATATTTTAGTAGAGGACGATCTAAAAGTTTCAAGCAAAGTTGTAGTCCCAACGGATTTACCGATCATCGACGGAGCTCCGTCAGTACAAACACTGATGAGTTTACTGAAATCTACTTGTAGATTTTCTAGGCATGATTTTACTTTGTCAAATATGTCTGATCCTCTTGTTTTTCCGTGAAGCGACTCAAGACCGATAAGTTCTTCAAAGACGCTAAAATTGTCATCAATTCCTCTTATAAAAATGCTTAACTGGGCTATATCACATATGTCGGTAGATTCGTCCAAAGCTAAAGAAAAGAAAGTACAGGCACGGAAAAGGTCTTTCAGTTGCTCAGATACATCATGAGAGAGTTCTTCGGTGCATCTCGTAACTGTTTGCTTTGACAGAGCAATTTCGTCTACTTTTCTTTCGATATTTTTATCACCAAGACATCTTGCAAATATTTGGAGACAAGGCCTAACAATTTCTTCTCCATCAGAGAAAGGCTTCCGTTTTTTGGCCAACGCTAAAGCAATTTCGTAGGACGCTTCTGTCATCGCCAAACTTTCACAACTTCTTTTAACAAATATATTTTGTCTTCTTTTGATTTCTTCCTTTTTCTTAATCACATATTCTTTCCGTAACTCAGACCCAAGCACTAGCTTCAGTTTTCCTTCTATTTCAGTCTGATGTTGTGTTTTGTAGTGTCTATTAAGATCATGTCTTCTATTATGTGAGAAAGTGTTTTCACAAACAATGCACAACGGTTTTCCTGAAGGACCCGCTATAAATAAGAACTCATTTTCCCACTGTTCATTGAATTCACGCTTACGATCACTTTCTGCTTTTCTTTTGCTCATTTTCTTTTGCACTGTGATGGGTAATTCAAAGTAAAAAAAAAGGCTTAATTTTCGAAAAAGTACAAAACCGCAAATGTTCACAAAGGACGAACAAAGCACAACTCTGTAGCGTAGGAGTGTCAATTGTAAACTGACTGGCAAAAAGCTGAGACGGACAGCCGCTGGCTGACGCCTGGCGGCTCAGGATCAAACAAGTATCAAACGTGTATTGAACAGTTATGGAACGAATGCAGAACAAAAGTCCTTCTTTCCTAGTTTGACTCATTAAACATTTTTTTTTTTAAATTGAAAGCAGATTAATGTGAAAGAAGATAAAATTCGCCAAAAGATGTGCACGAAATAATATAATCGCTAAAAAAATAATTGCAGAGATAGTTTTACATTTATTCTCAGTATAACTCACTTTTAGCTCTAAGCTACTTGAATTCCTGTTATAGATTTTTTCTGAGAACTTATACAAATCGGTTTTTGGTTATTACTTTTTGCATGAGTAGGCTTACTTTTTTATTATTATTATCACTGGGGTGCAATGCACCACTTCTAATCATCCAATGCGCCACTTTTGGCGCATGCGCCATAGGTTGGCCACCCCTGACTTACCCTAACCAATGTCAAGGGCGTACAGTTGACCTAACCGGGAAAAAAGAAATTGCGGGGGGGTGTAAAAGGAATAAGTGCCAAACAGTTCCTTCCTATGCAGCAAAGCAAAGTTTAGGGTATGTTCAAATTTTTTTTTTAAAATTAGAAAAAAAAATTCATAGTAATTTATAGTACTTTGTTCATCTAAAATCCAAACAAATTTTTTGTTTAAATTTAATAGAAAGTTTTTGGGTATAACCTTGGTTAACTTTGGTTTTGCTCCCGCCCGGATTGTTCATTCTGACGAAGATCAAGCTTGTCACTCCACCCTGGACCTACAGTTTAGCGTAGAATCCGAACCACGCCCCACCAGCAATCCAGCATCTTAAGCACAAGGCTACCCAGGGTACCCATTTATCTGCCAACCAATTTCTTTATTGTGCGGAAGGATGAACAGCTGGGTTTTGCTGCGCACTACCTGCAGTCACCGGATCTCGATCCCGGAGTCGATGGGTTCGTAGTCAGCGACGCTAACCACTACACCACCAAGGTGTGTGTGTGTGTGTATGTATATATATATATATATATATTGGTGAAGGCCGCTTCTGGCAAGCTTCAATTTCAATTTAAGCAGAAAGCAACAGACAAGAAGGAAAGAAATATCCATCAAGTTGGAAAGGGACTATATTTTGTATATTGCAACGTTTCAAGCACAAACTATGCTCATCCTCAGGCAAAAATTCTAAAAAGTTAAAAACATAATATTAAAAACCATAATGACATTAACAAAATAAAATAGGGAAAAAATCCACAAGCATTAAAAACAAAGTCACACTAAAAAAATTCTAAAAAGTTACAATTAAAAACCATAATGACTATTATGAAACAAAAGCGAACAATTAACAAGCTTTAAAACAATAAAAGTGACACTAAAAACGAACAATGAATAACAACTATAAAATACAAAATGTAAAACTCAAAAAACTAAAAATTCACAGGCTATCTTTTAAAACACTAAAAAATTAAAAACCCACACTAAAAGGAACACACCTTAAGTCTAAGCAGCACAGATTCCGAGGCAAAACTAAAAAAACAGAAGCATCTAAAACCAAGTAAAGGTTGGTTGTTCAAGATGTTCAGTTTAGACGGAGGGGAACGGATGAAATGTCAGAGTTAAGCGAAGGGGAGAGTTTTTTAATATACAGGGATTCTAAAAGTCTTAACGTTTGCTCACACGGAGCGGAATCTAAAATGTTAAAATTAGCTAAAGTTATATCGACTTTGCATAGAACAACATGGCTGCGTATAGCTGAAGCTTCTTTAGTTTTCAAAGGTTTGTCAGTTCTATGGCTTATGCCCATATGGGCACAGAAACGCGACTCGAGGCTCCGCACAGTGCTACCAATATAGCTCCGATCACATCGGGGACACTTGAATTCATAAACGACAGCACTGCGCAGAGCATCCGATACACGGTCTTTAACATTAAAATATGAGCCAATAGAACGACGGTTGACAAATACTAGTTTAAAATCTATTTGACAATAAAATTTACTAAGAAGTGGCAGAAGGTTATTACGGCAATAGGAATTCAGATATCCCATTTCAGGGAGCACAAGATAATATACATTTTTAGGAATGTTAAAATTATACTTTTTAGGTTTGTAAATGTTAGCTAGAAATCTATTGATAGCGTTTTCTACAATCTGCAAAGGATAGCCATTATTCACAAAATATTTTCTTAAAAAAACAAATTCATTATGCAGACATTGATAGTTGGAACATAAATTATACGCTCGATTAAGTAGGGTGTTTACAGATGCCAGCTTGTATTTAAAATCACAATAACTTAAAAAATTGAGACCAAGACCAGTGAACGTCGTCTTACGAAAACTGAAGTAATAATAGAATCACTCTCTCTGCTAATCAGTAAATCCAAGAAAGGCAGCTTGGAGTCAGATTCTTCCTCCAGAGTAAACTTTATGTTTGGATGCAAGTTATTTAAAAATGTAAAAATTGATGAGCACTCTTAAAGGTAGTACTTTATATTTAATGGAGATATATACCAGCAGATTGATGGCGTGGGCATGGGATCTCCGATCGGCCCTTTGGCTGCAGATTGTTTCATGACCTATTTAGAAACTAAAATGTTTACCCAGCCTCCTACCCCTATAAGGCCTATTTTTTATAGACGATATGTTGACGATATTTTTGCAGTGTTTACTGATGCTAGCAGTGCTCATCAATTTTTTACATTTTTAAATAACTTGCATCCAAACATAAAGTTTACTCTGGAGGAAGAATCTGACTCCAAGCTGCCTTTCTTGGATTTACTGATTAGCAGAGAGAGTGATTCTATTATTACTTCAGTTTTTCGTAAGACGACGTTCACTGGTCTTGGTCTCAATTTTTTAAGTTATTGTGATTTTAAATACAAGCTGGCATCTGTAAACACCCTACTTAACCGAGCGTATAATTTATGTTCCAACTATCAATGTCTGCATAATGAATTTGTTTTTTTAAGAAAATATTTTGTGAATAATGGCTATCCTTTGCAGATTGTAGAAAACGCTATCAATAGATTTCTAGCTAACATTTACAAACCTAAAAAGTATAATTTTAACGTTCCTAAAAATGTATATTATCTTGTGCTCCCTGAAATGGGATATCTGAATTCCTATTGCGTAATAACCTTCTGCCACTTCTTAGTAAATTTTATTGTCAAATAGATTTTAAACTAGTATTTGTCAACCGTCGTTCTATTGGCTCATATTTTAATGTTAAAGACCGTGTATCGGATGCTCTGCGCAGTGCTGTCGTTTATGAATTCAAGTGTCCCCGATGTGATCGGAGCTATATTGGTAGCACTGTGCGGAGCCTCGAGTCGCGTTCTGTGCCATATGGGCATAAGCCATAGAACTGACAAACCTTTGAAAACTAAAGAAGCTTCAGCTATACGCAGCCATGTTGTTCTATGCAAAGTCGATATAACTTTAGCTAATTTTAACATTTTAGATTCCGCTCCGTGTGAGCAAACGTTAAGACTTTTAGAATCCCTGTATATTAAAAAACTCTCCCCTTCGCTTAACTCTGATATTTCATCCGTTCCCCTCCGTCTAAACTGAACATCTTGAACAACCAACCTTTACTTGGTTTTAGATGCTTCTGTTTTTTTAGTTTTGCCTCGGAATCTGTGCTGCTTAGACTTAAGTGTGTTCCTTTTAGTGTGGGTTTTTAATTTTTTAGTGTTTTAAAAGATAGCCTGTGAATTTTTAGTTTTTTGAGTTTTACATTTTGCATTTTATAGTTGTTATTCATTGTTCGTTTTTTAGTGTCACTTTTATTGTTTTTAAAGCTTGTTAATTGTTCGCTTTTGTTTCATAATAGTCATTATGGTTTTTAATTGTAACTTTTTAGAATTTTTTTAGTGTGACTTTGTTTTTAATGCTTGTGGATTTTTTCCCTATTTTATTTTGTTAATGTCATTATGGTTTTTAATATTATGTTTTTAACTTTTTAGAATTTTTGCCTGAGGATGAGCATAGTTTGTGCTTGAAACGTTGCAATATACAAAATATAGTCCCTTTCCAACTTGATGGATGTTTCTTTCCTTCTTGTCTGTTGCTTTCTGCTTAAATTTATATATATATATATATATATATATATATATATATATTATATATATATATATATACTGTATATATACTGTATATATATATATATTTTTTCCCCTTTGTCTGTCCTTTATGCGTGCGCAAACCGTTTGACCTAGAGCTACCAAATTTGGCACGGGAACCTCTTATGGGATGAGGAATGTCACCACAGAGTCGGTCAGCCTGTCTGTTTGTCTGTTTGTATTACGGGCGGCAATGTGAAGCTCGAGATTTTCATGACTGTGTTCTTTTCTATAGTTTTATTGACCAGATATCTGATCAGATTCAGAAATCTTGACACAATGGGAAGCTCAAAATTTTCACGGCTGCGTTCTTTTCTGTAGTTTAGCCTGTCTGTCTGTTTGTGAAATTTATCCCGGGCAGTAATGGTGGAAGGGTGGGGGTGGGGGAGAGGGGTGGCTGTAATGGGGGAGGGGGTTAGCCCCAAGTTGCATAAAGGGGGGTGAGGGGGTTCTGGGGGCATTCAGTTGACCTAACCGGGCATTCAATTAACCCGGGCAACGCCGGGTACCTCACCTAGTATATATATATATATTATATATATATATATACAGTCGATGATCGATATAAGCACGTTCTCGGGACCAGCACAAAATGTGCTTATATAGGTCATTGTGCTTATATGGATAAGACTCTTTTTAAGAAGCATTTATTGTACAAAAAGTAATCATTTAAATACTGTAATAATAAAGGAATGTGTAATAAAAAACAATAATACTGTATTTAAAATTTCATTTATTTCATAAAATAACATTTATTTAGACAAATAAAAAACAATGATAGTATGTATAGTACATTAAAATTTCACAGTACATACATTTATTTCGGAAAATAATCTAAAATTGATGATTGTCGCGTGCTCTTGTTTTGTATTATGTAAATTTGAATTGCTTGTTGGGTGCTCTTTAACTCCTGAGTTGGTATACCATGTTTTTCAAGAACTCTTTTTACGTCGTCAAGCATAGCAAGTGCTTGCAGTGGAGTAGTGGATATCTCATCAATTTCAACATCTTCCGACACTTCAGTCTCATCACTTCTTACTTCATTCAGTTCTTCAAAGCATTCAAGTTGACGATCGCATTCGATAAACTCTTCATCCAAGTTTGAGCATTCTTCGCTGTTTAAAGCTTCTAATTCAGAATCTTCGTTGCATTGAATTGTTTCTCCCTGATTCAATGGCAAACATTTTCTGAAGCAATTTTGGATAGTGGTCGAGGGCACATTATTCCACGCTGTTTTTAGCATGAGAATGGCATCCAAAACAGTTACAGATTTAGCAGCACTCTGAAGAAATTTGTCCTGGCCACTATCTAAGCGTGCAACCAACTCTTTCATTAATTGTTTTCGATAGTGTGCTTTAAGGCAGCGAATAATCCCACCATCCATTGGCTGTAGAAGTGACGTTGTATTCGATGGCAAGTAGACAACCTCTACATTTGTTAACGGAATAATACGCATGTCATGGTGTCGCCTATATATAGGTAGTTTCCACCAATCAGCATCTTCCACGTATGTGTTTTCCACCAATCAGCATCTTCCACGTATGTGTTTTCCACCAATCAGCATCTTCCACGTCCGTGCTTATAGCGAGTTCGTGCTTATAAAGATTATTCCTATTAAAATATATATGGAAATTTTTGGGACCGCACGATTAAGTGCTTATATAGATTATGTGCTTATATCGAACGTGCTTATACCGCTCATCGACTGTATATATATATATCAGTGGCGGCTCGTGGTAATTTTACTTACGCATGCAGTCACATGCATTACAGTGTAGTACATATTAGATAAGCTGTATTTTGTCTTTTATGGTATTCTTATGAGTTATGTAGTAACCGAGGATAGAACCAATATTATATTAATAATATTAATAATAATTTTAACTTTATTTTTTTAACTTAAATAATAATTTTAAATTCATTGAGTATATTATATATATATATATATATAACTTAAAAAAGCACACATACTTGATTAGCTTAGATATGATATATCACTCTTGAGAATCTATTACATACTATTAAAATTAACCCTAAAAGGACGAAGCTACATATTGATAACATTTCAAATACACGCATTCACATAACTTAACCCTACAAACAATTCAGGCGTTAAAGGGTTAAGGCAAGCCTATATATATATATATATATATATATACAGTATATATATATATATCCACGTAAAGAACGACGCTTGTATAGGAGAATATTCCGCGCAAGATGAGAGCGAAACAAATGAAAAAATGAGGTAACCACCCGGGAATCGAATCCGGGATCTTCCGATTGCCGGTCAGATATGATAACCATTACACCACGGGCCTTACTCGATTCCCGGGTGGTTACCTCATTTTTTCATTTGTTTCGCTCTCTCGCTCTCATCTTGCGCGGAATATTCTCCTATACAAGCGGCGTTCTTTACGTTAATTATACTGCGTGTTTGCAGTTTAAATGTATATAATGTACGGCATGCGGGAGGTGCCCCCTTGGGGCATTGGTTTCTGCGCGTATGTAGAGGAATTACGACATTTGATTGAGTGAGGCCCGTGGTGTAATGGTTATCATATCTGACCGGCAATCGGAAGATCCCGGGTTCGATTCCCGGGTGGTTACTTCATTTTTCATTTGTTTCGTTCTCTCGCTCTCATCTTGCGCGGAATATTCTCCTATACAAGCGTCGTTCTTTACGTTAATTATACTGCGTGTTTGCAGTTTATATATATATATATATATATATACTGCGTGTTTGCAGTTTATATATATATATATATATATATATATATATCAGAGCTGGGCACCGCAAACTCAAAATCACTTCCGCAATCGCAAATCCGCAAACTCAAACTTACCTTCCGCAACCGCAAATCCGCAAACTGCTTGCCATTTTTGGTGACGCAAACGCAAATCCGCAAACGCAAACCATATTTCCAATTTTTACAGTGCTGGGCACTTCCGCAAACACTTCCGCAAACCGCAAATTCCGCAATCGCAATTTTAACTATAAAAAGTATCCAAAACATTAAAGAAGTATAAAAAGTTTTTATATCTTTTTAATGTTTAATGTTTTAGCCTTGTTTTTATTAAAAACAAGGCTAAATAATTTATTAGTCTAGGGCGGTCAAAAGTCAATAAAGTCAAATTGTTTCCTATGGGGCACTTTTCGCTGAAACGACTGAAAATGCAATAAAAACACCTGTAGGGGGTATATTACCAAAGTTAATAGGTCAACCAAAAGTCAACTTTTACCTGTTAGGTCAAAAAATAGCAATGAGGTAAATAAAGTCAATTTTTTGGAATAAATAATGAAAATAACTAAAAATTGGCATCTTTTTGGTTAACTGGCAACTTCGCTGCTCGTATTTGTCTTATTCAGTTATGTCCGTTCTGGTTTTGGATGTGGTTGTGTTGTATGTATTGTGGTTACTGGTTACCATTTTTGATTTGTGATTTTTTCTGATCTGTGATTTCACTGATTTCGATTTCTTTTGATTTCAGATATTTAAAATGCCAAAAGTTGCAGTTAGTTCTATTGCTAAAGTGCGCGCTATAATTGCAAAATATCCTAATGAATTCATTTGTTCAGGAAAAAATGAGCTATACTGTCAGATTTGTTGTGTTGTGGTCAAGCATGACAAATCCTTTTTGTGGATAAACATCGCTCTACCCAAAAGCACCAGCGTGGTATAGACCAAAATGTGGGAAATGAAAAGACGCAAACCCTTTTAAAGTACAAGTCTTCAGATTTTTTGGAAAAACTTGACTACATTTCTGTCAGCCAACATACCTCTTCATAAGTTGAGCAACCCTCATGTGAAACAATTGTTCTCTGAATTAGGTGTAGCAGTGCCTTGCGTGTCAACTTGCAGATCAATAGCAATGAAACAGGCAGAAAGCGAGTTAAGTAGAATAAAACATTTGCTAGAGGGTAAATTAGTTTTCCTAATTGTTGATGAAAGTGAAGTAAGGGGCTCAAAATATTTGAACATACTTGCTGGATCTATTGATGTTCCCAAGAAAACATATTTAATCAGGTGCGGTTCTTCTTGGAAATGTTAATGTACGAACTGTCATACACAAGATTGACGATACTGTAAAAGAATTCGAGATACCAAGAGAAAATTTCTGTTTACTTCTGTCTGATGCAGCTCGTTACATAGTGTCAGCTGGAGCGACACTCAAGCAACTTTTACCAAGACTTTTCCATGTAACGTGTCTTGCGCATCTGTTACATAATTGTGCGATGCAAATAAGAGCATTTTATAGTGATGTTGACACTTTAATTGCATGTGTCAAGGCTTCTACTCTTAAAAACAAAAGGAAGGAAGGAATTGTTTGCTGAAATAGGAACTCCTCCAGAACCGATTGTAACACGTTGGGCAAGCTGGCTGAACGCTGCTTTTTATTATGCAGACAATTTTCCAAATGTGAAGACAATTGTGGAAAATTTTGAAGATGAAGGAATCATTGTTCAGAAGGCTAGAGAGAGTGTTGCTAATGAAAAACTGCCAAAGCAACTAATGTCAATCAAAATGAATTATAGTTTGATTGCTAGCTTAGTGACTAGGATGGAAGCATCTGATTGCACCATTAGAGAGGCATATGAAACCATTTCTTCTATCAACCTTGGCGAAGATATGTGTTCAGTCAAACAATACATTGAAACAAGACTCAAGACAAATGGTATTTGTGAAATAATTAACCTCAGTAGACCTGAAATCTCACCAACAGTTTATGGTCAGCTTTTGCAATTTCAACCAACAACTGCCGCTGTAGAGAGATCTTTCTCCATGCTTAATAAATTATTAAGTAAGGATCGCAATTTTTTGCCAGAAAATGTCGGCAAATACTTCATAATTTACCACAATCGGTCAACTGATGTAGAAGAGCAAGAATAAGTAATTAAAGTATCGTTTTTATTATTGAAAGTAAAGGCAACTTTATAAGTCAATTTTTTCAATTCGTAAGGTCAACTTTCTTAATTTTTTCGGTCAACTTTTGACTGCCCTATTTATTACAATAAATCACTATTGTAGAAGAAATAAAAATACTACATATATTGATATATTATATTGAACAAAAACACCTCCTGCAAGTAAATAGTAAATAAATTAAATAATAAATTTAATCATTTGAATTTCATAAATTTTGAGACTTAAACACGTTAGAGAAGACTGTACTGTAACTGTAGTAACTGTACACACATTACATTACACAAGTTAAATTAAGTTAACACTGTGACTGTACACAACTTGAACTCACTGTACAACTCAACCCCTCTAGCCTCTACAATGTACGCTCTGGCTTTGTCAACAAGTTCAGTCGTCCTCCTCCAGTAACTGAGCCAAATCCAGTTTTAATAAGTCCATGTTCCCCTTCATGAACACGAGACGTTGGAAGTTGTCAGAGGTCAGGCTGGCCCTTTTGGGCTTCATTATATCTGACCCATGGGAGAACAGTCTCTCCACGGCCGCAGAGCTGGGGATGGCCGTGTTATACTTGAGGAAAACATGAACCCAGGCGTTGCGGTGAAGTTTGGGGAACATGCTCTGCTCCAGCTCCTTGTTCTTCTCCTTGTCAGAGGACCAACTGTCCAACTCTTTCGCCAACTTGTTGGAGAGGCGATTGGAGTTGCTGTTGCTGGTCTCCCTCTCCATTGGCGTTGGGCCATAGGTCCTCAACTCCTGGAAATTTGCGGAAAGATTTGCGTTTGCGGTCTTAGTTCCGCAACGCAAATTCACTAATTTGCGATGACTTTGCCGCAAACGCAAATCCGCAAACGAAAAACATACTTCCGCAATTGCGGAATTTGCGGTTTGCGGAAGTGCCCAGCTCTGATATATATATATATATATATATATATTTGGCCTAGATATGTAAAAAAGTGAACAATGAACAATTCCTACACCATCATTATATGGATTCATTGTCCATTTTTACATAAGAAGCCAAAATCGCAGAAGCGAGTTTTGGGTAAAATTTCGATTTGTAATAATGACTTATACACTATGACGTCACAAAATAACTTTATTCTCTTTACGTTCCCACTCTGTGTCTCTAATTCGTTCTTGTAAATCTTCCTAACAATGATTCGTACTATACGTAAAATTCAATAACTATGACGTCACATTTTCCCGTCATTAATTTCCCTTCATCATATCTCTAGTATTCAATGTATGAAAATTTATATATCATCATAATAAAAACTGTACACCCTATAGAAGTCATTATTTATGTTATGTAGTATAAATATAACTATTATTCGACCATATCCCCGCCCCCATACGTCCATATTTTAGCTTGACCATTATCGTATGTAATTTTTATTAAATAATCATCTTTACTCGTGTCAGTCATGAAATGCAAAAAAAAACTTTCGCAGTTCGTTCGGGAACGCGAAAAAACGTTCTCGTATTATTTTTTTCATTTTTACTTTCAAGTGCGTTCAACCCTCGCAAGATATTCATAAATGCTTAGTAAGTTATTATCAGAAATTCCACTCATCACAGCATAATTTGAACGCTTCTAAGATAAAAAAGGTCTCCTTTCGCTCTGATTCGAATTTATAACATTATAGCATATTATTTCGTAAAATAAATTATCCCGTAAGTGCCATGTACTTTGTATTATATTTCTAACATCTTAATTGTCTATTAATATGAAACACTGTAAAAAAAAGAAAGTTATAGTAACTGTTTAATTGTAATTAACTGTAATACTTTAAATTAACAATAACTTGTAATGTACTTTAATGAAACTGTAATGAACAATAACTTGTAATGTACTTCAGTGAAACTAATTAAATGTAATGATTTAATTTATAATGTAAGAATGTACTTTAATGGAATTGTAATTAAAACAATAATAAGTGAATATGAATTAATTGGTAGTTGTAATCCATAATTGTAATCGTAATTGTAATGAACCAAAATTAATACGTACTCAGTCATGTACTCAAAATTGTGCTTATGGCTATTACGAAATGATATTGCCGTCAAAAATGTAGAATCGGCGATACTGTTATTTTTTATTTTTTATTCTTTTTAGTTGAAATCATGTGTTTAAAAAGGGGGGAAATTTAACCTTCAATTGTCTCCCCCAAACATTAGACTATATTATGCATGTACTCGTAAAATTAGGACCATCTTCAGATTAGCGCTTCGATTAGAGACTTCATTATTAGACTTCTTCAGATTAGCACTTCATCGTTGCACTTCATCATTGTACTTCATATTAGCACCTCATTAGGAGGGGGCAGAGGCCCCTTGCCTCCTTAACTTAAGTATTTTTAGATTCCGGCCTGAGCCACGGTCGAAAGAGGTCGAACCTCTACCCTTGTAATTCAGAGTACCAACTGTCATTTTTAAGAAGTAAACCACAGTAGAACAAGTCTTTATCTTTTTCCTTCGAGCCGTGCTCGCTTCAGAACTTAGTCAGAAAAGTCGATAATTTTAGTACAAGGGAAAGGATCCGAGAATTATTGAAAGAAAAGAATTAACAGAGTGTCGACCCCCTAAGGCGACCGAAAAGAATTATAGAAAAGTATAAAGAAGAAGCATCCGTTGCAGCCTCCTAACTAGAACCCCCTTCGAATCCGAACCGACAAAGGGCCATAAAGGGGGGGGGGGGGTTAACAGATATAATCTGGACAGCACTCGTGAATTATTCAAATCGCAACTGCACAAATGAATTTTGAATAATTTGCAATCTTTTAAAGTCAGTTTCAAAAAAATTAACTATACAAGCCGCGCCTTCGGCTCCCTACCCTACGGGTAAGGCTTCTGATCACTTCGTGATCATTACCGTCGTTCATCTTGATAGATCCGACCCTGCCAGGCGACTAAGCCAAAGACTAGTGATGTAGGTCACATCCGCATCCGCATAACATCCGCACACTTTCTCGCATCCGCATCCGCACTTTGGACTGCGGATGTCGTGCGGATGTGGACCGTTGAGATAAAACGTCATTAATAAGCGGAAATTATCAAATTCTACTATAATAATAGAACTAGTTCATTGTGGCAAAAGTGATGCAAGCGACAAGACGAGAGGCTGTTCTTGTATGAAGTTACTCTCTTGCAACCTACTTAGATCCACGTTACGAAGCTAAGTTATTTTCACCTAGTACATTAGAACGAGTTAAATCATCACTTGGCAAAGCAGTTGAAGAGCTTCAATCTCTTGAATCTGTCGCTTCGCCACCCACCAAAAGAATAAAAGTTTCAGTGACAGAACCAACACCTTCAACAAGCAAATCTATCACAGAATCTCTCTCTCAGTTTCTTGAGTCAAGCAGCGATGACGAGACCTACGCGATGTCAAAAGATGTAGTAAAAATGATCGAGAGCTATCACCAAGAAAAACGCCTGGCTGCATGTGACAATCCTATTAGTTGGTGGAAAAATACGCAGAATATCTATCCATACTTGAGTAAACTTGCAAGGAAACATTTAGCACGTCCTCCAACAAGCGTACCAAGCGAGAGATTATTTAGCAGTGCTGGATTAATATATGATGAAAAGAGAAACAGACTGGCAGCAGAAAAGGCAGAAAAATTAATGTTCCTTAAGCATAACCTTCCCATAATTAAGTTTGAATATTAAACGATGAACATCTTAGTTTACTTTATTTTAATTACTCATTTATAAATATGCCTAATAAAACTTTAAACTTAATATAAATAGTTATCAAGCTAATTAAAGATCTCTTTCTATAAGGGTGGAGGTTGGGTAAAGAGGTCGGGTAACACAATTATGGTTTCTAATTGTGGCTGAAACTCAACAAAATATAACGAATTTATTTGCAGACGAATTCACTAATTGATTTCTATATTAGTTAGATGCTTGCTATTATTTTATATGTTCAGGGAAAAGTACAGCAATTATTGTACAATTAATCAATTATACTACATTATAGCTACAGCACTCTCTATATAATAACTTATTATATACGTTAAACACAACAAATCTCGAATATATCCTAAAAAATAACGAAAATGTAGACATCCGCATCCGCATCCGCAGATGTTGAAATCAAACATCCTCATCCGCATCTGCATCCGCGGATGTGAAAAAAATGACATCCGCTACATCACTACCAAAGACATTAGCTTTACCCACTTTTACGCGAGTCAGCCAATCATAACAGGCGACTGAGCGAAGGAGATATTTGTTACTCCGCTCAAAACCGCGCGAAGGTTTTTATTTATAGATAGATAAGCCACTAAAAACGGTTCCCTTCCATTTCCTACCTTTATTTTTCGTTCAATCGTGGTGAAATATTCAAAATCAATGTAGGCCTATATTTTCGAGGTCTAAATATTAAGTATATTTCATTAAAAGAGGTTGGAAAATAAAAAAGTGCACCTCCCTCATGCACTCCTCCCTTAAATTAAATATAAAAGTTATATTTGGCTTAATACAAGTATAAAAAGTGTGTTGGAGGAAATCATACAGGGCATATTTAATGAGCCACATTGATTGGTTAACGTTTCCTCAAACAAAAAATGTTGTCTTATGACTACGCGTTAGTTATTAGGATTTCTGGTTACAAACGCTCTATACTAACCGAAAAATGTACTCACTACTTTAATTATTTGTTTTTAAAAGTAGGTACATATTTTGGGGCCACTTCGTATATTTCATATTTTTACTATACAAATTTATTGTTGAGTTTATAATTTTATAATGCAGAAATGTAATGTTATTTTGGCTTTTTACATTACCAGTTCGGGGATCCTTTCTCCCTGAAAAATTCTCTCTCTCGAGTCTCATCAATGTTCTACGCATGTATTTTGTATTAGAGAAAAGAATTGTCTGTACGTAAGTGACCTTCATATAATGTACAAACTTAGAAAAATATTTTTAGAGAAGAATGCAATCTTCAAAGAGAATGGGTGTAAGTGTAGATACCACAAGAGTGAAAGTAAGAGAATGAGACACGCAAGAATAGAAGGAAAACAGAATGTTAAGAATAAAGACAAGAAGAAGAGTAAGTGTTGAGAGTGAAAAGATGTTCAGCCAGGCTTGTTCGAACAGTTTTCTTTGGTAGAGAGCTAGATCTCCTTCTGTCCTTGTGGATTTGAGAATCCAAACCCCTGGGCAGTGTACACCAAAGATAGAACGCTGACACTTATTGAGGCCAAGAAGAATTTACTCAGGTATTCCTTATATCTGAGAATAGGAAAGGTGAAAACTGGAGAGTGCAATCGCCTTTCAACCCGACATTCTACAGTGTTCCACGTCATAATTTATCCTTTAATTTACCCACATTTATTTTGTACGCATATCAAAATAATTTTTTGTCTAAACGCAGATTTGATATAGAGTGGCTACGCTGTTTGATAAGAAAATACTGCAGAAAGCTAAAGTTTAATAATTTATTATTGTCTGATTTAGCACATGTAATTTTTAATGAAAATTTCAAAATATAAAAGGAATAATGGATAAGATTTCCTTTTGTTTGGTAAGTTGTAGTTTATGTATAAATTAATGTAAATACTTGTGTAGTTTTGGAGTTGGCAATATTTTTGCAACGACCAAAACCACTGAAAGTTCAAAAACTTCACTTTTCTACGTGAAGGTCAAAATATGACAATAAAAACCCACTCTAATAGACAATTAATTTCCACAACAGTTTCAATGCCCACTGGCATCCTCTTCGGGTGGATACAGAAAAATGAATGAACCAAGAAACCAAAAACAAGAGGGAAAACAGTCCAGGGACCATTGAGAAATTCACACATAGGATAGATCCCGTTCTCCCGACACCGGAAGGGCATTTTATCAAAGGGTCCCGCTTATAAATATATTCGCACAAATTAAAATTATCTTCTTGTTCTATACATACAGATTCTATTATTTTGACATAATTACTACATTTATTATTCCATTTATTATTACATTTACGTTTATAACATTCAGGCACGTGCACAGGGGGGGGGGGGCTTGGGGTGCTTGAGCCCCTGCCCTTTTTCTTCTTCATATCAAAAGTGCCCTTTAGTCAAAATTCATAAATATATTGATTCGACATAAATTTGAATTAATTACTTATATTTTTATTTAGTTACTGCTACTTCAACAGATTTTCAAAACTGGAATTACTTTGATCTATGATTTTTTTATTAGAATAATAAACTTAACATACCGTTACTATTATTTTGTCAATCAGGGAGGGCGTCCCTAGTGGTAACACTGACTGCAGCTGTTCACTGTTGATTGCATCTCTCGGGTATGTGGGTGTATTGTTTACTGTTTGTTTATTTTACGTTAACCTAAGCTAACTAGTGATTTCTCACTGATAACACAGGTCAACAAAAAAACTTTTTTTTTCGTTGCGAAGGAAATTCGTACGAATTTAGGGTATTTTGGGGTTGCTGAATTCAAAAATGAAAGTAGTTTTTCCGATTTGCTCTAGTTCTTGAGATAATGAATACCCTCAATTAATAGGAAACGTAACCATAACGCGTGCATATGGGAAACTACCAGAACATTCTAGATGGTGAGACCGAATAAAATGCCATTATGTATTTCATGTGTTTACTTTTGTATGATTTGAGACAATTTCAATGCGATTTGTAAGTAGGCTCCGCCTGAACATTAAATTTTTTGCATTTTTACGTGTTTCAATGGGGTACCAATTATCTCATAAATTAGAGCCAATCTAGCAAAACCGATGTCATATTCGGAATCAGCACCACAAAGTTACCCCAAATTGGCAATAAAATGAGTGTTGACCAGTGTAATTATGGTAAGTCGGAATCCAAAGCAGTGTGACATTACTCCAAAAAATATTGTATGACATTACTCGTAAAGTTGGTAAAAACATCCACGTCCCCTACTTAGTCTTAGGCCTACTAGGCTAGGCCCATCAGTACACCAGTGTGTCAAACGATGGATTTTGGGTTTTAGTACTGGCATGAATTTCATTAAATTAATAAATGATTTATTAAACAACATATCATAACCTTTTCATTTATAATATGAAATTGATTTTTAAAAACAATACAATTTTCATTAAAAGTGAAAATACCTAGATTATTTATTATAAAACGATGCAATTTTTCCGCAAAAAATTTACCACATACAATTTTAAAATTTTTCTTTGTGTGTGTATACATATATATAGCCTACATGGCATTGCGGATTTCATTTTTAAAAATGTTAGGGGAGTGCCCTTTTTTCAACTGAGCCCCTGCCCTTCTGAAAGTCTGTGCACGTCACTGATAACATTTACTATTATTACCTTTACATTTAATATTACATTTATTTTATTACCTTACATTGCCGGCTTAGAAAGTGTAAAACCTTTGACGAAAGATTTTAAGTTTGCTTTGGCGTTCAAATATTCGTCTACTGTAAAAAGTAAATTGGTCAGGAATAACGTTGCAAAAAAAGTAACAAACCTGTGTCTGCAGCATTCCCTGTAAAAGTTGTGATTTAGTATAAGTAGGAGAAACTGGAAGAAATATTGAAACCCATATTAAAGAACATAAATATGCCTTCAGAAGTTGTAATACTAATAATGCAATTTTTTATCACGTCAGCCAAAATGATCATGCTATAGATTGAGAATCAAGTAAGTTACTTTATAAATGCAATAATTATGTTAAAAGAAAAATAATAGAATCTGTATAGATAGCACAAGTGGATAATTTTAATTTGTGCGAAGTTATTTTAAGCAAGCTGGACCCTCTAATGAGATTCTTGGTCAAAAAATCCCTTGCGGCGTCGGGTGAACGGGATCTAACCTAGGTGTGAATTTCTTAAAGGTCTCTAGATTGTTTCCTTACTCGCTTTTGGTTCGTTCGTTTTTTCGATAAAATGTAAATGGAATAATAAACGTAATAGTAATAAATGTAAATTTAATAATAAAAGTAATAAATGTAATAAATGTGGAAATAAATGAAAATGCAATAATAACACTGCCCAACACCAATTTTGCTGATTTAATTCTAACACCTGTTTTTAGGTAACTTTGGTGTGCTGATTTAAAAAATCACCTTAGTTTTTGTCTATCACGTCAGGTTTTCGAGCAATCAAATACAGATATTTTGGAGATATCGCATTTTGGCAGGGTTATGGCCAATTTTTTTCTTTTCAAAAAATAAGTTTTTACATACTCAGAATCAGCATGGAAAAATAAACAATTGTGCAGGGAGTGAACTTTAATATACAATGGTAATATTGACACAGTGATTAAAAGTGTTTAAATAAGCAAAAAATTAATCCATATTAAAGCAAGCACGGGACCAGTTTTCTTAACATTGTCTTTTTCTTGTTTTCTTACTTTTCAGTGCTGATAAATTTTCTCTTATAGGACTTCCTAGAATGAGAGATGTCAAGACAATCTCTTTGCAGGCTCCAGCAGTAGTCAGCCATCATATGGGTATCCCATCTTCCTTGGTATCGTTCTTCCATCACTTTGATATCTTGGTGGAACCTTTCACCTTGCTCTTCACTAACATCAAGATTTTCTGGAAATTTATCCAGATGACTGTTGAGATAGTGAACTTTAATGCTCGTGTTGCAACCCAACTGCTGAAAGTTTACAAGTAAATCCTTTACAAGATCTTTATAATTTTCAGACTTTTTGTTTCCTAGGAAGTTCTTAACTACTGCCACAAAAGCATTCCAAGCTCTTGCCTCCGTTTC
This sequence comes from Bathynomus jamesi, assembly GCA_023014485.1. NCBI lineage: Eukaryota > Metazoa > Arthropoda > Malacostraca > Isopoda > Cirolanidae > Bathynomus > Bathynomus jamesi. Next base: position 1,277,371 of record JAJOZX010000138.1, on the reverse strand, counting down.
GGTCATTGAGTTACTGAACTGCAGATTTTTCATCAGTTTTCTTATCTGGGAACCATCGAATATACCAGCTTTAAGCTTCTCATCACTAAGACCTGGAAAGGCTGCACATATGTAATTAAAGCAATCACCTTCTTTATTCAAAGCTTTTACAAACTGCTTCATAAGCCCAAGTTTGATGTGGAGTGGTGGAAAAATGATCTTTTCTCGATCCACCAATGGCTCGTTTACAATATTTTTATCTCCTACATTTAAATTTTGCCTTAGTGGCCACTTTTCCTTTACCCAATGTTCAGCTTTGGCGCGACTATCCCATAAGCACAAGAAACATGGATACTTTGTGTAGCCACTTTGTTGGCCAAGAAGAAAGTTGACCATTTTCAGGTCAACACAAATCACCCATTTATGAACATCATATTTTAGCATCTCCAGCACTATTATGTTTTCATATTCTTCTTTTAGATGCACTGAATGACCAATAGGAATCGCGCCATATTCATTCCCATTGTGAAGCAAGACACACTTTAAACTTCTTTTTGAACTGTCTATAAACAATCTCCTCATTGGGGCTATAGTGGGTTACACCCATTGCATTCAAAAGTCCTTCTACATTATCGCAGTAAACCAAATCCTTCTCTGCACCAAAATATTGCAACAATTCTCTTTCCCTATTGCGATAAGATGTTATTTTTGTCCCAGGATGAAGTATTTTTCTCGTGCAATCTTGAAGCTAATAATTCTGATGACTCTTTTGAAAGGCTGAGATCACGAATTAAATCATTCAACTCAAGTTGATTAAATCGCTGAGGTGTCATTGATGAAGAAGGCTGTTCAACATCATCATCAGTGATATCACGTTCGATCTCATCAGGTAATTCCATATCTTCATCATCTTCTGTGAGTGTTGGAAGGTCCGTGAAAATTGGAACAGGAATTTCATCTGAGTGAGAAACTGGTCTGATTGCTGAATCTGGGTTAGGATACTTTAGATGGTGTTTATTCTTTGCGTTGAAGCCAGAAGTCTTCACAAGGCAAAAGTAGCAATCATCTGAATGATTTTTGGGCTCTCGCCATACCATAGGAATGCCAAACTTCAAACCTTTTCTGTTTCCATTTGTCCATTGTCGTAAATGTTCCACACAAGTTTTGCAAAGTGTGAGGAGCCCACGACTTATCCTGATCTCCAAGTTTAACTTTAAAATAGGCCAGGTATGCCTTTTTAACGAAATCAGTAATGTTCATCCTCTGCTTTAGTAACGTAAAGCATCCACAAATGTAGCAGAAAACATCTGGGCTGTTTGAACACTTTCTTCGAACAGCAGACATGATGATGATGATGAGCTGCAACGCACCCTTCACTCACCACTGATCGCAAATAACTGCCGCAGTATTGGATCACTGAATGCTGCCCACACGTAACTCTGTGCAGCTCCCAATCATGTGGTGAGCAGGCGATGACGTCACACACTTTGCAGCTGTACCCAACCAGGACAGACTGATGTCACTAGCGGAACCGGCTGCTCTCACTCCACCAATGGGAAATCTCTCTCAGATCATGACGTCACGCTCACACCTGGGGAAATCACAGATACCCAAGATTTTAATATGTTGTACATGACCTTTAGATTTAATGCACAGATTTGCGTATTCCACAGATAAAATTTTAACAGCAAAACAGCTGTTAACAGGTCTCAAAAATCATCAATTTTGATAAGCGCCCTTCATGGATCACCCAAAATAGGCATATTGCATTGCACGAAAACCTGATGTGATGGACAAAATCTAAGGTGATTTTTTAAATCAGCACATCAATATTATCCAGAAACAGGTCTTAGAATTAAATCAGCAGCAAAAAATTTTTTTGGGCAGTGTAATAAATGTAATAATAAAGGTAATAAAATAATTGTAATAATAAATGTAAAGGTAATAATAATAAATGTTATAAACGTAAATGTAATAATAAATGGAAGAATAAATGTAGTTATTATGTCAAAATAATAGAATCTGTATGTAAAACAAGATAGGTTTAATTTGTGCGAATATATTTATAAGCGGAACCCTTTAATAAAATGCCCTTCCGGTGTCGGGAGAACGGGATCTAACCTAGGTGTAATAATAAATTTATAATTTCTGTAATAAATAATAATGCAATAATAAATGTAATAATAAATGTAATAAGTGTCAAAAATAATAGAATCTGTATGTATAGAACAAGAAGATAATTTTAATTTGTGCGAATGTATTTATAAGCGGGACCCTTTAATAAAATGCCCTTCCGGCGTCGGGAGAACGGGATCTATCCTATGTGTGAATTTCTCAATGGTCCCTGGACTATTTTCCCTCTTGTTTTTGGTTCATTCGTTTTTCTGTATCCACCCGAAGAGGATGCCAGTGGGCATCGAAACTGTTGTGGAAATAAACTCTGTCTATTAGAGTGGGTTTTTATTACCAGTGAAAGTAGTGACGTGATAAATTACTAACCAATGCCGTACTATCATCTAACCCACAGTACGCCTAATTCAGGCACAAGATTCACCCTTATTGTTACTAGGGCTGGGCATCCGGAATCCCAGGATATTATTTCACCCAATACTCAAGCAAAAACGTTTTTCAAAGTTTAAAAAACAGGTGAGAAAACTTCAATTGTGAAAAGCCTTTGCATGAAATAAATATACCTTAAAATAAAACTGTTTAAAAGTCTCCCCTGAAAATAGAATACCGGGAGGTACTTGTAGGTTATCTCCCCCCACCACCACCACCACCAATTTTGACAGAATATTTTCGTTAAAACTAACGAAAATATCACGACTTAACCTAACCAATTATCAAGGGCGTACAGTTGATCTATTAGTAAATAGCAAATACTATATCAGAAACAAACAATGTTATAATTAATAACACTGCCCAACAAAAAAAAATTTTTTTGCTGCTGATTTAATTCTAAGACCTGTTTCTGGATAATATTGATGTGCTGATTTCAAAAATCACCTTAGATTTTGTCCATCACATCAGGTTTTCGTGCAATGCAATATGCCTATTTTGTGATCCATGAAGGGCGCTTATCAAAATTGATGATTTTTGAGACCTGTTAACAGCTGTTTTGCTGTTAAAATTTTATCTGTGGAATACGCAAATCTGTGCATTAAATCTAAAGGTCATGTACAACATATTAAAATCTTGGGTATCTGTGATTTCCCCAGGTGTGAGCCTGACGTCATGATCTGAGAGAGATTTCCCATTGGCGGAGTGAGAGCAGCCGGTTCCGCTAGTGACGTTACTTGTAAACTTTCAGCAGTTGGGTTGCAACATGAGCATTAAAGTTCACTATCTCAACAGTCATCTGGATAAATTTCCAGAAAATCTTGGTGATGTTAGTGAAGAGCAAGGTGAAAGGTTCCACCAAGATATCAAAGTGATGGAAGAACGATACCAAGGAAGATGGGATACCCATATGATGGCTGACTACTGCTGGAGCCTGCAAAGAGATTGTCTTGACATCTCTCATTCTAGGAAGTCCTATAAGAGAAAATTTATCAGCACTGAAAAGTAAGAAAACAAGAAAGAGACAATGTTAAGAAAACTGGTCCCGTGCTTGCTTTAATATGGATTCATTTTTTGCTTATTTAAACACTTTTAATCACTTTATGTGTCAATATTACCATTGTATATTAAAGTTCACTCCCTGCACAATTGTTTACTTTTCCATGCTGATTCTGAGTATGTAAAAACTTATTTTTTGAAAAGAAAAAAAATTGGGCATAACCCTGCCAAAATGCGATATCTCCAAAATATCCGTATTTGATTGCTCGAAAACCTGACGTGATAGGCAAAAACTAAGGTGATTTTTTTAAATCAGCACACCAAAGTTACCTAAAAACAGGTGTTAGAATTAAATCAGCAAAATTGGTGTTGGGCAGTGTAATTAATAGAACGAACATCAAAGCTGGCTTAATTTTAACATCGTTTACACATTTATCTTAGATAGTTTATGTGTCAGGAAGTGAGGGTAATATTTAAGTTCACTAAAGTTCTAACGGTTATCTTGAAACTAAGCTTAATCATTTTCTTCCTTTTAAGCTACAGATACACAGCAACTAATTTAGGCTTCTCGGTCCTTTTGGCATCTAGCTAAGAACCTCTTCAACAACTTTAATTCCTCTTCTTTCCCTTCTCTTTTTTATTCCGGCGGCTCAGTTGCCGTCTCTTCTCCTGACAAAGCTGAAATCTTCGCTCAAACTTTCACTTCCAATTCAACCATTTACGATTCCAGTGCTCTTCCTCCATCTCTTCCTCCCTCCGACTCTATTGTCTGAAATTAGAATCTCTTCCAAAAATGTTATTTCTGCCCTATCTGGGCTCAACTCTAGGAAGGCGTACGGTCCTGATGGTGTTCCTCCTGTTGCTCTTAAGAACTGTGCTTCTGTGCTGGCACCCTGCCTGGCAAACTCTCGTTTTTCTCTCTCATCTGGTACTTTTCCTTCCTGCTGGAAGTTCGCTTTCATTCATCCTGTCCCAAAGAAGGGTGACCGCTCTCAGCCCTCTAAATATTGTCCAATTGCTTTGATTTCTTACCTTTCTAAAGTTTTTGAATCTACTGTATCCTTAATAGGAAGATTCTTAACCACCTCTATTCTCACAATCTTCTTTCAGATCGTCAGCATGGATTTCGCAAAGGGGGCTCTACTGGCGATCTTTTTGCATATCTCTCTGATTCTTGATCTTCCTCCTTTCGGGATTTCGGTGAAACTTTTGCTATTGCGCTAGACATATCAAAAGCTTTTGATAGTCTAGCACAACTCTTTATTTCCAAACTGCCCTCCTTCGGTTTCTATTCTATCTGTACCTTCATCTCTAATTTCCTTTCTGGCCAATCTAGAGCTGTGGTTGTGGATGGCCACTGCTGTTCTCGCAAAACTACCAACAGTAATGTTCCTCAGGGTTCTGTCCTGTCACATACTCCTTTCCTTTTATTTTTTAATAATTAATGATCTTTCAATTCGCACTACTTGTCCTATTCATTCCTATGACCATGACGATAATTCCACTCTTCACTTCTCCACCCGCTTCCCAAAGCATCCCTCTCAAAAGTCACTCCATGATTCGCGCAGGACAGCGATGGAACACCTGACCTCTGATCTTCTGATAGGGCAGAGAAATCCTTGTGGCTTTTAATGCCTCAAAAACGTAGTTCCTCCATCTGTCTATTCGTCGCAATCTTCCACACGGTTATCCCCTTACGTTCAACAACACGCAACTCAATCCTTCCTCTTCTCTTAACATTCTTGGTGTTTCCTCTTCTCATGATCTTTCCCGGAAAGATCACATATACTCTCCAAAACAGCTTCTAAGAGTTTAGGTACGCTGTGCCGGCTCCGCAGTTTCTTCACCCCCGCTCAGTTGCTGTCTCTGTACAGGGGTCTTGTCCGACCCTGTATGGTGTATGCTTCTCATGTGTTGGGTGGTTCAACCCACACAGCCGTACTTGACCGGGTGGAATCAAAGGCTTTACGTCTCACCAATTCCCCACCTTTACTCACTGTCTTCAATCCCACTCTCTTCGCCGCAATGTTGCCTCACTCTCTCTCTTGCTATCGCTATTATAACGGACACTGCTCTTCTGAACTCTCTTTAACTGCATGCTTCCTCCTTTAAGAGCACGCAGCACCAGACTTTCGACACTTTCTCATTCTTTTTCTGTTCAACTCTCTAACGCAAGACTTAATCGGTATTTCAATCTTTCATCTACTCAACCGGTCAACTCTGGAATAATCTTCCTCAATCCATCTTTCTCCCTGTCTGACGTCCAATCTTTCAAACGCAGTGTCCAGGAATCTCCAAAACCCTGGACCTTGATTTTGGCTCTCTCTTCTTCTCCTATGTTGGGGGAGGGGGCGCTTTTGCGGGCATTCGCCCTTGGCCCTCCTTCCTGCATAAAAAAATCATAAATAACTTTATATATGTAAGTTTATGATATAACACATTGGTCTGTAAATTGAGTATATGATGATCAATGTATGGCTTATCAGATATTTATTAAGGAATTCAAATGTTCATATTAATTTTGCATATATACTACTAGTTTACTTTTCATGAAATGCTGAGGGTTTTGGTTTTTTTTTTAAGTGGAAATGGCACATGATAGCTGTCAGATGCTACTTTACTCTTAGTGCCCTTGCTTAGACTACCTAAATATTATAATTATTATCAGGTAGTTCTATCTTTGAAAATTATTAAATGGAACCGTTATAATATTACAAACTCCTTTTTTTATTCCTATTTCAATCCCAATAATAATTGATTAAATATATTAAAAAGTTAAATACTATAAAATTAGCCTGTTATAACAGTTGAATAGGTTGCATGGGCCGCTCCTAGAAAATTTTACCGGGGTTTCGAGGTCCCAATCCGCCCCTGAAAGAGTTACTGCGATAACACTGTATAAGTTATACAGTCATACTTGTTTAAAATGGTATTATTAGTTTGGTTTCACTAAGTTTTTATAAAAAGGAAAGTAATTATTTATTTTATTAAAAAAAAGGAATAAATATTTTTGATGTATTCAAGTGAAACTTGTTTGAGTTTGCACTTGGAAGTTGGGTCATGGGGTGAGGGCCTATAATATTTACTGTGCGTTGGGCCCACGATACACTTAATCCGGCTCTGCTCATAACATGAATTCGGCGTTGAAATTAGAGATACTTAACCCAATGAAACAAGATTCAACAATTAAAAACAAACTTTAGAAATTTTATTTTTTAATTGGAAATCATTGCTTGTGAGGATTCAAATGCTACCTGACTCTATATATATATTCCACTTGATAAAATTACTTCTCATAGTTCATAAATTTCGGAAAACATTATATAGTTTGGGTCCTTAAAAAAGACTAAACACCTGGCTCAGGACAATCTAAAATGAGCCGTGTGTGTGAGGTGGAGTACAAGAAAGCAATTTTTTCCTTCACCAGGACAATTCTGAAGCCTAACCTAAATTTAATAGGCAGAAAAATTAATAAAGAAAAACATCTCGGGGGGAATTAGGATAAGAAACGAGTAGTTTAGCTTGAAAACAGCAGAAAATAAGAATTTTTTAAAACTCCAAAAACCACCCTACATTTCGGACCTACTTCGTACAATTAAAGGTAAAGAATTAAAATATATGCGGTACGAAAGGTAACATCCAGGAAATTTATTTCTCCACTACGTGGGGAGGGGGTCCCCCAAGGGTTATCTGACCCAGAGCAGAAGCAGAGTAAACGGCCAATGCCAGTGAATGGGAGCGAACGAGCGATACGTCGCTCAAAGCACGCTACCGTAACCACTGAACTACTTCGCACCCAGCAACATGACACCTTTAACTAATTTGTAAACTAAAGTCAGTCGTTAATTACGAAACTCAAGAACGAGTTTTAAAAATACATAAAATTCAATATTTCGTTCACTCATTCTGTTTGTAGGAAGCTGAAGAATAATAACGTTTTGGTCAGGAGCTATATTACTTTGAAACTTGATATGATGTCAGGTGGCAAGGTAAGGCCTATTGCCAAAGACAACGGGCAACTTACTAAGCCTACTACAGGGTGTCCACAATGTCTTGTCACCCCAGTAAAATACTAAATGATTTTCGTTTTTCTTTCAGACCTATTTATCATTTAGGCCCTATCATAGATAGCCTGCCAGTTTTTGGTTTATCTTTTACAGTTCCTGTTGTGAACAGTTTCTTTTCCCCATCTCAACAGAGTCATGTTTGGAGGAGCTGCACGATTGAATCGTCCTGGAAGTCTGCACGAATATTTTCAATTGTTTTGCCATTACGTGGTCGCTAATGGACCCTGGTATTAGTCAATATGCGTTGTTCAATCATATAGTTGCTGCTATCACATATTTCAAATGGGCCTGAAAGAAAAATTAAAATCAGTTAATATTTTACTGGGGTCACAAGACACTGTGGACACCCTGTATAAGATACTTGCCATAGTTTATCATAATAAATAATATCAAACCTTTTACGCTCTCAGGATGCATGCTCCCGTACCCCCTGGCATGATTACAAATCCTACCGCTTTTGCTTTCCAAAATTGTTGGAAAATATGCTATAAAACTAAAGTTCAATAGGTACTTACGCAGTGGCGGCCGCTCATTATGTGCTTACGTGCTACAGCACATCAGTTTTTAAAATACATAAATAGCTAAATAATAAATCAATAAAATTACTTATAATATCTCCTGTAATTTCCAATTTGATATGTGCTGTCATCAGTATAGCACCCAAATCGAGTGAAATCAGACAAAGCGCATACGCAGACGTGTCTTTCAGTCCAGTTTCGGATAAGGCGTGAATGTGCTACCAGTCGCTGCAGCACTTGTCAGTGTGATGGACGCTCGATCGATTGCGTTTGATTTTTAAACTTTTTATGCGTGTGTGTGTGTTTTTGTTTACTCAAGTGTTGTATATAAATTATTAATTTGGTTAATATTTGGCTGGACACAGGGGCTAACGAGAAATGAGAGGTTGTGTTTCACTAGCACTATTCTTCATGCTCTTTACGATGATACTAATCATTTTTTGTGGAAATACAAGATTATAGAAAAAATTACAAGTTACATTTTTATAGTGAATATTTCATGTTTTGGCTATAATGTACTTTTTTCCTAAAATATTTTTCCTGATTGGGCTATTTTTTCGCTACTCTGCGACTTAATTAGTTGGTTGGTTTCTGTTGTCTTTTTTTTTTTCTAATTGGATTCAGTTTGGTCGTGTTTGTAATAGAATTATGACGTGCTGTTCGTGTGGTTTCTGACTTTGAGAACTTGATTCGTCATGTGCCCTAGATGAAGAGAAGCATTAGATGTTTTTATCAATTACGGCGTCATTCTCTCATCCTTAACTTGCCCGAAATGTGACAGTGAGTGCCTAATACGAAAAGTTCACAAGATATTTAGGTGAAATAACTAATATTAATCGGTTAGGCCAACTGAATGTCCGGTTAGGCCAACTGAATGCCCAGTTAGGCCAACTGAATGCCCAGTTAGGCCAACTGAATGCCCAGTTAGGCCAACTGAATGCCCAGTTAGGCCAACTGAATGCCCAGTTAGGCCAACTGAATGCCCAGTTAGGCCAACTGAATGCCCAGTTAGGCCAACTGAATGCCCAGTTAGGCCAACTGAATGCCCAGTTAGGTCAACTGTACACCTTGATGATTGGTTGTAATTATATTTTGTTAGTTTAAACGAAATGACATGGCCTGAATTGAAAAAAAAATACATTTTTTCTAGTGTATTTTGGTGTGCTCTGTTGAAATATAACCTTCATTTCCTGTGCAAATATGACGAAATATGACGAAATATGACTCCAAAATAATGTAAACAAATTCTTATTTCTTTACATTTGCACAGGTTTACATTTGCACAGGTTGGTTAGGTTAGTTAATTTGGTTAGGTTAGTTAATTTAGTTAGGTTAGTTAATTTAGTTAGGTTAGCTAGTTTTTTATCAGAATTACATTTTCCTGGTGTAGTTTTCTCTGCTTTGTTGGAATTTGACACATTTCTTGTGCAAATGAGTAGAAACTCCGTATTTTGGAATGGAAAAAAAATAGTTTCTATTCATTTGCACAAGAAATGGGTATCAGATTCAAACAAAGCAGACAAAACTACACTAGAAAAATGTAATTTTGATAAAAAATGTAGCCCCTGTGTCCAGCCAAATATTTACCATTAATTTTTATGCAAATATGAATTCAGTGGACAATTTATTAAAAGTACTTTTTTCATCTAGAACATTAAATGAAAAAGCTCAAATAAAACAGTTACGTTAGCCAACTCCCGATTTAAATTTAAGTCAGAAAGCCAAGGGACGCAACAATCGAGAATATTTAAGACAATTTCACAAAGATTTATGATGATTATAGTTGGATTTGTGGTTGTGATGTTCGGGATGCTCTTTTCTGCTTTCCATGCCTTCTTTTTGGTAACAGATTCATTCAGTAACACGGGAGTGAAAGATCTTGGCCATCTTAAAGCACTGATTAGAAAGCATAATGAAAATAAGAAACATATAAACAATGTGTTGGATCTTAGTGTTCTCGGTAGTGTGAATATTGCAACACAGTTAAGTCGGGCCTACCATGACGTCGCATGAATTTCATTTTTCATAAATAAGTAAGTACTATATCTATCTATCTACCGTTAGTTGCGCAGAACATTTACTATAATTCACGATGAATTAGTTCTATTTTATAATTTATCAGTTGTTTATATATATATATATATATATATATATAAATTTTTGTTGTAGCACACAACTGTTTTAAGTCACGAGCCGTCACTGTACTTACGTATTATCGGGACTACCAAACTGTTTATGATGTATTTTTGCTCTCGTCATTTTCGTTTAAACTAACGAAAATATCACAACTTAACCTAACCAATCATCAAGGGCGTACAGTTGACCTAACCGGGCATTCAATTAACCTAACCGGGCGTACAGTTGACCTAACCGGGCATTCAATTAACCTAACCAGGCATTCAGTGAGTGCCTAATACGAAAAGATCAGAAGATATTTACGTGAAATAACCAATACTAACCGGTTAGGTCAAATGAATGCCCTTGATAATTGGTTGTGATATTTTCGTTAGTTTAAACGAAAATGACGAGAGCAAAAATACATAATAAACAGTTTGGTAGTCCCGATAATACGTAAGTACCGTTCAACATTCTATGGAAGAAACCTTCTAATCAGCAAAATGTTCAGCTAATTGCATAACCGGGCACTATTAAGTCCAATACAATTAAGCTTATACAAATTTTTCAAATATAATTGGAAGCAGAATTATAATTTAAGTAACCTCGCCATATCCAACTTCACTCAATGCAACCTTACTGGGTACTATTTTGTTCAATATATTTGACCTGTATGAGTAAACTTCCTGTAATTCTATTAATCATAACCATACTTAACTTAATTATATTAATCTTTAATTTTACGTTGTATCCACTGTAAGTAGTTTTCTTACTCTTAATATACAAATGTAAAGCTAGTTTTTTAGCAAACTGTAAAATCATTATATATTTATAGATAATTATATAATTCAAAGAAATTTTCTCATTGTAACATGGAAAGTGGCATAAGCTACATAAATGAGCATATTATAAACCTATTATAACTAGAATTGTATTTTTTCTAAGTATAAAAATGTTTATTAGTTAGTGACAACATGCGTATGTATGCACTGCTTTAAATCGTTATGTAATATAGTATTACTTTTGCAATGCCGTATCGTATAATTTTTCAACTCAAAAAATGTGTCCATCTTTTAATGAAAATAAACAATCTTCTAGCAAATATCACATACTTTTTTAAAAATACCAAAAAATTACTTTCATTTCGACGGTCAAGCTTGTTGCCGCATCTTAGACCTATCGTTTAACGTGGAACCCGAAACATGACCCAACAGGAAAGTCGGAAATTACAAAGTCCTCGCCCGGACTAGATGTCACGGCATCCCAATCAGCAGCAGCCTAGCGTCTTAACCACTAGGCTGCCCCAGGTGTTACGACTTAGTTTCCTTATAAAATGAACATGATTAATCAAGTAAAAATGTGATAAAAGTATTTGGAATGAAATGCACGATGGATAAAAACAGAAATAAAGCACTTACTAGAGACAATGATACAGAATTATGACATTAAAATGTAAAAAAGATTTGTCTCTCTCGAACCTTCATCTCTCTTCTTTCTTGAACTAAAGTAGAACTATAGTCTGGGCCGCTTTTAACATTTCTGAGGCCCCGGGCACTGAGCAAAGATGGAGGCCTCTTTCTCCGGAGGGAACGATTTTTGTCTTGATGCACTTGCGGGATGTGATGATGTATCTAACAAGTCTTGAAATGGTTTCACTTCGATACCCAGTTGCATCCTCGGTCACGGAGACCAGATTACACTGGGCTAGGTGGTTGTTTTAAATTGATTAGTTATTTCCCACGTGATCACGTTCGGCCAATCACTATCTTTGTAACAAATTTTGGCTAATATACAGAAAAGGAACACTCCTGGGTTCAGATAAGCGACTAGGCTATATTTTTATAGACCAGTTTTTTACGATAATTCCAAATATGATAGTCGTTTCTTGTGCAAATGCTCAGTTTTTGAGTTATGTCCTGTACATTTTTTGGCCAATGACCTGACAGTATTTAATCATGTGAGAAACTAAACACAGTACAAAATATCAACCAATCACTGTGCTGGAGACGCTTTCTTCTACATTTTGCCAGGTACCATGGAGTGACGGGTGTACCTGAGCAGTTATCTCCCACCTCCACAGTAATTGTAAATACAATTTAACACCTGTTTAGTTTGGGTTAGGTTAGGGTTTTTTATCGTTTTAACCCCACATTTTCCCTTTTTTTCAAAGCCCTGCCGACTTTTATTGGGGGTTCAGTATTCTAGGGGGAATAAGGGGTAATTCTAGGAAAGCACATTTGCACAGGAAATGAATATCACCATTAGAGAGAGGAGAAAAAACCGATCGAGAAAAACGGATTTGTGTCCCTTTCTGTATAATTACCCAAATTTTGACTATCAAAAACACTGGTCTCTACGAAACAAAGTTTACCACATCCTCAAATACATGAACACAATTACGGTATTTCGCGTGTGACAAAACCAACTTTAGCTCGACCTAACACATTTAATCTAAACTCCAGTAAATTTGTTGGAGGCCCGATATGAATAAAGTATAGAAATACGAATAGGAATCAATGAGTATATTATAATTCACTGCTGTAGTGAGTGATAAAGTTAATATATTACAAGCTTAGAAATTACGATGTTAATACCAGAGAAACAGTTTGAAATTACGAATAAAGGACTGCTAACGCCCAACTCACTCAAGTAAATATCACAAACTAAACGACTGGCTGAAACAATTGTCAGGAATATTGAGGATCGTCGTACCACTGGCAGTCTACTTTATCTCGATTCGCAAATAAAACTTCTTTTTTAAAAGAAATCCTTGGAGAAAGATTTTTTTTATTATTTCAACAATTCTTAGAATTGTTGCATAGACTTGTTGCATAACGTTTTGTAATTAAATATTTAAGTTATGTGGTATTTGTTTAGATAGCTTTTGAATTGATTTTCCTCTGTAGACTGGAGTTGTTCAAAACATCCTTTGGATCACTTGAAGATCAGGGCCCCCAGCCTTCGTTAGCCTTATAAGGCAACAACGAAAATATCACGACTTAACCTAACCAGTCGTTAGGTCAACTGTACGCCCTTGACGAATGGTTAGGCTCAGAGCTGGGCACCGCAAACTCAAAATCACTTCCGCAATCGCAAATCCGCAAACTCAAACCTTACCTTCCGCAACCGCAAATCCGCAAAATGCTTGCCATTTTCGGTGCCGCAAATCCGCAAACGCAAACCATATTTCCAATTTTTTTATTACAGTGCTGGGCACTTCGCAAACTGCAAATTCCGCAATCGCAATTTTAACTATAAAAAGTATCCAAAACATTAAAGAGGTATAAAAAGTTTTTATATCTTTTTAATGTTTAATGTTTTAGCCTTGTTTTTATTAAAAACAAGGCTAAATAATTTATTACAATAAATCACTATTGTAGAAGAAATAAAAATACTACATATATTGATATATTATATTGAACAAAAACACCTCCTGCAAGTAAATAGTAAATAAATTAAATAATAAATTTAATCATTTCAATTTCATAAATTTTGAGACTTAGACACGTTAGAGAAGACTGTACTGTAACTGTAGTAACTGTACACACATTACATTACACAAGTGACAGCAGCGTCACAGCACTAGCGGGCTTGGCCAGTGGCCACGTGGGAAATTTGCGGAAAGATTTGCGTTTGCGGTCTTAGTTCCGCAACGCAAATTCACTAATTTGCGATGACTTTGCCGCAAACGCAAATCCGCAAACGAAAAACATACTTCCGCAATTGCGGAATTTGCGGTTTGCGGAAGTTTTTGCGGAAGTGCCCAGCTCTGGCTTAGGCTAAGTCGTGATATTTTCGTTAGTTAGCCTTATAAGCCTAACTAACGAAGGCTGATCTTCAGGTGATCCCATCCTTTACTGGAAAAAAGGTTTTGACGAAAATTGTTTAATTAATTAATAAATAAAGAAAAACTGCACAGAGCCCATCGCTATAAACCAAGTGTACAAAACTTTAATTTAGTTAATTTTTTCTTTAAGTACATTTATATTGCAGACATCATTTGTCATATCAATTCATGTGTTAATGAAATTATAGATTTTCGTAAAGATTAAGAATTAATTCTTATGGAAATAAATATATTAAGTCTTCTTTCACAAAAGTTCTGTAAACTTCATTTCATTTTTCATATAGGCCGAGGTAAAGTTAATTTTTCTCTTATTAAAAATAAATTTTTCAAGAAGAGGAACTTTAAACCGAAAGAAGCAATTCATCGATGCAGTCTTTAGTTGCTGCAGCTCCTGAAATGGTTTTGAGTTAGGTTTTTATCTTTTTAACTTACCAGCAGAAATATTAACTTACGGGCAGAAATATTGATCGGTTATTTATTGTGTTGTGATTGTAAATAAAATTAAATTCTCATTTAGGTAAATGAAAGGCAGCACCAGTTGTACACTGAGTAATACCATTTCCCTATAAGCAAAGACATTGAGGTCAGGGGTTCAACTGACGCTATAGTGATAGTTAATTAATAATAATCCAGGAGTTAGTACAGTGAGCCGCATTAGTCTAGCCCAGCGTTTCTTAACCTGGAGTGCTAGCACCCCCAGGGGGTCCTGAAATCGATTTTAGGGGTGCTGGAAAAGGGCTTCTGTCATGTGCAGTATGGATACGTTAGGTCCGTTAACCAAACTCCTTCACAAACTCCTAATCTTTTCTATTTTATTAACAGATATTATTGTATGAGAATTTGAATATATATTTAATTACGAAAGATTTATTGCACGTTTATATTATCACCATTAATATTAAGAAGGAAGACGTTGACTCTGCGTCACAGAAATTTACTTTTTTGCATGATTTTGACCCCAAGATTAGGGGGTAAGTAATTCTCCTTGATTGTTATTCTTAACATTTCTTTGGCCGCTTGATCTATTGTTATATTCAAGAACAAGTATTTTATATTTGTTATATTCAAGAAAGTATTTAGGTTTGAATTTGTAAATATAATCTTTGTGTGTCTTGTCTTAATATCGTTCTAAAATTTTCCTCGTTTATTTTTACTCTAAATGCGCTGCTTTTAAATGTATGTTCACTTTGCTTTAACTTCATATCTTTTTATTCAAAATATTATTGGTCAACTATAAATTGTACTCATATTCTTATTTGTTTTGTATTTGCGTCGTGCTTTTTGCTACTAACTTTTGCTAACTTTTTGCTACTAACCAGGTGAAGGGAGTGCTGATGTCGAAAAAGGTTAAGAAACGCTGGTCTAGCCTGATCGCTGTACCAATTTCTGGCCTTCTTGACTGAAGAAAAGTTCTTGCTTTGAGCTGCTTGAAACTCGCGCCGCCACTTTATGACTCTATAATCTATATTGCTTTAGTGAGACAACATCGAATCCAGTTGTATGTGTACATAAGTAATTGTGAAAGGAACATTTAATTCATTAAAATTAGGAAGGCAAGTGATGTTTTAAATGAAGAATAAAATCAAATATAAACAAAACTCGTGCTTTTCCAACAAATTTGTTCCAATGCGTTTATAAGATTACAAAAAAATAATAATTATTAATAATACTTTCTACTTAGAAATACCCAAAGAGTCAAATGGTGCATTCTTGACATTTCCTCCTGGGACACCCTGTATATATATATATATATATATAATATTTTTTTTTTGTCGGAACTCGCCGGAACGGCGTTCCGGTACCTTTTATTTTCAACATAGAGAAGAAAATTTGATGTTTTTATTTTCATTCAGATTTTATTTATTTATGAGGGGAAGGGTTACATGATAGGATTTTAAGAATCGGAAGAAGGCTTCTTTTGGGGTTACGATGGTCAGGGAGTTGGGTAATAACTGGTAAAGGCTGTAGGAAATTTATAGCAGAATTTCAGAAAATTTCTTTCTAGAGAAAAAGCTATATATATATATCTGGTAATTTCATCTGGTAATCTGGTTTACCATAGTTGACATTATGGCATCTAAAAGAATTTATCCTTCAGACGCCGAAAAGAGAAGAAAGAAGAAATGTGAGGATGAACAACGTACACATGACCGAGGTAAGGCATTTGCAGGTATATAGATACCTCACTAACAGGTAAAATACTACAAAGACAGGTTGTAAATAAATTGTTTATATATATATATATATATATATATATATGTGTGTGTGTGTGTAAAGAACGACGCTTGTGTAGAAGAGCGTCCGCACAAGATGAGGAGAAAGAACGAACAAATGAAAAACGAGACACTTCCCAGGAATGAGAAGGTGCCCCCTCAGGGCTCTCGATTCCGTTCGTATGTAGGAGAATTACGACTTCTGACTGATCGGGACCTTGGTGTAGTGGTTAGCATGTCCGACCGGCAATTGGATGATCCCGGGTTCGATTCCTGGGAGGTGCCTCGTTTTTCATTTTGAGCCGGCGCTCTTCTATACAAGCGTCGTTCTTTACATTAATTATACTGTGTGTGTTGTTTGCAGTTAAAAAAATATTGATCAGCTAATGGGGTTGAGGGCCCCAAAATAATCTTGTCTGCGGCCCCCAAAAATGCTAGAAACGGCCCTGGCTGTGGGACAGGGGGCCATGAAAACAAGGATGGAAAATACCCTCAGAACACGAGACCCAACGCTTTTTAATGTCCTACCAAAAGAAGTGAGGAACCTCCAGCCAGGGGCGTACCGAAGGGGGGGGGGGCGACATAGGCAGTCGCTCCCCGCCCTTGGGCCTTGTACCGGTGTCTATTTATGTGCTTATTTCTATATTTCTATAACTATAGCATAAACATACGATAAACATAGTTGACCTACCACATAAAGTGAATCGTGTACTTAGTTTAGATAATTGCAAAGTCGTTTTTGAAATGTTATTAGATGAATTTTTTGTCAGTATTAGTATGCTAAGTAAGTTCTCAATCTTCACGGAACTATAAGAAATGGATCTGTTACTACGGGTTTGGTAGGTTAAAAAGTTTCGCCCATAAAATTTATAATAGTTACCGGTAACTCTGCAACTGCATTACATACAAAATATATAATATTTATATTCAACAAAGAAGTTAGAGATAAAAGAATTAAATTTTATGCTATACACGCTTTTATTTCTCTTTTATTCCATTATTATATAGAAATAAAGGCAATAACAATTCAGTCATTCAAACATTATATATACACACGGAAGGTTTGAAATTGTAAATATTTGAAATTCTTGGTTCAGTTTGTGTAGAGCAGGCCTGAGGTAATATGAATATATTTATTATTGGAAGGGGTGTATTTGTGTTGCTTCTTGTTGCTTCTTACAAATCCATGATCTTGAGTGAATATTATTGGGCTTTCAATAATAAGACCATCTTTAAAAAATATTCTGAATTTTTCTCTTGAATTTGCTTGACTAATTTCTCCAAGTTTATTGAGGTGAAGCCTCACTTTCGTTTTGTCAAATCTTAATGCAGATGCAGCAAAACGTTTCTGAACTTTTAAGATCATGGCGTCTCACACAGTGATATTAGAATAAAACATTTCCGTGGATCAAAATTCTGTTCTGCAAGAACAGGAACGGGCCACATAAAACCAGCCAGAGACAGAAAATTGCTTTTGTCTATTCGTATACATGACGTCATCCACATTAAATTGGTTCATGGGGTTGTTTAACCTCTTCGCAACATCTGAAATCATATGACGGAGGGGACCTACAGCTTTACGTGGGATCCAATCCACGGGTCGCTATAATCTGGACGCAGAGGACGGTCTTGCATCCAACTACAATGTAGACCCAATGTCCCTTAATTTTGCTGATCATCGGGAAGTGGTATCACGAATGATAAATATTTTATATCAGTGGTGATATTCCAGAACCTCGTAAACCACAGTTTTACAGAAGGAAAACGGAGTAATGTACGAGGCAGTGGTTCTCAACCTTTTCCGTTCTTTCTCGGCACCACGGAGGATTTTCATCTACTGTTCAACATCTCTTTTACTCACTGAAACTCAGGTGTCTGGAACTACTGACAACCCCTTTTCCGTACTCTTCTACTTTTTCTATACTCGATTTCATTCCAAAGGTAGGTGTTGCCTATATGTACACAACGACCGAACTTGCTCTCGTATTCCCGAACTTGAATCCTCCGAATTCTACACCTTCTGGTTACGGCTTACATGCCAATCTCAAACGAAATACATCTGCCCTGTTTACCGTCTCCTAATTCTCCTTACTACCTCACTTCCAAAGTAATACATTCTATCCCACTCTCCTTTTGGTGAAATATCCATTTTTGGAAATTTCATTGTTCACCACCACCTTTGGCTTTCCTCCCATTTCACTAACATCCCTGATGAACTAGCTTATAACGTATACGGTTGACGTAGTAGAGAAGCATTATATTTCTAACCCCGCTTCTTACGGTGGGGTTGCGAGACTCTACAGAGGTGTATAATAATAATTTAGGGTGGATCGATTTTACATTTTTTTCGATTTCCATATTCTAATAGAGACAAAAACTTGCGCATGCATGAGAAAATAGCCTCTGCAAAATCTTAGCTTAATAGGTAATCATCTTCTGCCCCCGGCAGAGCGATGAAAATCATATTTTAGTAGTCAAAAACGTATTTTTAAACCCTAGCCTAGAGTCATAAAATTTTGCGTGTGTGTTATTTCATGCCTAAGCAACGATATAAATGCTATGGGAAATATATAAATGCATTATTTAAGACAAAGAGCCGATCTGAAAATATGTATAAATGCATGCGCAAGTTTCTGTCTCTATTAGAATATGGAAATCGAAAAAAATGTAAAATCGATCCACCCTAGACTGTATATATACTGAAGGGGTAAAGAGAGAAGATATTGAGAATTTTTTGCGTGAACAGGATACTTATACTCTTCATAAGACTGTGCGAAGAAGGTTTAAAACTGCTAAAACAAAAGCACCATTGTTGGACACTGTATGGCAGGCAAATTTGACTGATATGCAAAGGTACTTGACGTATAATGATGGCTACAGGTATATTCTATGATGTTTTCTCCAGATACTTATGGCTTGTACCTCTTAAAAATAAAACTTCAGACGCTGTTGCTAAAGTTACAAAGTCTTTGATGTTAAAGGAAAACATAATACCAGCCTATTTCGTTACAGATTTAGGTAAAGAGTTTATAGGTCGATCTTTTCAAGACATGGTTTCGGAATGTAACATTAGTTATTATGGCAGCAACTTTGTGCATAAAGCATCTTTAACCGAAGGGGTACAGCGAACCATTAAGGAGCGTATGCATTGTCATTTTACATACAAAAAGACTTATAGATACATAGACATTTTGAGCAGGGCTGTGGAGTCGGCACATAAAAAACCGACTCCGACTCCGACTCCTCAATTTTTTGTCTATCCGACTCCGACTCCGAAGGTATATTAATTCTAAATCTGCTATGATGATAATTACACAAGAGGCATTTCATCACCACCACGTGAAGCATCATCATCTGTGGTCATTGTTACGGTAACTTTGTCTGTAGTAAAGAATCTTGTAAGTGGTGCTTGTCGTTCAGTAGATTTCTGATCTTTTGTTAACTTTGAAGTAGTTGGAAGGTTTTTATTACTATCTTTCTCAATGACAACTTCTAAAATTTTGGGATGGAAACACTGCAAATGTCTTTTCAAATTTGATGCTCTGGTTGGTGCATTTATATCAGAGCCAGTAAAACCACTGATTTTTGCTTCACATAATTTTTCATCATCTTCTATCATACACTGACACACGAAATGTTTCCCATCTGTGGTTATTGTAAAATATTAAAAAACTGCTGACTTTGTTGGAAGTGTCTTTGCCATTGTGAAAGGGGTTTTAGACTTGAAAGTTAAAAACTTATGAAATTTAGAAAGAACTCGAAATTAAATAAGCATTAAAAATAAAAAATATTATCTGAAAAGAAAAAATGAATTAATGGCATTAGTGTCTGAAATGGAAAACATTGTGTTTATTATTTAAATGGTTTAACCACCATAGCTGCCAGTGATATCACACACAAAAACATATTTTATTAAAATTTATATTGAGGTCGGAGTCGGAGTCGGTACATTTTTACCGACTCCGACTCCGACTCCAGCACCACCAAAATTGCTTCCGACTCCGACTCCACGACTCCGACTCCACAGCCCTGAATTTTTGAGTCACTTAGCATCATCCTACAAAAGTTATTATCATCGTCTCTTCCTTTTTTCTTTTTCTTTTTTCCCTTCTACTCCAGATGGAGAGTTTTTTACTTCCGGTGTTAAACCTTAACCCTAAGAAATTTTTAGGTTCAGCCTAGTAGTAGGCGTAAGATAGAGGTGCTGTATCGTAATATCTCCCCTACAACTTCTCCAGACGTCATACTTATGGGCAGTTGGTTCAGGAACTCTACTGTGGATTTCTTTACTGCCCCTGTTGCCCCCACTACTATTAGGATGATCTCAGGTTCCACATTCCACATTCTCCTTATTTCGTGTTTGAGTCTCTGGTATTTTAAGACCTTTTCCCTTTCATAGTTCACCACATTCCAGTCTGCTGGGACTCCTACTTCCACCAAGAGGCACTTGTTTCCCTCCTTCTCTCTCTCAACTATGTCTGGTCTGCATCCTGATACCCTGATGTCAGTTGGTATCTCGTGATCATATAGGAGCAGCACTTTGTCATTGTCTTCTATTCCTTGTGGAATATGTTCCCAGTGTTTTTCTGTTTCTAGCCTTATTTCATATTTCTTACACAGTTTGAAGTGGATTAGCTTGCAGACTGATTGGGACAATTAATGAAGTTTTAAAAAGAGGCGTGTATATAGAACCAGAAAAATAGGACCAGAGCATCATCCTTAGAAGAACGTTTCAAAATCGGCGATTATGTTCGTGTTTCACGACCAGGAGGAACGTTCAAGAAAGGTTTTGAACAAAGATGAACGCAGAAGATTTTTAAAGTTAGTTCCATCACGCCTAAAGGAAGGGTGGTTATGTACTATGTTGAAAACCTCAATGGCGAAAAGATTGAGGGTGGTTTCTGTGGCGAAGAACTAGAAGGTTCTTTTCAGTTTAGGAAAAAAGACGTTTAGAATTGAGAAAATCTTAGGAAGTTAAGGTTTGGGGAAACTTAAAATGTGCTTGGTGAAATGACTTGATTACCCAGAGTGTTTCAACTCCTACATAAAAGCTAGTGCAATAATGCGACTCTAACAATAATATACAACATGCCTTCCGACCAGTTCTACGTCATACTTTCCTCCTCAGCCTCGATGGGGACGTACCCCAACAATACTTTGGCCAACTTCACAACAGATCTGTATAGGCCTATCGATTTGGAACATGAGTCATACGAGTTGGGGTTGTGTGAATTTCAACTGACTGCCAAACTTTTAAGCATTGGGAAGAAGCAAGTTGTTTTTGTTTCTCAGAAAACGCGATGAAGTTGAGAAAGTGTGTGACAAAGGGTAAAAACCATGCGTTCAGCACAAACCAGCGGTGTACAGTACCATAACATCAAAATAATGCTAGGCCCTGCCCATTATGATACAACGGAGGATATTGTAAGAGACCTAAATAAGAGCTTGAAAAAGTCAAAACTTACAAATGACCTGCTTTTCGAAATCATAGCGTAGCATGGATTGCAGGATCCGAACATGCTCTACTGTTAAGACACGGGACAAAAAGATATAGTAGAGACAAAAAAGTGATCAAGATTCAACCTAATGGAAGCTACAATTTTGCTTTCCAAAGAGACACTTTTTACAAGCTACTGAATGATGACGCTAGTTTATTATACCATCTAAAATTGAAAAATCTGCTTGACAAACCTCCTATGTTACATTTACAGTAATACGTGTATATATATGTATATATAGTATATAAGTTTGGTCGGAGACTATGATTGATGATGTTCCAATCGTTGCCAAATGGCGTGGGCAAATGCAAAAAACAGTTTTGCCTAAGGTGACGGAAGAATGGATTTCCAAACTTGAGGGCCAGTCAATATTTCCTACAAATCGCCAGATGCAACTGCAATGAAAGTTGTACCGGTGTACTCCAATGAGATCCCATTTCAAGTCTATGATGAAGGACGAATTTTTCCGCTTCTACTCGCGATCAGGAACAATGGGCATGCAGTTCGTTATCAAAAATGCAGGAAAGGATTCAAGTTTCTTGCACTTGATATCTTTTTGTGTTGAACGTAATTATATTGTTTAAATAGTGCCCGGTTAGGTTGTGCAATTAACTGGACATTTTGCTGATTACAAGGTTCCTTCGACAGAATACTGAACTTTGGTTTTATAGTAGGCTAAATAAGTTATCCGTTTTCTTTGTCAATGAGACTTACCTTGCCACCTGACATCATATCAAATTTTAAAGTAATACAGCTCCTGACCAAAACGTTATTATTCTTTAGCTTCGTACAGAGTGAGTGAACGAAATATTGAAGTTTATGTATTTGTAAAACCCGTTCTTTAGTTTCATAATTAACGACTGACTTTAGTTTGCAAAATAGTTAAAGGTGTCATGTTGCTGGGTGCGAAGTAGCTCAGTGGTTACGGTAGCGTGCTCTGAGCGATGTACCGCTGGTTCGCTCCCATCCGCTGGCATCTGGAGTTGAGTTGTCCATTTATTCTGTTTCTGTTCTGGGTCAGATGACCCTTGGGGCGCACACACCGAACAGATGACACTTGGGGCGCACACATCGAAGTAGTGGGAAAATAAACTTCTTGGGTTACTTTTCGCTATTTTCAAGCTAAACTACTCGTCTCTTATCCTAATTCCCTGAGATGTTTTTCTTTATTAATTTTTCTGTTTGTTAAATTTAGTTTAAGCTTCAGAATTGTCCTGGTGTAGGAGAGAATTATTTTATTGACATCTCCATCTCCAGTGGTGGGCGCGGTACCAAAATTTGGGGGTGCGTTACGCGGTACTGCGGTACCTCAGCATGCCCAGTGCGTTACGCGGTACTGCGGTCCTTTTTCAGGTCCCCCTGGTGCGTTCCGCGGTACTGCGGTACTATAAAACCATTCAAAATGTCTACCTATCAACGAATTCTTTCTAATGATAAACTATCAGTTTTGCTAAAACATTTGAATTTTTTTTTATTCTTTTCACAGCACAGGTGAACATTCGCCATTGCCATTCGCCAATATTTTATCACTAAATTTTATGTAAAAACTGTTCAATGCACACAAGAACAACACAAGTAATAGCACATATTTTCAGAAATTGCATATCGGCGATTTCGCACCTGAACTTTCTGCCATAATGGCTAAAAATCGATCTTTGTCACAGAAATGTAACACACGTGCAACCGGCTCAAAAGCAAGCACTGCACTGAGGCGTTGTGATAGGATGGCAACGTAACATGTTCTGAACGAAAACTTAACGTGTCTAGAGTTAGGCTGATGCAACACACGCAGCATTCGTCTTACTGTACTCCTGTAATAAGGTTTACTTCAAAAAAAGTGTTAATTTTTTGAAAAGTCGTGTTTGTCGGTACCGCGGAAAGTACCGCGGGAAATTTGAATGCGGTAGCGGTACTGCGGTACTTTCAGCGAACCTTTGCGTTATGCGGTACCGGTTTGGTAGTGCGGTAGTACCGCAGTACCGCAGTACCGCAAAAAGTGCCGCAAGTGCCCAGCTTTGTCCATCTCACATAGCCAGGTACACCAGGCTTATCTTTGATTGTCCGAAGTTTATGAACTGTGACAAGTAATTTTATTATTAAGTGATATATATATACAGGGTGGGCCGTAAGTTTCCATACATAGGAAAAATAAACATTTTGTTATGGACAACCATTTTTATTTATATAATATGCTCTACATGGTTGCCATTGTTTTGAAAACACATTTCAATACGTGTTCCCCACTGTTGATGAACACGCATTAGCACAGTTGACGTTATGCTTGTAATGGCGTGGTGATACGTTCCTTTAGATGATTTATGTCTCGTATCTTTTCCTGATACACCATGGCCTTCAAGTGCCCCCAAAGATAGAAATCAAGGGGGGTGAGATCTGGGGATCTGGGAGGCCACTCCACAGGACCACGCCGACCAATCCAAGCATCCGGAAACTGCTGATCCAAATACCGACGCACGTGAAGACCATAATGAGGTGGAGCTCCATCTTGCTGGAAGTAAACTGGGTTACCTTCCTCGTTTAGCAGGGATGGGAAAATCTCTTCTTGCAACATGTTAAGATACCTTTCGGCATTAAGATTTCCACTGACAAAAAAATTGGTCCAATAATTCTGTCACCCCATATCCCGGCCCACACCATCACTTTACCGGCACCTTGCATCTTCGTCGGACTCAGCCAGTTAGGGTTAGCATTACTCCAATAACGTATGTTTTGCCGATTAACCTCTCCATTGACGTAAAAATTTGCTTCATCAGTAAACAAGATCTTACGTCAAACGCATATTCTTAGGGTATCTGAAACATAAAAACAAACGTTTAATTTTTCCTACAGTATGTATGGAAACTTACGGCCCACCCTGTATATATATATATATATATATATATATATATATATATATATGAAAATGAAAAGGTTTTTTGGCAGACTATAGTCCATATGACAAATATTATTAATACAATGACAGTTCATATACTAAGGATACAAATATATACACTTGATTAAAAATAATACTGTAATGTCGAAGTTAAGTGGAGCCACAGACAGACGTTTTCGTACCAAGAATTCCATAACTTAGAGGATAAACGGCAGGACTCATAGGTAGCTTAGATAATCGGGTTGGTTGATTTTTTTTAATTCTTTGCATTATACTGTATTCAGTATGTCTTGTTACCTCCGGGAAGCTCGGGACATTGCGGGTAGCAAACATTTGAGAAGCTGAGCATCTTGGGGGTAATTTATGTAAGCGTCTAAAAGACCTGTTGTACAGCAAATTTAGGGTTCTGCCAGAACCTTTTTTATAATTCACCCAGAGTCGCCGTCCGTATATATTACTGCAGAAAGTACGAAAGAGTGTCTAAGTTTAGCTTCACTTGTACAGAACCGAAAGTTCCTTTAGTCATATTCGCTTTAGCACAAAGGCTTCGAGATTGTTTTCTTATAACCGAGTCATCACTCAAGGAGCTGGTAATATTTTGACCCAAATACTTAAACTCTTGTATTTCCTCAATTACTTCACTATGCATTTTAAACCTAATATCAGCTGGCTGATTACAGCTTTTAGGATGAAAATGCATAACCTTAGTTTTTGTAACATTAAAAAGAATATCATGTTTCTGCGAATACACTTCGCAGACTTTTAGTAGCCGATCCAGACCTTTAACAGAGGGACTTAACACCATATCATCGGCATAAACTAAGTTATTTATCCTTGTGTTAAATATACAACATCCCACTGTTGCCTCATTAAGTGAAGCAATTAATCCGTCAATATACACATTAAACAGCATAGGGGAGAGCAAGGAGCCTTGTCTCACCCCGCAAGAGGAGCCAAAACATTCGGATAGTACATTATATATATATATATATATATATATATAATATATATATATATATATATATATATATATCAGGTTGTAACATAAATTCTGCTCGATTAGAAAATGGACGATAGATAATAGAATAACCTCAAGATAATGTGAAATAGTTTTAGAAATGTTGCAAAATACACGCGGCGACAGGTTCGCACAGGTTTTATCACGATACGGAATGATACAGAATGACTTAGGCTAGTGTAGGCTTAGGCTAATGAATATTTTCTCTGGTGTTTTTCATAGTTACAACGACACCCCTACGATATTACAGTAATTGAAAAAACATGGAGTCCACGAAAGAGCATATTCGACATGTGATGCTGTATGAGTTCCATAAAGGATCTGACGCTAGTGAATCCGCAAAAAACATTCAAAGAGTTTATGGAAATAATGATGTGAGCGAATAGATGTGTAGGAGATGGTTTGAGAAGTTCAGATATGGAGACTTCAGTCTGAAAGATTATCAACGAACAGGACGACCAAATGAGTTAGATGAAGAGTTACTGAAAGCAACAGTGGAGGAAAACCCAACGGTAACTGTGAGAGAACTTGGCCTGCAACTCGGCCTTAGCCGTATGACCATTCATCGTCATTTGAAGCTGTTAGGAAAAGTAGTGAAGGTTGGAAAATGGGTTCCGCGTGATTTGTCACAAGCGAATCTTCAACATCGAATCGATATTTGCACATCACTGCATTCTCGGCAACTGCAGGCACCATTTTTTAATCGGATCGTCAGTGGGGATGAAAACTGGGTCCTCTATAACAATATTAAGCGTCGACATCAGTGGCTTAGCCGTGAAACAAAGCCTGAACCTCAGCCAAGGAATGGACCCCATCCAAAGAAAATTTTGCTCTGCGTTTGGTGGGATATGCAAGAACTATTCATTTTGAGCTTCTGCCAGATAACCAAACAATCACAGCTGAAGTCTACTGCCAACAACTCCAACGATTGAAGATGGCATTACAAGAAAAACGTCCTGCATTAATTAATCGCAGAGGTGTTCTATTCCACCAGGATAACGCGCGCCATCACACTGCTCGAATCACTACTGTCCAATTGGAGGCATTTGGTTGGGAAAAAATGGCTCATCCACCTTATTCTCCGGACATCGCACCTTCAGACTACCATTTATTCAGAAGTCTGCAACACCACCAAGATGAACAAAAGTTGCAATCCAGGGAAGCTATCGAAAACGAAGTGATCGCTTTTTTAATTCGAAACCAAGGGATTTCTTCGAACGTGGCATAAAAAACTTTTCTACAGGTGGGAGGAGGTTATAGAAAAAGAAGGGAATTATATTGATGATTAATTTGTCATTATGTCATTTAATTTTCGTTGTGAATAAACTAAAAATTCGAGCAAATTTGTCCTTATAAGTCCTTTAATTTTTGTTCTGAATGAACTAAAAAATCGAGCAGGATATATGTTACAACCTTATATATATATATACAGTATATGGAGTAATAATGAATCCGGCCTCTTCCTAAATTTACTTTTGCTGCATTACATGGTTAATGAACCGTTAAAAGATTAACTAAACTTCTTTATATGAGCAAAATGAAGGAAAGGAAGTAAACAGCATTTAACAGAAATTTTAATTGTAAGCTGAAATGTCTGCACGAAATGATTTTTAACAAAATCTGAAATTTGCACAATTGTTAAATCAAAGATAACGTTTAATTACACCCATTTGAATGCTTAACTCTACTTTTATCTTCTAAACTGTAGTATGCAATTTTACAGTAAAGATTTTAATCCCTTTAATAGATTGTACTTCAAATCTCCATAACCGGGACAATATGGAAGAGGGTTAACAATGTCCGCGTGGTCAAGTTCTTTTTCCATTTTAGCCACAAGTCCTTGCAGAGGATCACCCAAGCGATATTCTTTCCAAGCCTTAAAAATAAACTTTAAAAACAAAAGAATTTAGTTTAAGTTTTCTAAAAGAAATGAATTGAATAAGCGATACAACAGTTCTGCCTATTTTAACTCACACACACACACACACACACATTTTTATTAATATCTATAGAGGTTGTTGTTAAGATCTTTATCTTCTCAATGCAACATATACATTGATAATTATTATTTGTCGTTAATCTTTAGGAAAGTGAGTATTAATTGTTAGCCATCCAATTTGTGTCGTTATAAACATATTTGTAAAGGTTATGCCAGTATTAAAACTGATATGAAGAGTAAATCCAGTACGATACTGTTAAAAATTATTGTTAAAAATTTGTGTAGTAAATTTGAGGGAATATTTTTACTACATGTAAATTTACAAACCAAATTGTTATGTTCAGTTTCCTTTTGTTTTAATTCGCCATCATTCGTAGCTCAGTGGACAACACCGTTTCCCCCTAAGCGAAGTGAAGATACTGACATGATAAACATTCTTATTCGACATTAATTGTAAAACATTTTTACGTTTTTGTGTTAACCATCATATGCATGGTTGTAAGACGAGCTTGCCTTCCAACCGCTATAATTTTTATATGTGTCCGATGGAGTATCATTGGAGAAACGGTAATATTTCTAATAATTGTTTGCAATATTTTTCACTGCTTAAAGAATTGTGTTCGAAGTACATGATGTGTTCCAAAATATGTTTCGTTCTGGCCGATGATACTTTTATTACAAATCTTAATTTAAGTCAATTTGATCAAAATTAAAATGATTTCCACTAATTTTAGGAAAATATAACATTCCTTATTTAGCTCAAAAGTTAAAAAAAGCTTTGAAAGCTAATTAATGTTTGAAGCAAAATGTAGTTTAATTCGTGTATTCTTGGCTAATGAAAATATATATTTAACACATCGCAAAAGTTGTGAAGCATTTTATCAATTAAAGTTATCTATTTCTTCTCAAATCCCTTTAATTTAGTAGCTGCATCAGCGGTTAGGATAAGAGTGCTTCACATGAGGGAAGAACCCATGCAGCTCTTAAAATTAAGGATCATAACTTCTGAGTGAATTGAACGTGGATTTTTATTGGGACTTCAAGAAGAAAATATGAGAATTAGTTATTTTTCTAATATATATATATATATATATATATTCCTTTTTGAGAGGAGGGGCGACAAGCTTGACCTTCGTGAAATGAGGAATCATCGCGCGAAACATTTGAAAGGTATATATGTATATATATAATAAGGGCAAGTTTAACTGTACAATGTACATGAAAGTCAAACCTTCAGATAATATCCGTAGTTTTTTCCTTCAAAAAATTTCGCCCCGCTTCCGTGAATTATTGATACCCCATTTTTCACAGCTGGTTGGCAAGTTGTTTTGACCAATTTACAGTTAGCAATGCGGATGTTCCAGTTGCATCTGAGGTCATACAACTGATTTGGGTGCTGGAAATGAAATAAGAAAATTTTATAACATCATAGCGTTTGAGTGTGATACAATCTTATTTCGGGTTAATAACAAATTGTGTGGTATTGTACTGTTGTTATTAATACACATGAAACACGCAAACATTAATGCATGTATATGAGTGCGTGTTTTCATCTGTTATTTATTAATATAATATTAAAATAAAAAACATGAAACGATTGTAAATTAACTAATTTGTCTTATTGTGAAAGATTTAGGCCTGGAGCTCGTCGATCAAAGGTAACTGCACTAAAATCTCACTCTTTCCTGCACCTTTCCCTCCATTTATGGTATTAGAAGTTGAGAGTTGACCGATGCACTAGTAGATCTTTTGTTTTGATAAGGATAATCGTTTCAAATGGTGTATCATTTAATTGACTGGTTAGTTGTAATTTCGCTAAGGGTGACTTACACTATCGATCAAATCGTTCTGGGCTTTATCTATAAGAGTTCAAAGGACACTAATTCATTATAGTTAACGCGATTTATGAACTTTAGATTCCTCGTTACTCTAAATGTTAACTTCTATTTACCTAAAAATATCCTGTTTTTTGTTAGCATTTTCAATGCGCCTGAGAACAGTTAGTCTATACTGATTATTCAATCGTTCCAAAAATACAATTACTTTGATCCCAAATCCTTTTTTTTTTACCCATCCTTAGTGCCAAATGAGTTCCGACTCGGAGTTGTTTAAAATTACTGTTATTGCTGTTAATGCGTAATATATTATTTGTTACATAAGATAATGATTTAAAATTGCATTGGAATGTCTTTAAAGGGTAAATGTAAACGAAATAACTCGTACCTATTTCATTATTTGACAATCATCAAGATATTAGTATGCAATGGGTGTGAATTATTTTGAGCGCAAATGTTTGTATCTCTCTCTCTTGTACTGAAGATATATCTTGTATTGTGAATGACGTTGCCAAATTTTAAGATACCTTTTCCGAGAAATGAGCCTATCATTCTCTAGTTTTACAGAAAATTACTACTTTTCTCATCATTTTCTTGCTGTTTTACAGTTTCATCAAAGATACGCTCGGACTATCTATACATTTTCTCTACTTAGGTATCAGCTTAAACTTTTGTCTTAATTTTTATGGAATTTTTAGTTAAACTCGTGTGAACACATTTGAAAATTTCTTCCTGAAACCTATATGTAAATATCTGCGATTTATAATTAAATAACTGTGTATTCTTTAAAAGTAAATTTTAAAAATATGAAAACACCGAGAAAAGGGTGTTGGCATTGAGCTACTCTTAATATTTTAAGCATTTTCCAAAGGCATGAAACTCGCTATACATGCAAACTAAAATTAAGAGAAACTTGAATCACGGCTTTCAAAACCCTTGATCACCGTTTTTTAATAGCATTCCAGCTGTTATTCTGAAACAAAAGGCAACAGGTAAACGCAAGAATTCCAAATATCCTTTTCTTCCCAGAAGTAGCAACTAGAAGTGTCCGTAGGCTACTCATATGGTTTAGTTTCATATATTTATATTTTTATTAGTCAATGTTGTTGAGCCATTGTCAGATTAAACCCAACATATAAGCTGAAATTGATACCCCTGATATTGATCCTAGGCTGAACTAATATAATGACTTTTAATTTTCGTAAATTAGATTGAATACTTAGTTCGCATCCACACTCCTCCGTGTCCGGAAATAGGGGTTATATTACCAATATATGAACAAATAATTTCCGGTAATAAACCATTGACGCTCAATATTACTATTGTTATTATTACTAGTATTTCTAAATTTGTGAAGAGAAATAAAGCTTTCACTTTAAAAGCTTTTATAAAGATAGTTCTTATATAATATTACCTCCTTGAATAAAATATTTAGCACATCTTGGTCGCCGTATTTCAAGTGTTTCCCAAGTTTATTAATTATTTCCAAATTGGATTCAATCCATCCTCCTGGAAAGTTTTCCATC
Source organism: Bathynomus jamesi (assembly GCA_023014485.1). Classification (NCBI taxonomy): domain Eukaryota; kingdom Metazoa; phylum Arthropoda; class Malacostraca; order Isopoda; family Cirolanidae; genus Bathynomus; species Bathynomus jamesi. Next base: position 1,246,368 of record JAJOZX010000138.1, on the reverse strand, counting down.
CTTGTCATATTCATAAGCATAACGCCGGCATTCAATCCAGTATCTCCGTAATAAGGAATCTGTATGAAAATTCGATTCAATAAATGTAATGAAGTTTGGTGAATATTTTGAATTACGAGAAGTTCAATTAAAGGAATAAAGACACGATATGAAATTAATTTATTTGAAACACGAGCTTTCGGCCTCTTCTAAGAGCTTAAAATAAGCCGAAAGATTTTGCTTCTAATAAATTCATCGAAGGTCTGGGAACCCTATAGAGGATTACTAAAAATAGTAAATAGGCGTTAAGTTCGTAAACAAATGAAATGGCAGATGTCTGATTCTTCAAGACATAATTTTATATATTAATGTTTCCAGTTTTATTTGGGATATTTTTCTCAGTCCAATAAAAAGGTTTGACTAAACTTTACCAACTAGATGCAACAAACTCTATAACAAATAAGATATTTTATGCGCAAGAATAAAGTTAAAAATTCTTGAAATTGATCGTATTTTCCACTCGTAATTTCAATTCATTTCCAGTTCTAAATTTAATATTACTTTTATCAGTTAATCCTCACAAATATGAAACTAACAACCAAAATGTCTTCTATAAACGTAAACTTCGATTGGAATATACTAATTCTGTTATTTATAAAAGTTAGTGTGAAACTCTGAATGCACATTTTGGAGTTGTAGAAAAACATTACTTGTTCATGCATAACAACACACTGCTACTCTGAAGAAAGACTTTAAAAGACTTTTTTATCGCACACATTTGCGCAAATGGAGAATCGCGATGATCATCCGGACATTTTTATTTGAATCGGACAAATGATGCGAGTGAAATGTTATATTTTGTGATATATCACCAGAATGTAAACAACCATTGAACGTGCAAATAATGAAACCTATTTAATCTCTTTTTTTCATGCTCACTTCTTTTTTTTCTTTTTAATACTGTCTAAATTTCTCCTAAAAGTAAAAACGGCTCCAATGTTTACTTATATAGTAATTATTACCTGTATTATAAAAATCTAAATCTAAATCAGATTTCAGCTTTCATAAAAATCTAAATTCAGTCCTAGTTCTAAAATACAGAAGAGAGACCACCTGGAAAATGTTATTGACAAAAATATGATACAACTGGAATTGGAATTAAGTTCTCTAATTGTAAATCTGAATTGAGAAACTTAATCATTCAAATTATCTAACATATCGCAGCCTTTAATACTCTTTTCACACTGACCCCTCTCTACGTCCGTTTTCTCTTGTAACAGTCACTAGTACCGGACCTCGCTTGACCTAGTTTTCAAACAGTAACATTATTGTTGCTAGGACTACATAACATATGTTCAACGTCAGGAGTCACCAATAGGCGGACCTCAGTCCATATCTAGACCCCTGCCGAAAATAAATGAAATTTTGGCTAAAACAGTGACGCCAATACTGTATGTCAGAATGTTCAAAATTAGCCAATGCAGGAAAATACACTGCACTGTATTGTATTTATATAACGCCCTAAAATAATAAAAAAAAAAATGTATATATATATATATTAAAATCTGACTTCATTTGGATAAAATAATTTCGGTCACGTTACGAAAACACAACGTAAAAAAAATGAAGTGTGAAGTGGATTTTCGTAGGGTATCTACAAAGAATTCATGCTACAATTTTTCACCAGTGAAACGGTAGCATTATCATTTTCAGACCTATATTATAACTTAATCTAACCCACAATATACTTGTCGATAGAGTGTGAAGTCAATCGGATGTCGTTAGTCCGTCATTTTCTGTTGAACTTTCCCTAGTAATAATAAGTCATTTGGCCTAACCATGCCTATATTAATAATAGAATCGAAGTGGATTACGTGTACTATACACAGACCTTGTGTTCAATCTGTGATTTTGTCTACATTTTGATAAACTATAGTCCAGGGGTTCCCAAACTTTTACCACCAAGGACCCCTAAATATTAATTTCATAGATAGCTTTTAAATGAATGTAAAATTAAACATTCTACGCTCATTAAACCAGTTTAATAAACACTTACCGAATGTCTAGTGTGAAATGGAAATTTATTTTAATATAGTTAATGTTACTATTTTTCCAAAAGCTTAGAGACCCCCCTGGAAGCTTCCTACAGACCCCTGGGGGTCTGTACAGACAGAGCTGGGCAATAAATACATTGAATGTATTTAAATACTAAATACTAAATACATGGGAGAAATGTATTTAAATACTAAATACTAAATACATTTTACGAATGTATTTAGATACTAAATACAAAATACATCAATTGTATTTAAATACATTTGTAAATACATTTTAAATACATACAAATTTTAACATATGCATTCACTAATTCACTAAGCCATGACACGCACACGATAAAGAAATCAACCGCTTTCGATTAAGAGTGGCACACAACTGATTGAACTGACACGTTGAAACATGAACCATGCTGTACTACACTGTCGACGCGTCGTACTGTGCTAGTACAGAACGTGTATTAAACCAGTAAAGTATTTACATTTTTATATTTTGAGTATTTAAATACTCATTAAAGTATTTAAATACTATATTTAAATACATGAAAAACAATGTATTTATAAATACAGTTCTAAATACACAAATGTATTTAAATACGTATTTAAATACAAATGTATTTAAATACTGCCCAGCTCTGTGTACAGACCACTTTGGGAATCCCTGATAATTTACTATACTAAAGATCTCATTCCACGTATAACAGAAGAGAACAGAAATTCCATTTAATTTACCCGCAACAAATCTACAGGGTGTCCCGTAAGTCTGGACCCATAGGGATTTATAATATATTTTTTTATTGTTATTATTATTATTTTATTATTATTATTTTTTTATTATTTTTTATTATGATTTTTATTTTGGGGCCACTTGAAAGCCAAAGTGTACGAGGTCAAACTTCAGAACATTTTCCACCTTAAAGCACGCATTGTGGAGGCGTGTCAAGAAATTTCTGCGACTGTGATTCAGAAAGTGCTGTCGCAGTGGAGATTGCGTCTTCAACTATGTGTGCGACACAACGGCGGACACTTTGAACAGATTATGTAATAAATTTTTGGACTATTTTGTAATTTTATTATTTTTCCCTATGGGTCCAGACTTACGGGACACCCTGTACAGGGATATTTTTACGTGATTACTAAAGAAAATTCTGAAATAAATTGGCAAATGTGAAGAGAACATGTGTGGAACGTACGATCGGATAAATTTGTGGACGTTTTCCAGTTTATGTACCGTTTTCTACAGTACATTACATACAGCATAGTAAACATTTTTAGATTGAAATTATTTATTCAAGGACCATTCGGAAATGGTTAGGTTAGGTTAGGTTAGGTTAGGTTATCAAGAACTCATTTTTGATCACTCATTTTTGATCTGAAAAGAAGGAAAAATAAATTATATGAAAAACGGTACACAAACTGGAAAAGGTCCAAATTTGTTTAATCACCGAAGACAAAAATTTCATTAAAAGAGATTAACTAAAATAAGAGTAAGTGAACGTTATGAATACTTTTTTAAATTCCCCTTTAATTATGTCTTTCTCTTATTTCATGCGTTAAAAATTAGTATAAACCTCTGTGGTCATACTTAACAAAACATCAAAACGTAATTAATACAAACCGACACTTCGCTGTGAATAAAATTTTCGAATAAACGTTGACTTAATCCGACTGATTCTTCTGCCTTAAAATATCTGAATTGTTGCCAAAGCTCTTCGGGTGGTCTCATAAATATTATATCAGTGTCGAGATACACAATAGCATCTAAATTTTTCAACACTTCTAACATAAAGAGCCTCTCTGTCGAGCAGGCTCGGAACATCGCTCGAATGTTCTCCTTGTCTTTAGGGTACCACACCTTTCGGTATGTAAGTTCAATTCTCCCTTTGTATTGATGGGGAACATGGCGCTGGAGATGCAGTTGCAAGTCTCTAAACAACTGTTCCGATTCTGTAAAGGCTATAAACCTATGAAGAAAAATAAAAAATGTGAGTATTAAAATTTGTAGGTAATTTTCGATGCTGGATTTAAATTTGTATTACGCAAGTACTGAATTTGGGTTTTGGGCGTGAAATTTAAGAAAAAATAGAACTGCGATTCGCATGCAGTTGACTGAACTAGTGATACTTTGAGACAATCCTCTGCGAATCTTATGATCAGTACAGTATAATAACCTTAAGCTCTTATAATACATTTCACACACACTTTAAAGCTACGTCCACACTTCGCTGATTTCGTTAACAAATGTTCACTAACACGTGTTCGTGAACTTTTGCTCACATGCAAGCGGAAGTTCATGAACATTCGCTAACAAAATCTGTTACTGTTAACATTCAAACCGTGTTATTGGCGAAATGTTCATGAACATTTGTTGTCCGAAAATTTGGAAAACGTTCACTAACATCTGAATAGTGCACATGCGCGCCCAGCCCTAAACGATCACGCACGGGTATAGCTTTCCGAAAACTGGTATCCATTCTTGAACCTATTGGAGCTATTTTTTTAATTAGTCTCAGAATCTCTCGGACTGATTCAATTTTTTTTTTTACACCTGCTAGGTCATCCATTAAGAGATCCTTCAATAATTGATCGATTCCGTGAATTTTCCGGTTGAAAAAGATTTTCCGTGCCAACATCTTTTCTTCCTATTACAGTAAGTCCCGAGTATTACCACAGCAGCCGTACACATAATTTGTTTCCTCTGGACACATGTGCTGTGTACGTATGGAAACACCGTAACACTAAACTGGCTTCTGTATCCACACTTCGGCTGCAATGTGGACTGAATGTTAATATTAACAAAAGCTCATGAACCATCATGAACATGTTAGCGCAGGTTAATAAATGGTTATGAACATTGTTGATGAACAAACGTTAATCTTAACAATAGTGTGGACGTAGCTTAAGCCTTCTTCTCTCCATTTCCTATCCCATTTTCTCTCACTATCATCTATTTCAAATGGACCAAAAGTGTTTACGATAGTTGAAGTGGTTCTATAAATTGGTGAAATTCCGTCAGTGTGTAAAAAATTCGAATGAAAAGCTGTACAAAAAAAAGCGTCTGTGGCTGTTGGAATCACTTTCACGAAGTGGCGGAAATACGTCTCTTTGGGTACAGTATATCCTTGTACTATATTTTGGGTTCGCTCCCTTTTTATATAGCCGTGAGCATTGTTCTTCACAAATCGGTAATTGTTCTTCCAACTCGGTAAAATTCTGATTTCTTGCACGGACTATCGCTTTAAATCACCCACAAGACACTCGATGACGGCATGGCCGCGTACATCCCATATTCTTTTCCCACCACTAATGCAAAAAAGAACCTGGTTTAACTTTGCTTGTTCTAATGCTATCTTCAACAGAGAGGAGGCTTTTAGAAGGTACCGTTACGATCCAACTCCTGACTCTCACTTTGCTTATATTTCTGCCCGGAATCGTGTAAAATCTGCTCTTCGACTCGCCAAAAATTCCTTCATCAGAGAAAAAGGTGAAACTCTGACTAATTCTAATTCTTCTCTCTTTCTGATACCTAGCCAAAAACCTCTCCAATAACTTTACTTGCTCTTTTCCTCCCCTTTTCCATTCCGACGGCTCAGTTGCCGTCTCTTTTCTTGATAAACCTGAACTCTTCGCTCAAACTTTTGCCGCAAACTCAACCTTGGACGATTCCGTTGCTCTTCCTCCATCTCCTCCTCCCTCTAACTTAATTATGTCTAAACTCAGAATCTCTTCCAAATATATTTTTTCTCCCTGTCTGGGTTCAACTCTAGGAAAGCGTACGGTCCTGATGGAGTCATTCCTGTTGCTCTTTAAAAACCGTGCTTCTATGCTGACATCCTGCCTAGGCAAACTCTTTTATCGTTGTCTTTCATCCGGTACATTTCTTTCCTGCTGGAGGTTCGCTTTCATTCAGCCTGTCCCAAAAATAGGTGACCGCTCTCAACCCTCCCGTTGCCAATTGCCTTGCTTTCTTGCCTTAGTAAAGTTTGTGAATCTATCCTTAAAAGGAAGATTCTTAAACACCTCTCTACTCATAATCTTCTTTCAGATCGTTAGTATGGGTTACGCAAAGGACGCTCTACTGTCGATCTTCTTGCATATCTCTCTGATTCTTGGTCATCCTCCCTTCGGGATTTCGATGAAACCTTTGTTATTGGGCTTGACGCTAGACATATCAAAAGTTTTTCATAGAATCTGGCACAAATACTTAATTTCCAAACTGTCCTCCTTCGGTTTCTATCCTTCTATCTGTGCTTTCACCTCTGATTTCCTTTGTGATCGATCTATAGCTGCAGTTGTAAATGCCCACTGTTCTTCTAAAGCTATTAATAGTAGTGTTCCTCAGGACTCTGCCCTGTCACCCACTCTCTTCCTCTTATTTATTAATAATTTTTAAGTCGCATTTCCTGTCCAGACCGAAAGTATGATCGAGCCGCTACAGCATTTCACGTTCGGGACGTTCTTCTTTTCATTAAAGGTCTTGTTCTTTTTTCTCCAACAAAGCTCTTTCGACTGTGGCGGAAGACTTCGATTTTTATTTCATCAGACCAGAAAATCTTGAGATCATCGAAGTGTTTGTTAGTATACTTGAAACGCATACCTTTGAAAGGAGGACTCAGAAATCGCTTCTTTCTAGCAACACTCTCATGCAGACAATTCTTGTAAAGTGTTCCCTGAACCGTTGAGTTGTGCACCGAGGTTCCTGCTGTTCAAAGTGATGACTGAAGGTCCTTGACAGTAAGTTGGAGATTCTCAGTTAAATCTCCGGCAATTTTTGGTGGCGTTCCTGATGTCAGTGAAGCTGCAACAATACCAAACTACAACTATTTCTTTATAACGTTCTGGATAGTAGTGACAGGTAGAGTCAAGACGGTTGTAAATTTTCTTTCAGCCTTCTCAATACTTGTACAAGTTAATATTCTTCTGTTTTAGGCTTTTCGAAAGTTCTCTTGAAGAACCCATCGTTGGTTTGACGATGTATGGAGTACATATGTCTAAGTCTAAAAAAATGTTTTTGCAACAAAATTTTTGTTTCATCTTTTAGACAGTCATATTTTTGTATCGTGTTGCAAAATTTGTTTTGTTCTTAATCTGCTGCAGTAAACAGATATTTAGTTGATGAAGCAAAATCTGCGTATCTGTTTTTTAAAACATTCTATTACTACTCAATAAGTTAATTTGTTGCTTGAAAAACAAAAATTATATCAGATCTAACAAACCCATCTTCTTAATAGGATTTTTGTTTCTCTCGGAGAGTATGTATTGTATATATAAAAGGTTGTAACATATTTTCTGCTCGATTTTTTAGTTCATTCAGAACAAAAATTAATTGGCTTATAAGGACAAATTTGCTCGAATTTTTAGTTTATTCACAACAAAAATTAAATGACATAATGACATATTAATCATCAATATAATTCCCTTCTTTTCTATAACCTCCTCCCACCTGTAGAAAAGTTTTTTATGCCACGTTCGAAGAAATCCCTTAGTTTCGAGTTAAAAAAAGCGATCACTTCGTTTTCGATAGCTTCCCTGGACTGCAACTTTTGTCCATCTGGGTGGTGTTGCAGACTTCTGAATAAATGGTAGTATGAAAAAACTATATAGGGCTATGGGTTGATTGCCTGTGCCCTCATCCGCTGAAAATTTCCAGTAGATTTCAGTGGAGGGTTACCGACAAAAGCCCTATGCTTTTTCGTTAGAGAGTTATGAATATGTAGGTGTTTAAAGGACCTTTTTATATTTAAGTGATTACGGTAATTCTAGCGTCGGGATTTGCGCGACGTACAGTATACTAGAATGAAAATAATTTGCCTCACCTTATTTTTGTTGGGTCTTTGTTTGCTTCGATGTAGGGCGTTACGATCATTTCGGTGTAGGGCCGCCACGATCGAGTTCGCGCGAATTTACTTAAGGTAATTAATATAGGCAGTCACTATATAAACCCCTGAAGGAATAGGCCTATCCTTTTTAGTCATTAGGTTTTAATTATAAGGAATTCACTCAGAACTAGAGGGGGGACAAAGACATCCTCCCAGTTTAAAGCTTCGCTGTAACATAAACAGCCCTGAGAGCCGTTCCTTGGTTCTGGTGTATTATTTGCCGAACTAGCATTTTTGTTGGTCTACTCCTTTTGGTAGACTAAAAATAAATTGGGTTTTCTTGTTGCTATGTGGGCTGATTCATACATACAGGTTCTTTGTACGTATGGCAATTCAATTATTTCATTCCCAATAGGCTATGTCGCCAATCCCGAGGCAATTTTGTATAGATATTTAATTCAATTAATTAATAATTTATATTTAATTATGAAATAAATGTACCACATATGATACCATGTTGTGAGTGCGTATAGTTTTTCCATATACTGGGGGGGGCCGGAGAAAAATTTGTATGTTATAGATCAAATTTTTTGAAACTGTGTAAAACATGTGAAATGGATGAAAAGAATGAAGTAGAAATTTAGGAGAGAGAGGTTACTCAAGACCTATTCAAATATGAAAGTTCAAGAGGCCAACTTCTCAAGTTTAGTTAAAGTTATGTCAATCAGTTTGACTCCCTTTAGGTATAGGAAATTTATGGGATTAAAGTAAAGTTATTAAGCATTTTAACTTTGCTCAGTTTGTGTAAGTTTTATAAGTCACCAGTCTTAATTTTTCTTGTAAAAGTTTTCTGGCTTTCAAAGCAGTCTTTCTTTGAGGCCTGTCTGGTTTAGTCTGAGTTACATCAGGCACATTGAGAGATTCCTCCCCAATAGTATCCTGATCCATCCTTTGGGGTAATGGTTCTAATTTAGCCCCACACTCCAAAGGATATAGTAATGTGATATCTCTGGTGGTTTCACCAGTTGCTGTTTTCAGTTTTACAACCCTGGTAACTTCGTCTTCACCAGTTTTGAGTTCCAAGACTTTTCCCATTGACCAATGTTGTCTTGGTGTCTTGTCATGTATCAACACAATGTCCCCAATTTTGACTGAATCATTCCAACTTTGTTTTGTTAATTGTTTATGTCTTTCTCTAAGACTTGTTAAGTATTCTTCTCTCCATTTTGTTATAAATTGAGTCTTGATTTGTGTCAAATGTTGGTATTTTGTGTTGAGTTCTTTGTGTCCTATTTCCCAATCTGGATCCTCTGTACTGTTATGTTCAGATTCTGGTAACATGTTTACTGTTTCTCCCTTAATTAGGTGGTTTGGTGTGAGAGGTTCTGGCTCATTAATACCATCTCCCACATAAGTTAATGGTCTGTTGTTGACAACATTTTCAATTTCTGACAGAATAGTCATGAGTTCAAAAAGTTGTAGATGTTTTGTCCCAATAGTCTTTTTAAGGCAGTTCTTTACAGTTTGTATGTTTCTTTCCCAAATTGAACCATACCATGGTGTATTAACAGGAATGTACTTCCAGGTTATGTTGTGTTTGGTTAAATGAGTTTGTACTGTTTCACTGTCACAAATCTGATGAATAATTCTTTCACCAGATTTGAAGTATGTGGCATTGTCTGACCATATAGTTTTGGGTACAGAATTGTGTGCACAAAATCGTCTGAAAGCAGCAATAAAAGCTTCTGCTGTCAGATCTTCTACTATGTCTAGACATATGGCACGTGTGGCAGCACAGGTGAAGAGTACAATGTACACTTTGTATTCCTTTGAATCCATTTTGTCTCCAAAACTCACATTTACCGCTCCAGTGTAGTCAATACCCGTGGTTTCAAATGGCCGAGTAAATGTTACTCGTTCCACAGGTAGGTCTGGAGGGCTTGGGGTCTTAAAGGGTCGTGAATGGATACGTTTACAAGGAATGCATGTGTTTAAAATTTTCTTTGTTTCAGTTCTACCCTTTGGTAGCCAGTAAGTCTTTCTCAGCTCTGTCAGGGTTTGTGGGACTCCCATGTGGTGTATTTTGTTGTGGGTATCCCTGATGATGAGTTTTGTGAAGTGATTTCTCCTTGGAAGAAGAATTGGGTGCTTAGAGTTGTAAGTCAAAGTTGACTTGTTAAGCCTTCCTTTACACCTTATCAGACCCTCTGTATCCAGGTACAGATTTAGATCCATGACAAGTGAAGGAATACCTTTGTTTAATGTGCTACTGGACCTAAGATACTTCAACTCCTTGTCAAATTCTGAAGCTTGTATCTGTTTGAGCCAGTATTTTGTTGCAGTTTCTGTTAAGTTAGAAAAGGCTTTCTGAGGACAGTGTTTGAGAAGGTAGCTATTGACAAACTTGCAGCAATAGACTGTAATTCTCAAGAGTTTGTTTAGGTCTGAATAAAGGTGATAGTCAAATATAGGTTTGTCCTCAGTGATCTTTTCAGTTGTTGTAGAGTTGAGTTAGGTTAACTACTTTGGCTGGCCAAAGATCCTCACATGTTAGCCATTCGGGCCCTTCATACCAGATTTTATTTGTTTTCAACAGCTTGTAAGAGAGCCCTCTTGTCAAAAAGTCTGCAGGATTCTCTTTTGTTTTTTTGTACCTAAATTTGATACTAAGGTTTGTGTTTGCAGTTTTGATTTCTGTTAGTCTGTTTTTCACAATATATTTTTGCAAGAAGTTGTATCTGTGTGTTGGTCACCCATGTTAGACAAATTTGACTGTCTGTCCTTAAGTAAATGTTTGTTATGTCAACTTCTTTATACACTTGTGAAAGAAAGTCTGCTGTTTTAACTCCCAATGAGACAGCTAATAATTCAAGTTGTGGTACAGTTTTCTTTTGGTTTAAGGGTGCCACTTTTGCCTTTGAATAAACCAAGTTACTTTCATTTTCACTTGTTAAATAGGCACAACACCCATAAGCTTGTGTGCTGGCATCTGTAAAAATGTGTAGTGTTTGCGATTTCAATCTGTAGCCAGCACATCGTGGTACGTAGATGTCTTGAACTTTGTTCAAGTCTGTGGCTAATTTTTTCCAATGAAGTTGGTCTTCCACTGAAAGTGGTTCATCCCAATCAATTTTCTTTTTTCATAAGTTTGCAAAAGGGTTTTGGATTTTATGGTTGCTGGTAAATATAATCCAATGGGGTCGAAAATTTTGGATGATTCTGAAAGCACTTGTCTTTTTGTATCAGCATTTGGATTTAAGTTATAACTCTTTGTGCAAAGAGTGTCATCGTGTTCAGAATTCTGTTTTAAAAACCAAAGCATTCCAAGTGTTTTCGTGTAATTGTTTGGTTCAATGTTCCCATTGTTGTCTTTTGTTATTTGTTCATTTAATTTAGGAGAATTAGAAAGAGTTTGTACTGTATTCAAACCTCCTACCACTTCAGACTAGTCAATACCCGTAGTTTTAGTGGAGTAAATTTACTCCTCCACAGATAGATCTGGAGGGCTTGGGGCTTTGAATCCTGTACTGTTTTTGTGTTGTTTGGCCTATGGCCAAGGGAGGCCACAAGACCCTTTTTGTTTGGTCTCTGGCCAAAGGAGGCCACAAGACCCTTGTTGTTTGGTCTCTGGCCAAGGTAGGCCACAAGACCAATGTTGTTTATGTTGGGCTATGGCCAAGTGAGACCATCAGCCCCTTGATGAATATGTTGGGCTATGGCCAAGGGTAGGCCATCAGCCCTTTGATGAATTGTTGGGCTATGGTCAAGGTAGGCCAAGGCCCTTTGATGATTTGTGGGCTATGGCCAAGGGTAGGCCATCAGCCCTTAGATGAATATGTTGGGCTATGGCCAAGGGTAGGCCATCAGCCCTTTGATGATTTGTTGGGCTATGGCCAAGGTAGGCCAAGGCCCTTTGATGATTTGTTGGGCTATGGCCAAGGGTAGGCCATCAGCCCTTAGATGAATATGTTGGGCTATGACCAAGGTAGGCCATCAGCCCTTTGATGAATTTGTTGGGCTATGGCCAAGGTAGGCCAAGGCCCTTTGATGATTTGTTGGGCTATGGCCAAGGGTAGGCCATCAGCCGTTTGATGAATTTGTTGGGCTATGGCCAAGGTAGGCCATCAGCCCTTTGATGAATTTGTTGGGCTATGGCCAAGGTAGGCCAAGGCCCTTTGATGAATTTGTTGGGCTATAGCCAAGGTAGGCCATCAGCCCTTTGATGAATGTTGGGCTATGGCCAAGGTAGGCCAAGGCCCTTTGATGAATTTGTTGGGCTATGGCCAAGGTAGGCCAAGGCCCTTTGATGATTTGTTGGGCTATGGCCAAGGGTAGGCCATCAGCCCTTAGATGAATATGTTAGGCTATGGCCAAGGTAGGCCATCAGTCCTTTGATGAATTTGTTGGGCTATGGCCAAGGGTAGGCCATCAGCCGTTTGATGAATTTGTTGGGCTATGGCCAAGGTAGGCCATCAGCCCTTTGATGAATTTGTTGGGCTATGGCCAAGGTAGGCCATCAGCCCTTTGATGAATTTGTTGGGCTATGGCCAAGGGTAGGCCATCAGCCCTTTGATGATTTGTTGGGCTATGGCCAAGGGTAGGCCATCAGCCCTTTAATGAATTTGTTGGGCTATGGCCAAGGGTAGGCCAAGGCCCTTTGGAGTAGAGTAGTTTGTTTGTACGTGTCACTGTCTAACCATATAATTTTTGGCACAAAATTATGTGCACAGAATCAGAGCGCAGCAATAAAAGCTTTTACTCTCCGATCCTTGGTTATGTTTAGACAGGTTGTTGTGTTTGAGACACATTGAAAGAGTAGTGTGTGTGTGTGTGTGTGTGTGTGTGTGGTGTGTGTGTGTGTATCATTCCTCCGAATCCAGTTGGTCTTCAAAACTTGGATTCACCACTCCAATGAAATTAATACCCGTAGTTATGAATGAGTAAATGTTGTATATCCTACAGGTAGGTCTGGAAGGTTTGGGGTTTTGAAGGAATCCAATCTGTTTGCAAGGAATGTATGTGTCTGTTAATGAAATCTGTTGTTTTCTTCTTTTAAAAGAAGAATTGGATGTTTGAAGTTGTATGTATATATTTATATACTGTACCGTACGTGTGTGTGTGTGTGTGTTTGTTGATGAAATCTGTTGTGATTCTTCCTTTAAAAAGAAGAATTGGATGTTTGAAGTCGTATGTATATATTTATATACTGTACCGTACGTATGTGTGTGTAAATGTGTACAGTATTTTGTTATAGGGTTTTATTTTTGGTTTTGGGTTAGGTTAATCAATTTGGCTGAGTAAAGACCCTCAAACGTTGCATTTGAGACCCTTATATCAAGCCTTGTCTGTTTTATGCCTATATGTCAAATAGGAATTGGAATAGGTTTGGGCCTATATTGGTCAAATAGGAATTGGAATAGGTTGGGCCTATATTGGTCAAATAGGAATTGGAATAGGTTGGGCCTATATGTCAAATAGGACTTGGTGTGCCTATGTCAAATAGGACTTCGTAGGTTGGGCCTATATGTCAAATAGGACTTGAAATAGGTTGGGCCTATATTGGTGAAATAGGACTTAGAATAGGTTGGGCCTATATGTCAAATAGGACTTGGTGTGCCTATATGTCAAATAGGACTTGGAATAGGTTGGGCCTATGTCAAATAGGACTTGGAATAGGTTGGGCCTATATGTCAAATAGGACTTGGAATAGGTTGGGCCTATATGTCAAATAGGACTTCGAATAGGTTGGGCCTATATGTCAAATAGGACTTCGAATAGGTAATAGGTTGGGCCTATATGTCAAATAGGACTTCGAATAGGTAATAGGTTGGAATAGGGTCACGAATAGGTGTTAGGTGGGTGTAGGTTTGAATTCGTGCAATTGCTTTAGGTCTTTGTGATGTTACAGTTCGAGTCGAATTTTGTGATGTTACAGTTCGAGTCAAATTTTGTGATGTTACGGTCTGAGTCGAATTTTGTGATGTTACAGGTCTGAGTCGAATTTTGTGATGTTACAGGTCTGAGTCGAATTTTGTGATGTTACAGGTCTGAGTCGAATTTTGTGATGTTACAGGTCTGAGTCGAATTTTGTGATGTTACAGGTCTGAGTCGAATTTTGTGATGTTACAGGTCTGAGTCGAATTTTGTGATGTTACAGGTCTGAGTCGAATTTTGTGATGTTACAGGTCTGAGTCGAATTTTGTGATGTTACAGGTCTGAGTCGAATTTTGTGATGTTAATGAGTAAGTTAAATTGCTGAAATAAATTTTATAACCTACACCACAGGTTCAATTATAAATTTAGTGTTTTTAATTAGGATAGGCCTTGGTGTAAAGAGTAAGGCCTACTTTAAGAGGTAGGCCTTTTATGTAAGGTAAAGTTAGGTGGGCCTACTAAATAGGCCTATTTGTTGGGCCTATTATTTTATAGGACCTCAAATGAGTTAAGCCTGTTAAATTAACAAGGCTTAGTTTTGAATTTGAAGAGTAGGACCTATTAAATAGGCTTAATGTTGCGGGCCTATTATTTTTAGGACCTAAAATAAGTTATGCCTGTTAAATGAACAAGCCTTTGTTTTCGATTAGTGTAAAGGTAAAGGAATCGGTTCCCAGTTTTAGGCCACTATATGAAAACTATAGTGGGGTTACGGTTGAAATTAGGGTTAGGCCTACTGAGTTAAGCCTAGCCACTACGTGTGTCAGTGTAAATTTTAGAGGGGTTAGTTCCCCACACGGGCCACCATTTGTAAAAACTATATAGGGCTATGGGTTGATTGCCTGTGCCCTCATCCGCTGAAAATTTCCAGCAGATTTCAGTGGAGGGTTACCGACAAAAGCCCTATGCTTTTTCGTTAGAGAGTTATGAATATGTAGGTGTTTAAAGGACCTTTTTATATTTAAGTGATTACGGTAATTCTAGCGTCGGGATTTGCGCGACGTACAGTATACTAGAATGAAAATAATTTGCCTCACCTTATTTTTGTTGGGTCTTTGTTTGTTTCGATGTAGGGCGTTACGATCATTTTCGGTGTAGGGCCGCCACGATGGAGTTACGCGGCGAATTTACTTAAGGTAATTAATATAGGCAGTCACTATATAAACCCCTGAAGGAATAGGCCTATCCTTTTTTAGTCATTAGGTTTTAAATTATAAGGAATTCACTCAGAACTAGAGGGGGGACAAAGACATCCTCCCAGTTTAAAGCTTCGCTGTAACATAAACAGCCCTGAGAGCCGTTCCTTGGTTCTGGTGTATTATTTGCCGAACTAGCAAAATTTTGTTTGGGCTACTCCTTTGGTAGACTAAACAATAAATTGGGTTTTCTTGTTGCTATGTGAGGCTGATTCATACATACAGGTTCTTTGTACGTATGGCAATTCAATTATTTCATTCCCAATAGGCTATGTCGCCAATCCCGAGGCAATTTTGTATAGATATTTAATTCAATTAATTAATAATTTATATTTAATTATGAAATAAATGTACCACATATGATACCATGTTGTGAGTGCGTATAGTTTTTCCATAGGTAGTCTGAAGGTGCGATGTCCGGAGAATAAGGTGGCTGAGGCATATTTTCCCAACCAAATGCCTCCAATTGGGCAGTGGTGATTTTAGCAGTGCGAGGGCGCGCGTTATCCTGGTGGAATAGAACACCTCTGCGATTAAGTTAATGCAGGACGTTTTTCTTGTAATGCCATCTTCAATCGTTGGAGTTGTTGGCAGTAGACTTCAGCTGTGATTGTTTGGTTATCTGGCAGAAGCTCAAAATGAATAGTTCTTGCATAACCCACCAAACGCATAGCAAAATTTTCTTTGGATGGGGTCCATTCCTTGGCTGAGGTTCAGGCTTTGTTTCACGGCTAAGCCACTGATGTCGACGCTTAATATTGTTACAGAGGACCCATTTTTTTATCCCCAGTGACGATCCGATTCAAAAACGGTGCCTGCAGTTGCCGAGAATGCAGTGATGTGCAAATATCGATTAGATGTTGAAGATTCGCTCGTGACAAATCACGCGGAACCCATTTTCCAACCTTCACTACTTTTCCTAACAGCTTCAAATGACGATGAATGGTCATATGGCTAACGTCGTGTTGCAGGCCAAGTTCTCTTACAGTTACTGTTGGGTTTTTCTCCACTGTTGCTTTCAGCAACTCTTCATCTAACTCGTTTGGTCGTCCTGTTCGTTGATAATCTTTCAGACTGAAGTCTCCATTTCTGAACTTCTCAAACCATCTCCTACACATCCATTCGCTCACAACATCATTTCCATAAACTCTTTGAATGTTTCTTGAGGATTCACTAGCGTTAGATCGTTTATGGAATTCATACAGCATCACATGTCGAATATGCTCTTTCGTGGGCTCCATGTTTTTTCAATTACTGTAATATCGTAGGGGTGACGTTGTAACTGTATGAAAAACACCGGAGAAAATATTCATTAGCCTAATCCTACACTAGCCTAATCCATTCTGTATCGTGATAAAACCTGTGCAAACCTGTCGCCGCGTGTATTTTGCAACATTTCTAAAACTATTTCGTTATCTTGAGGTTATTCTATTTTCTATCGCCCGTTTTCTAATCGAGCAGAATTTATGTTACAAGTTTACAACCTGATAGTACAACTTCAGTCATCATTTTTCATAAGTAATGTTTACTTTCTGAATCGAATGAGATTGATTCCAAACTTTTATCTAAAAAAAACGTTTTAAAATGCCGATAAATTTGCGCACGACCTTGAAAGAGAACGCAGGATGCGAGTCTCCACGACATTCATTCACTCACCGCGGGTAAAAACTTGGTCTAACATTTCAGGTTTTTACTTTCATGTAAAAAATGTTCTCTCTGTAGTATCAGAGTAAGACTTATAGGGAAGGGATGAAAACACTGGTTCCGTCAATGACGCCCTCCCTTTTTCTTAGACTGACTTGAGACAGCCTACATACGTGCATGCATGCACGTAAGGATTTTATTCACAAATATAATTTATTAATGCTTAACATTCACAACAAAATACTACAATAACAAAATTAAGCCAACAAAGTGCATATGGTAACTAATTAAAGAAATTATGATACAGGGTGTTCATTTCATCAGTTCACACCAAGAAATGCGAGTAAAAAACTAAGTTGCTTAGTTTAATCCAAACAAAAAGTAGTTTACCAAATGTGGTCTTTTTAAAGATATGATTTTTCGATACTTACGTATTAACGGGGGGCACCACATATTGATGATTGGTTAGGTTAAGTTGTAATATTTTCGTTAGTTGAAAATTTCTAATACATCATATTTTTTAAATAGCAATATTTTTTAAAATATTTACAATGATTTATATTTCAAATATTTACAATGATTAATACATGTTACACATTAGAAACAACATTTGTTTCTGGAGGCCAAAAATTTTTAATAAGCCTAAAAAAATTAATTTTTTTCAGAAAAGTTTATAAAAAAATATTTAAAAAATATTGCTATTTAAAAAATACGATGTATTAGAAATTTGGTGCTGGTTAAGTGTGCGGTCTACCTACGATTCGGCAGTCTACCTTTTAATTATAGCTTCTTATCTTGTTTACTAATTGTTTGTTTACATCCCATTGTCAATCGCCCTTGACGATTGGTTAGGTTTAGTCATGATATTTTCGTTAGTTTTAACGAAAATATCATGATTAAACCTAACCAATCGTAGGTAGACCGCACACTTAACCAGCACCAGAAATTTTTAACTAACGAAAATATTACAACTTAACCTAACCAATCGTCAATATGTGGTGGCCCCTCGTTAATACGTAAGTACCGATTTTTCTTTGTTATAACAACAAAATGCGTATGTTAATTGTAATGCAATTATTATATTTTAAAAACCATAGCTTTATTTGATCCAAACAAAAACTCGCATTTTCGTAAAAAGGCGCTTTATGCAATGATTCTTTGTGAATAAAATCGAAATCCAAATAAGATATTAAAAGATTTATCTTTTCCGACATTTTGACCTCATAAAATGGCATTCTTAGAATAGCTGATGAAGATACAAAAAAAAATCCCTTCATTTTATAGCAATTCTAGTTTACAAAGATATATATGATAGACAGATCGGATGAAGGTATGTTATGTCGTTTCGGTCGAAAGCTCTTCCGGAAGACATAGCTTTTATGGCTGCTCTCTGGAGTGAGGTGGGAGACTCCCAACTCCAGTGTTATAAATCCAATGGTTAAGAGCAATTTCTATAATGTTTATTAGTTTGTTTTATGGGTCTGTGGATTGTAGCATCCGGTCATATAAGGAAATTACCATCAGGTCGCGTGAGCATCTTTAAATAATATTTAAGGGTATGAACATTTACTTCTAAAAATGACTGTTAGATCTGAAATCATTTGCCACGCACTCATTAGGTTGTTTATAAACACTGAAAATTTTGTTATATAAAGCGTAGAAAGAATTTTTCGATTTTAATTTTCAAAGCACCAAAATCTACTATATAGTGTATACAAGTTTGATCTGTTGCTGTGATCTTAACCTTCGATTTACACTTATGAAATCAAATAGTTTTTTCTTTGACTGGAGCCCAGCCAATTTGCTAAGCTTTGTCGAAATCGGCCTATACGGTTTTTTAAGTGCACACACACACACACCAGAGTGAATGAAATGTCCCTTCTTCGAATACAGAGAGAGCCATCAAAATTTTGATTCACATTAAAATCCATCGGGTAACACTGTCGTTATATTCAAAATATAATTTTGTTGTTGGTTTAAAAAGAACCAAAAATGTACGTTCAAAATTTCTCGTAAGACTCGTCATACGTTATAATATGGACTGAACTTGGAAGTTGGAAATACCAAGAATGTGCTTTCAAATGAAGGAGATAATTAAGAATTATGAATACTCGTAAATAAAACCTACTTGAGAGTTTGATTTGTTAGCGCAACAGCGGATTTGATCATCATAGCTGACTGCTCAAGTTGTCGTTCAAAAGATATTTTTTCTTTTTTACCGAATGCAAACTTCGCATCTTCTGTTTCAGCGAAAGAAAGAAATAAAAGATTAATTTGTAGCTAATTAAGAGTAGCATCTTCAAATCTAGATCAAAAGAAGCTACAGGGGAAACTAATACAATGCAACTGCTAAATTTAATGCAATTGTTGAGTGGAATTATCACATTAAATATGGTACAGTAAACCCTAGGTTTTCCGGACTAATTAGGAGGGAGGGGGTGTCCGGATTATCGCAAATAAATAGAAAAATATGCATTATATACCGTAAATGAAGTATAATAAACATATAAAGTACAACCTAAAACACTACTGCATATTAAATATTATATAAATAAAAGGCACAAGGTAAGTAAAAAAATTAGGAGGCGCTTTCTCAAGGATGCGCACAACTTGCCAGCTAAATACCAATTGACACCTCACCAGCCAGCAGCAGTACGGACGAGTCCGGACCATGCGACATCCGGACAACTGGGGTCCGAAATACCGAGGATTTACTGTACTATCACTGAAAAATAAAGTAGCTATTTTTCAGTCTCGAGAGTTTATTAAGTTGGTATAAAACAGTTCACTATGAAAATTAACAAATTCACTATGCTCATAGTCAAAACTACGAACATAACATCCATCCAGTAACAACCGAATTAAAAAAAATAGAAATTTTTACGGTTGATGAGTGACAGGAGAATGATGAATTTTGGTAGCATAGAAAACAACAAATGATATACTCAGTACGTATGAAAAACACATTTTTATTAATACTGCTACTACTACTACTAGTAGTAGTAGTAATAATAAGTAAAACTAAGAATGTCTTGCTGTTGATTTGGGGATAATCCAGTAATTGATTTTTTTTAATCGTATAGGCCTAATATTTTCTAAAGTACGTGTATGAAGGGTATTCTTCGAATTAAAAACATTGCCAAACATAGATTCAGCAATGAAATCTTGGTAATTAGAATTACCAACAAAAATAAAAATATTGCTTTAATGTGTACGTCTTAACCAAACGTTCATTACTTACCCTTCGTACTCTTACAAAAGGTAAAAACGAAAACATTCTTCACTCGTTCTCTCTTTGCTTCGTTTTGATTCGCATCTGTAAAAAGATAAAATTGAAGTTGCAGAAAGAGAAGTGGTTGGTTATCACCGCAATAGTGCGTATTCGCACTTCCTGGTAATTATTGTATATGGTAAATACTTTGTTTTTTATGCTAGGCGTAAGATTCACGTATTTGTGTAATTCCCTGTAATAAAAACCTGCGCTGTTGTTTATAAATGAAATTCAATACTTCACTATGACTACCGTTATAACATCCTATTAGTCAAGTTTTGACAACTATATACTGTTTTCACTAACTCTTAATTAATCTTGCATATGAATTTTTACTTTAATAAATGTTTTAATAATGTCTTAAGGCTATAACTTGATGACCATTTAAGCTTGCGCGCAATTTTGTGCGCGAACATAAATTATTTGGCGTACTTTTTATGCTCCTTCTCCCTGTAAAGGTTAAAAATCCTGCAACAAATGTTATATTTCAACCCGCAGGCCAAAAAAAAAAAGGAAAATAAACATTATTGTTTAGGTAACTAATGGTATGGATAATTAGTCTCAATTTTAAGGGCAAAAATTGATTTAGGACCATTGACAAAAAGATTTCAGTAAATTTCATTGTAGATTAACATCTAAACATTTGATGACAATACTTTTGGTGATGCGTGGTGACTGGAAACGCGGCTTGAATTAAACAGAAGAGCAGATGTAGCGTTTTGTTTTCATTCGTATTAATGAAAGATGTTTGAATCTTGCACCAAACTTATATCAATATTATTGATGAATACCACTTGTTACTGCACCTTTTTTTAAGAACTTGGATTACAGATTAAATAATCTACGATTGCCTGCTTGTGCCATTGCATTTTGTATACAGAAGCAGAAGCCTATTAACCAATAGACCTTCAAGGCCTGGGCATTGAGTGCATCAATTTGAGGGGCACATAAATTAAAATACATACTGTATATATATATATATATATATATGTGTGTGTGTGTGTGTGTGTGTATATTTTTAATCCCAAGATGCGCTCCATGAAATTGTTGCGCTCCACCATACTTTTTCACAATTATATTTTTTCTTGGTACTTACGTATTAACGGGGGTCCACCACATATTGATGATTGGTTAGGTTAAGTTGTAATATTTTCGTTAGTTGAAAATTTCTAATACATCATATTTTTTAAATAGCAATATTTTTAAAAATATTTACAATGATTTATATTTCAAATATTTACAATGATTAATATATGTTACACATTAGAAACATTTGTTTCTGGAGGCCAAAAATTTTTAATAGCATTAAGAATGGAATTGAATGGATAAAAAATATTTTAAAAATATTGCTATTTAAAAAATATGATGTATTAGGAATTTTCAACTAACGAAAATATTACAACTTAACCTAACCAATCATCAATATGTGGTGGTCCCCCGTTAATACGTAAGTACCTTTTTTCTTTTTGGTTCCTTTGACCTTGACTCGTAAAAATCGAACAAACTGAAAACCCATATTCATGCTAATAAGAAGTAATTTCTATGTATGAAATTGTGCTCATTCAAATCTGGGATGCCTGTATTTATTTGTTATTTTACCTCTGGCAGACTAGAACAACACGTATCTCGGAGCGAACTTCCAAATTTACTCCAAGATTGTGTTCTTCAGAGAAAAAATTCGTTCGCTCGTGCGAGTAGGTGGGAGAAAACGCACGCTTGCTGGCTTTCGGTGAAGTACTGTACAGTGTTTGAATTCGCACAATCCAGTTCTTGTTCCGTGTCTTACATACTTCAGTTCATCAATTCAAAGTTCAAAGTTAGTTTGCGTAGCTACTAACAAGTATTTATC
Organism: Bathynomus jamesi; assembly: GCA_023014485.1. Classification (NCBI taxonomy): domain Eukaryota; kingdom Metazoa; phylum Arthropoda; class Malacostraca; order Isopoda; family Cirolanidae; genus Bathynomus; species Bathynomus jamesi. The sequence continues at coordinate 1,224,622 of JAJOZX010000138.1, read as the reverse complement.
ATCCTTCACATTTATTGTGATAACTAACGAAGATAATTGTTGAACGGACTTATTGCGGACGCCTTAGGGATCGACTTTGGGTAGTCGAATCTTTTTTAATCAAAACAAATGGTTAAATCAAGCGTTAAACCTTTATGTATAAGGTTTACTTATAATTAACAGCAAACCTAGATAACTGTATTTTAGGAACTTAGAACTGTAACAAACTGCGATAGGTACAGGTCGCTTTAACTTAGCTAGTTAGTTCCATTCTTAGGTAGATAGGCTGGAGTTGTCCCTATTCTTTGTACAGTAGTTTAGTTTAGTTCTACAATCATAGTGCAGTAAGGTTAAAGCGCGTACTATTTGTGTCCTTACTGTTTTAATACAATTTAGTGTGGGGGATCTCTACGGCCACAGTCCACTTCCAAGGGGAAGTCGCCACAAGGAGCAACCTATCTTTAGTCATTCTGTTTGCGCATACCCTCACAGCAAGTTATCGAGTATCTGCGTATTTAAGAAACTTGTTGAAAAGTTTTCTTCGCGTATCGTGCTATTTATTTCTTTTGCATAATGAATGAAAAGAAAAAGAAACTGAGTCGTGCTTAATTTTAAAAACTTGCAAAACAAAAAAGTGAACTAGAAAAGTATATATTAAAAAGCATTCCCAAATTGCATATATTTTTCACTACTTCTTCAAGAAAGGACGATCCGTCATCAAGAAGTACTAGTCAAGAAAGTGATATTCCATCTATAACTGACAGTGAAGTTGGTTTATTAAAAGGTCATGATACTGAAACTGGAGGTGAACCGTGTATTGCTCGAAATGGAACGAAACAAAACAATCAATGTGATTTCCACAGGTCTTTGAAAATGTATTCTGATAAAAATAGGTATCTTTCGAAAGCTTTATTTACTCGAAAACTCACAAATGGCGAAACAGCCGTCTACTGTGCTGCATGCAAACTTTTCGGTTGCACAAATTCATTCACTACAGGCTTTTCCGATTGGAAAAATGGAAAAACAAGAGTGGGAGAATCATGAAAGGTCTAGTGAACATCGAAAATGTATTATGTCGTTAATTGCTCGTGGGAAAACATTGGAAAGGATTGGTAAACAATTGTAATTTAATTGGAAGATGAACTATAACGTAAATTGGTGAAATGTTATTTCACGAGTGATCGAAACTATTAAGTTTTTGGCATCTCGAGGATTGCCAATTCGAGGTCACGATTAAGTTTTTGGCTCTTTAGCAAATAGAAACTTCATGGTATGTTTAGAGCTTATAGGCAAATTCGATCCACTCATGGCTGATCATATAGCTCAGGAGTTCTCAATTTAACTCTTTAACGCCTGAATTGTTTGTAGGGTTAAGTTATGAATGCGTGTATTTGAAAGGTTACCAATATGTAGCGTCGTTCTTTTAGGGTTAAATGTGTTCTCAATCCCAAATTGAGATTGTGGGGTAATTTTGGATATCCAAGGGGGTAATGGAAACTATACATATTTTATTTAAGAGTGGTGTTTAAAGACAATTGTATGATTATAAATTACTTCTTTAACTTTTGGTTAACTTACGCGTCATTAGGGGTAACAGGGTGAGCGCCAATGCTTCAGGTGGGTAATGGAAGTGGGTTGAGAACCCCTAATATCTAGATATGGTAATGCTGGAAAAGGTAACCCGTCGCTGTCCAATTTGAAACATGGTTCGTTGGTTGTTAAAAACTTGTCATTCATTCATTGGAGTGCTCGGATGCAAGTAAAAGCTTTGTTTAATTTATATAAAAAAGTTATAAATGCACTCACTCCGGTCAATAGCAGACGACGAAACTGAAAAACCCACGACTAGATCGAAGACATATGGGATAAAAAAAAAACTGGAACGCCTTGAAATAGTGATAATGATTTATTTTTGGTTTCCTGTTATGGAAAGATTCAACAAAAGTAAAATATTGCAAAGTCCTACTGTAACCTAGGGACTGTTGTAATGCTGTACAACTCTCGACAATTAACGTTTGCACGAAAATTTAACTTATCCGCCAAAATTTGTTTCATATTGTTTGATTTGTGTCAAAATGTGTTCAACTAATGTAGCCTAACCAATTAAACTAAATCTAATTTAACCTAACTTTTCCTAACATAAAAATAAAAGTATGTCCCTTTCATTTGTACAAACGAAACTATATGAAACGAACATATTTTGGTGAAAAAATACACTAAGATCAATTGCGTGAAACCCTTCAAAAAGTGTTCGCCTAAATGGAAAGTAAAAATGGATGGTAAGAAGTACAAAAAGTTCAGGAAAATGAGGTAATATCATTTTCCAAATTGAAATGATACTCTTCTACATAATATTTTATATTATACCAATATTTTGGTTTACCACACCATGCAATTAGAAAACGAAATTAAACTCTAAAACAACTGTAGCACTGCAATATACAGGTTAGTTTTTCCTTTTCATAGTTGCTTTAAAATTAACTATACAAGTAGGCCTACCTTGTTCTGAGAAGGACTGAAGGTGCTGTTCTTTGTTAGGGAATTCTGTATCAGACAATGAAGAGGCGCGAATAATCTCGTGTCCAAAATTCCTTCCTGTTTTGTAACGACCAAAGAAAGTCAGCAAAGAAAGGTACATTAAAATCACGCATATGAAACGCTGGTAACTTCCCCGTTTTTTCTGAAGGAAGAATTGAAACAAGGAAAGTAAATGTATTTTAATGCATATTATATGACCATATTTCATTCAATAGAAACATTATTTATATATAAACATAAGAATAATGGGGTCTTTTCCGTCTGGGGGCTAGCAGCGAATTTTAATGAAAATCGGTATACTAATGTAGTTTTGGTCACTGATTTCAAAAATAACTTTCTTTTTTTGGAGAAATGAAAAACAAACATGTTAGAGCACTTTAAATAATTAATATGTTTTAACCAGCTTAAACTAGTTACAACTTACAGAGGATTGTACTAAATTTAGCCAGAGTCACAAACTGCTACTGTTTATGAAAAAGTGCTCTAAGTGTGGGAAAGTGTGTTCCTTTCATAAAAATACCCAGTTCTTTCGTTGCCAAAAGCGTCGGTCAAACGATAAAAGTGCCCCCAAACGGAAAAGATCCAAATAATGACGTCTTTTGTTAAATAATTAGTTGGTATGTAGTTTTGGGGCTACCAGATTTCTGACAAATAAAGAAACTCTGTCCATTTCATACTCGTACCAGTGAGGGCAAATCTTGTGCCTGAATTAGGCGTACTGTAAGGTTATCAACTTTCAGCCAATCAGGGGTCAGGGGCGTTGCCAAAATATAGGCGACTCCAAAACTACATATTTACATTAATTTATACATAAACTACAACTTACCAAACAAAAGGAAACCTTATTCATTATTACTTTTATATTTTGAAATTTTCATTAAAAATTACATGTGCTAAATCAGACAATAAGAAATTATTAAACTTTAGCTGTATGCAGTATTTTCTTATCAAACAGCGTAGCCACTCTATATCAAATCTGCGTTTAGACAAAAATATTTTGATATGCGTCCAAAACAGGGATGGGAAACTGAATCGAACTGGAATCGATAAACTGATAAAACCGATATTATTTTATGAACTGAAATCGAAAAAACTCGAATTGAAAAAAATTTTGACAACTAAAATCGAAATTCGAACTGAAATTGAAAAAAACAATCAAAAACTGAAATCTGAATTCGAATAAAATAACAGTTTTGCGTTTCAGTTTTGAGGAGCATTTCGATTGCCAAAAAATATAAATAACGTGAATTATTTTCCTTTTTTTGCGACTTAACATTTGTATGGATTTAAAATGTCCATTTATCCTTTAATTCGATGTAGAAAATAACGCGGCTGAAAGTACTACAGACAATGGTTTTAAAAATGAAAGAAAGAGAATTAGGGAGGAAAATTTTTATCCCAAATACTTTTCACTAATGACCAGGGCCGTAACTAGGGTTTAGAAATTAGTGAGGTCCAGATTTTTTTCGAGCGCGGCGGGACGAGCAAAATTCAGACCAAAATGACATCTACAAACACAACCCAAGCTATACACTAAACACAAAACACAAAACGCTCGACGCTCCCTCTTTTCAAAAGAAAAGCGGTAATATGCGTTTCACACACGGAGAACTGTTCAGTCTCTTTTTTTTTTTTTTTAGGAAATAATTACCGAGGTCCGGACCTCGGTGACCTCATAGGTAGTTACGGCCATGCTAATGACTGTGCTCCTTTCGTTGACCTAAGTTTAATCACTTGGTAAGGACGCCTTCAGTTTTTTCTGACCATTAAATTTTTCATTTCGATAATAGCTATATTATCTATATCTATATAAGTGAGTGAGATAATCCGTGGGAATGACCAAACTTCAACTCAAATGTTAATCCTATGGAATGTTGTGACAATAAAACCCACACTAATAGACGGAGTTTATTTCCACAACAGTTTCGATGCCCACTGGCATCCTCTTCGGGTGGATACAGAAAAACGAATGAACAAAAGTGAGTAAGGAAACGATCTCGGAAAGGTAAGGAACATTCTAGAAGGCCAGAGACCATTAAGAAATTCACACCTAGGTTAGATCCCGTTCACCCGACACCGGAAGGGATTTTTTGACAAAGAATCTCATTAAAAGGTCCAGCTTATAAGTACCTTCACACAAATTAAAATTATCTTATCAAGAAGATAATTTTAATTTGTACTATTTATTTGTACATTAAGCTGGATCATATCTGCTTTGCAGATAGTTGGTGAGGGAAGCTATATTTTTGGGGCCTCTTTGCGAGTGACCCGTTGCCCACGTCGGGCTAACATCATGAAAAAGAAAAAACTATAGTGTTTGCCATTTACCATTACTTATTCCATGCACGGTCTGTGTGTAACCGGATCGAGACCCGGTGAGGGCAAGCGGCGCACAGCGAAATCCAGCTGTTCATCCTTCCACACGGTAAAAAAAAAGAAAGTGGTTGGTAGATAAATGGGTACCGTGAGTTGCCTAGTGGTTAAGACGCTGGGCTGCTGGTGGGGCGTGGTTCGGATTCTACGTTAAACTGTAGGTCTAAGGTGGAGTGAAAAGTTTGACCTTCGTCAGAATGAACAATTCGGGCGGAAGCAAAAACCAGGATGGTTACATAAATGGCTATATATATGAAAATAACCACGAAGGAAAAAGAAAATACAGAATGGTGCTCAAGCGCGTGTACATAGGGAAAGCCCAGGTTTTAAGTTTAGTATTTACTGGAAAAAAAAAACAATTTGTTCTACGTACACTTTTACTCCGGACATGACACCCCCATCAAGAAAGCCATATTTTCTTCAATGTTTCTCCGTGCTCTTAGGATCGCCAGTCCGGAATACATGGATGCCGAATTAGAAAAAAATCAACAGTATTGGAAGTGATTGTGTTACCCACCTGCTTTTTTGAAATCTTGTCTTAACAAAGCAAAACGAACTTTCTATCGTGTGAATAATAACCTTCGCACTTTGTCGAAGAATATTTTAGTACTCCCATTTTTCCCAGGCTTTTTAGGCATTGCTAATGTGCTTCAACTTTTGAATATTAATGTAGTATTTTCATATGACACTATTGTAAAAAATATCATAGTAAAACATAGCCCTACCAATAATTCAGGCATTTTCTATAAAATTGGTTGTAAACAATGTGATTCCTTTTACAGTGGAATTTGGACAGACGGGAAAGGATTTGCACATGCGTGTAAAACAGCATCAATATTCCGTTAGAACGGGACAGTCGTCCAGTGCCCTTTTCGTCCATTTGTCAGAGTTATAATGCTTCAATTTTGTTTCACTCAAGCAACATTGTTAATAGAAATATTCTTGAGTCTGCCATTATTCAACTTACAAATAATTTCAGTATTAGCCAGGGCCTTTTTTCGCTTGATCCTGTTGTTTTGAATTCGTTCAGAACGGATTTAGACAAGAGGGGCAAAGTGCTAAAACTCTGGTAGCTTTTCCTTATAAATTTGTATACTCCTACAATTTTTATTTTTATATTTTTTTTTGTGACCTACATATAGTCTCGAACTTGTTATTTATTTCAGTGTTCCTGAGGATGCTATTAGACGAAAGCGCTTCAGCACCATTCTGTTTCCTTTTTCCTTCATGGTTTTCATCATAAATATTAGTCACGTGTTACTTTCGTGAAATAATTTTCATATATATATATATATCAGTGGCGATTTCTTAATGAATGCAACGCATGCAATGCATGTGTTAAATATGTTCTCTTTTCAGATCTAAGTAAGGATTATAATTGACAAAAATAATTTTCAGAAACTAAAAATAGTCTAAAGCTTCAATCACGCATGTACTGGCTATTGGGCGTAAGCAAAATTATGTCTTATTTCATTAGACAATTAAGAACATTTTTCTGTACACAGATCGAAATACTTGTAGCTAACGCATTCACTAATTCAGTCTGGGTACAGAAAAATGTTCTTAATTGTCTAGTGAAATAAGACATGATTTTGTTTACACCGCCTTGCCTTGGGCAATTTTTTAAGGAGACTTCTCACTATCCATAAGATATTTTTTTTGAGCCTCATAGCTAAATTCAAAAGGCAATATGTTTTAAAATATGCTTAGAAAATTTACTTAATATTTTTACTAAAAATAATTAAAAAGCTTTGTTCTGATTTTTTTTAATTAATGAAAATAATACGGCATGCATTCAGTTTTATAGGTGCATTCACCAAAAGTAACATCTGGCAATTCTGACAAGGCTTCTTTCCAGTACCACCGCCGCAAGCATCCACTTGTGTTCGGTGTTCCCTTTTGTGCTTTAATTATTTTGGATAATCAGTTAAATAAATTATAGCATTGTAGTGCCCATAATGACTGACGATGTGTTTAATCAATTGAAGACTAGAAGATTTTACTCACTCTCTTTTGATGAGAAAAAGCGCATATTGAATAATGGCAGACCGATTCCACATTTGAATTTAAGCAAAGAAAATAAAGGCTTCACTAGGAAATTTAATCCTAAGCTGTATGATGATGTTCCCTGGTTATGTGGAAATATTTCAAATAACAAATTGTACTGTTGGTCGTGTTTCCTATTTTCAAGAGATAACTCTGTGTGGAATTCTGTTAGTCGTGGATACGACGATTTAAACAATTTACATACTGCAATTTCTCGCCATGAAAAATCTCTTGCTCACATAAATGCATTTGTTGATCTTAAAACATTTGGAAAGTCAGAAAGAATTGATTTAATACTCGACAAGCAGAAATCAGTTGCCATTTCCAGACATAACGAAGAAGTTAATAAGAATCGAGAAATTTTGAAACGTTTGATTAGGATAACATGTTTTTTAGGTATGCAAGAATTAGCATTTCGCGGTCACAATGAAGAAGAAAACGCTGACAATAGGGGTAACTATATTGAATTGGTATTTTGTATGGGAGAATTCGATGAAAAGCTTCAAAACCATTTAAAAACTGCGACTGTTTTTAAGGGAACATCATCTGCTATTCAGAATGACATAATTCAATCTATTAGTGCAGTTATGTTAGAACAAATAAAACGTGAGCTTATCGACTGCATGTATGTGGCGATTTTATTAGATGAAACATCTGATGTCAGCTGTTTTTCTCAACTCTCTACTGTTGTTCGTTATGTTAATAAACATGGAGAGATTTGTGAACGATTTATAAAATTCAATGACGTCAGCAATGATAGAAGTGCAGGAGCGATTTCTGATTTATCTATAAGGCAACTAGGTGAACTGGGCTGTTTGAAAAAATTAGTTGCTCAAACCTACGACGGTGCTGCTGTTATGGGGAGCGATCTTAATGGAGTACAAACAAAGATTAGAGAAACTGTACCAGAGGCTATTTTTCTTCACTGCTACGCCCATAAACTTAACCTTGTTTTATCCCAAGCTGTCGCTGAAATTTCCGAATGTAATAATTTTTTTTCAGTATTAGGAAGTTTGTCATCATTTTTCAGCAGTTCAACTAAGCGAACTTCAATGCTTGACAAAGTTGTTGGAAAGCGTTTCCCTAAACTGGCTCCAACGCGGTGGAACTATTCATCTCGTCTAGTTGAAAGAGTTAAGGAAAATAAAGAAGATTTAATAGATCTTTTAAAAAGCATTCTTGAAAACCCAAAGAAATTTGATGAAAAAACAAAAAATAGTGCACGCGGATTGCTGCGTGCAATCCGCACGGTACTGGTATCGATACTTTCGATTTTAATTTTTTATTAGAAGTATTTTCTTCAATTTTTCCTTTTACTGAATATCTATTTAATGTGCTGCAAACAAAATCTATGGATATTGTGTATAGCTCAATCACCGTTGAAAGCACTATGAAAAAAATCAAACAAATAAGGGATACAAAATTTGCAGATATGTGGGACTTGATAACAGAAAGATGTGGTGAACCTGTATGTAAAAGGAAACAGAGTCTTTCTCCACAAGAGAAGTATAGTCAACTATTTCATGAAATATTCGATAATATACTTCTTCAAATGAAAGAGCGTTTCAGTTCAATGGAAAAATTGGAATTCATTGAGCTTTTAGATTGCAAAAAATTTGAGTTCTATGATGTTACTTTCCCAGAGAGAGCTTTTGAATCTTTGAAAAGAAGCTACAATTTATTTTTTGAGTTTCCTCGTCTCCGTTCTGAATTGTGTGTTTTATATTCGCACAAATCTTTTGCCAAAAAGAATGTTGCTGAGCTCCTAAAATATCTACTGGAAAGCGAAATGCACAAAGGTCTTAAGGAAATATATAAATTGACGAATTTGATTCTAACTATACCAATATCGACAGCAAGTGTTGAGCGATCATTTTCTGCGCTTAAAAGAATTAAAAGTTATTTACGGAGTTCCCAAAGTGAAGAAAGGCTATCTAATCTTGCCTTAATTTCAATTGAAAAAAATTTCCTCAAGAAGCTAATGGAGAATCGAGAGTACTTTTACAATTTGGTCATCGAAGAATTTTGCAGGAAAACTAGGAGAGCAGAATTTCAATTCAAATAATGCTTCACAATTATTTAAGGTAAATTTTAAATTTGTATCTTTTTCTTTAGATCAATTCGGTAACTACTATATATAAATATGTCTAATTTTTTGTTCGCATATTTAAGCCTAACATTAAATGAACTTTCCTTCAAAGAGGTCCCCAAAAGTTTGTAAAACACCTTTAACTTGCTAAGTTCTATGTAAACAATATGCAAAGTTTGGGCAAGAGGGTTAGGCGGATGTTTTTCTTCCATTCCATAACATTGCATGCCTGAACAAAAATGTCACGAGTCGCCACTGATATATATATATATATATATATACCTCGTTAACCTTGTTACTGTTCCGTGTGTTGGTCTCTCTTCACACGAAGGTCAAGCTGGTAACCTCGCCTCTAGGTCTGGCTTGGTGGAGGAGCGAGTTGCTTTTTTGCACTCTCCACCGTACATAGCCAGGAACACCCGGCTCATCTGGTACCGTCTTGAGCCAGGCATCTAGTCTTCTCTTGAAGACCTCAACTTTGACCCTTGTAACGTTTCTGAGGTCCTTTGGAAGCTGGTTGAAAAGTCTTGGCCCCCTGACAACCAAGCTATTTTCCTTCGGTGTTGAGGAGGTCCCTTGTCGGGCCTTTAATTTGGGAACACTACATATCCTGCCTTTCCTATTTTCCAGTATTGTTTGAATGGTAATTGGGTTTAGTTTGAGGTTTGCTACCAGTTTTTCGATCATTTTCCATATGTAGATTATGGTGTACCTCTCTCTTTTTCTTTCCAGGGAGTACAGATTTAGTTTACTTAGTCTTTCCCAGTAGTTGAGTTCTTTGCAGCCATCAATCTTTGCTGTGAAATGTGTCTGAGTTTCTTTTAATTTATTAGTTTCTTCCTTTTTATATGGGGACGTCAATACTGAGCAGTATTCAAGTTTTGGTATAAGCAGTGTTTTTAGCAGGGGAATCATTACTGCCCTGTCCCACGACTCTTTTTGCTTTATTTATCGCTATCTGACTTTGTGTTTCGAATTTTGCATCATCGGTCATTATTACCCCCAGATCGATCGCTTTCGTGCTTCTCTGAATTTCCTGTCTGTCTGGAGCATAATATGCAGTCTGTTTAAGTTCCTCTTTTCTACCATATCTCAAGCGCTGAAATTTCTCGGTGTTAAATGTCATGTTGTTATCTTCTGACCATTTGTATATTTTGTTCGTGTCCCTCTGCAAGGCCTCCACTTCATTTACATCGCTGATTTTTCTGCTGATCTTTGTATCGTCTGGATATATATATATATAGATATATATATATATATATATATATATATATATACTCAAAAACTTTTCAATTCGACTTAAGTTTCAGGGTTTCTAATCTGTCGTCATGTCGTCTGATCTGACGACAGAAAAACTATCTTGACAAGATGATAATCTGTGACGACAGGATCATAGCCAAAATATGATATTTTTCCCATTTTGTGGTCCGACGACAGCCAACTTTGATTTTCAAATTTTTTTTGAAATCCTGACTACAGCCAATATTTTTTTTTTTCCAGAAACCTTGAATTTCTTTGGATTTTATAGGAGCAAAGTACTGTACTGTAAAGTACTATGAAATTTTTTCTCCCTTTCTTTTGATAATATTTTAGTGAGAGAAAAAAAATTCAGTCACCCATTAACGAAATTGCCAAAGAAAACATATTTTTAAAGCGTTAACTATTTGAATGTTAATTTCACACGTACTTAAATATCACCAACATCTGTCATTCAGAGAAAATATTTTTTCCAGTGGGGGAGTTCGATCGAGCCCCCCCCCCCCTCCTAGCTACGGACTTGTACACTGTTTTGATTATTTGTATATTTTGTATAAATTAACTAATCCCTTCATTACTACATTCATTTACATTTTTTATCATTAAATTTATTCAGGTTACATTCTTCTTCTATGGGAGGGGCACTTTTGCGGCCATTTGCCCTTGGCCCCTCCTTCCTGCATTAAAAAAATCACTGATTTTATTAGTATTAGTGATGTTACTTTATTCCTTTAGAAGAGAGTAATTTTGATTATTAAAAAAAAAAACAGGGGATCAATAAAAGAAAGCCACCCAAGCCTTCTTTAGTTAGCTTTATAAGGCTAACTAACGAAAATATAACGACCTAACCTAACCAATCGTCAAGGGCGTACAGTTGACCTAACGATTGGTTGGTTAGGTCGTAATATTTTCGTTAGTTAGCCTTATAAAGCTAACTAAAGAAGGCTGGGGGTGGCTTTCTTTCATTGATCCAAACCAGGTAAATTTTGCTTTAAGAGTTAAAAAAAAAAAGTCAAGTAATAGTTAATCCTTTCCCAACGGTAATCCACGTCATAGAGTGCACTTTTTTTTTAAAAACGTCTATATGTAGAGTCCACCGTTGTTTAGTTCTAACTATAAATATCGTTTTGCCGCAAAATAAAATTTATCCTTAAGAGCAAAGGTGGGCAGTTGCGGCGCAACATTTTTGGTTGCGCTTGCGCTTGCGGCGCAACTTTTTGAAAAGGGTTGCGCTTGCGCGTGCGGCGCAACTATTTCAGCAGAGTTGCGGTTGCGGCTGCGGCGCTACAAAAATCGTTGCGCGTGCCCACCACTGCAGATATACGTTAAATGCAAAGGTGGGCAGTTGCGCCGCAACATTTTTGGTTGCGCTTGCGCTTGCGGCGCAACTTTTTGAAAAGGGTTGCGCTTGCGCGTGCGGCGCAACTATTTCAGCAGAGTTGCAGTTGCGCCTGCGGCGCTACAAAAATCGTTGCGCGTGCCCACCACTGCAAGTTAAGAGCTATATTTAGTAACTATTTGCAATCTATATTTAGTAACCACCGCAAATATGAATAGTCATTAAGTCTATACCAGAAAATAGTCACTCCCATTAAATTGTGATATGTATATATATAAAATATATAACCTAAAATAGGCCAGCTATATCATTAAAATATATAATTCACTATATTTTCGTATAAATTAAAATATGGGCTATGTAAATACGAAAATCAAGTCACAACACAAAACAATGCTGAGAGGACAATGACCTCGATAAAATTGCTTTTGAATGAGCTAATAACCAAAGCCTACAGGCTTTGTAATAACCTAACGAGTCAATCTGTCAGAGACATAAAAGTTACCAATTGATAATATAAATTGTATTTTAATAGGAATTAAATTTAGATGCAGCCGTTAATTTGTAACCTTAAAATTTTAAAGCAGATTTTTAAAATTTAAAAGCAAACTTTTCTAAATTGGTCAACATTTTGGATAAGCTACATATAGTTTTGCCACTGGGAAAGGTTTAAGTAATTTACTGTATATGAAATTATGAATGTGGTTTCATATAAATGAGATATGGTAAGAGGTTGGTGAACAGTAACGTTTATTTGCACTCTTTCTACTGATTTATTCTGATTTCTGAATTCCAGCATTACATCCGATTGTCTTGACATTCTGTCAACAAGTTATTATTAGTTTAGATTAAGCTAGGTTATTAAGTTAGGTTTTTAGAGTGTCGATATTTTGGCATTGTCGATGAAATGGGTATACATAAGTCCCTGAATTCTATACAAGGTAGCCGTCCCTGAACTGACTCAAAACACAACGTGGCAGGGCATTTTGGAACACAGACAAAGAATTTCGAACGACTATAATTTTCACTCTTGTTAGATTTATTTTAAGTAGCACAATAATAATAATAAGGGAAAACAAGTGTAAATTCGTGTTTTTACACTGTATCGTGGGAAAAAAATTTAAGTTAAATAAATTTTAAATCACAAATTACATTTTTAGCACAAACATCGACCTTCTTTTAAGGAACCCGTAGTGAGACTGCCCCAAACAGGCGGACCTAAACTCATTTCATCGACAAAACCAAAACATGGACCCACTATAAAACTAACAACCTAACCTAGCGTGACCTACCTTAACCTAACCCAACTTAATCTAATTTAATAATAACTTCTCGATGAGATATCGTAAGGCCTCCTTGACAACAATAACGGTTATAATTTTGGTTCCGTCTTAAACTAATTCTTTATGAAATTTTTATATTAACATTCGACACATTACAAGCAATTCCATTTTAAAATAATCTTCAAATTAGTATAAATTTCGTATTAAAATTTAACACATGGCACGAATATGATGTTGGTAATTTGTCCGTTTTGACGTTGGCATCGAAAAAGGTTACGGTTAATTTTATCTTGTTTTGAGTGTTACTGCACGTCTTATTAACTTCCGTTAATAAAGATAATGCTTAAAGTTAAAAAGGGAAACAAGCGGGAAAGATGAGATACACGGGCTCAACACAGGCTGCGCAAATGAACTAAGAGCAAGATCTCTCTGCACTTTTGGGAGTAGTGTCGATGTCGGGCTAACAACATTTTCTTAATATCTCTCCTTTTTTATTTTAATGTTAGGTTAATTTAGGTCAGTATAAGGTGACATAGGTTTGATTAAGTTAGGCTTAGCACGGCTTAAGTTAGTTTATTGGAATGTGGACTGCATGCCTCATATATATGTATACAGAGCTGGGCAGTATTTAAATACATTTGTATTTAAATACGATTTAAATACATTTGTGTATTTAGAACTGTATTTATAAATACATTGTTTTTCATGTATTTAAATATAGTATTTAAATACTTTAATGAGTATTTAAATACAATGTATTTAAATACTCAAAATATAAAAATGTAAATACTTTTACTGGTTTAATACACGTTCTGTACTAGCACAGTACAACTCTTCGTCTTCGAGGTCCTCTATTGCACCATCTGCAGACATGAATGTATTGGCATTTCTACAAGATTCCGATCGGACCATCAACAGTTTGGGAAAACATCCTCTCATAAAAAGACTGTTCCTCCGCTATAACACGACATTACCATCTTCGGCACCGGTAGAGCGAATATTCTCATTCGCGGGAATCACTTTGACTCCCAAAAGAAACTCTCTTTCAGACAAAACTTTTGAAAGATTGGTTTTGATCCGCAGCAACCGTGAAATAAAAGAGAATTCGTAAGGTGCCTTATGTTTATGTTTACGTCTTATGTTTACGTTTATGTCTCATCTACTCATCTATTCATTTTATATTGTTGTTACTCATGTATTAGTGAATGCATATGCTAAAATTTGTATGTATTTAAAATGTATTTACAAATGTATTTAAATACAATTGATGTATTTTGTATTTAGTATCTAAATACATTCGTAAAATGTATTTAGTATTTAGTATTTAAATACATTTCTCCCATGTATTTAGTATTTAGTATTTAAATACATTCAATGTATTTATTGCCCAGCTCTGTATGTATATATCCCCTCCTAATGATCCAACATCGTCGAAGGACACTTTATGATATAATGAAGCATAAAAAAGAAAATGACACTTGTTTTTACTTCATCAAATTTAAAACTAAAAAGTTAAAATAATTAATTAAATTAAAAACTTTTTAATGATAAGCAACTAATTTTTGCTGACAACAAATACTTGGTCAATGACAACAGCGAAATATTTGGCATCAATTTTAATCAAGGAAATATGATACAATAAATTAAAATTAACAGATATTTAGTGACAATGACGTCATCAAATTTAAAGAACATATAAATATATAATTTATATTCTGAAAGTAGTTTAGGTAATCATGGGCGGATCCAGGGGGGCATAAGAGCACGTGGCTCCCTAGGCTTGATCCCGAAAGGAGACCAAGTCGAAATTTTACTGAAGTCCATAAAACGCTTCACACCATTTTTCCAAAATTGCCCATAAAATCCACAATTTTCATGCAACTACAATAAATGTTATGCCATTGTGCTCAGTAGATATTTGTCCCTCCTAAAATATCGTTTTCTATTAGTGCCATGTGCGTATATACCAAATATACCGATTTTTCTCTTCTTTAATCTGGCAACACTGTATAATAGCAGCCGCACTAGCAGAAAAGACGTGGTACTGAGGTTACGATATTTTATGAATGTATTGTATCTGCTGCGTGCATTATAATATAATTTAAATGTGGATCATCGCCTTTGGGGAGTTT
The DNA here is from genome assembly GCA_023014485.1 of Bathynomus jamesi. NCBI lineage: Eukaryota > Metazoa > Arthropoda > Malacostraca > Isopoda > Cirolanidae > Bathynomus > Bathynomus jamesi. The sequence continues at coordinate 1,209,586 of JAJOZX010000138.1, read as the reverse complement.
GGAGTTTTTCATACCTTTCAGCTAACGCACAGGAACAGAAAGCCCGTTTCCTGTTGCTGCCTCACAGTATGGTGGATGAAGCGTATGATATATTAAAAAATGCGGATCAAATAAAATACTCGGCATGATATCCGCTTGGTGCCCCCACCACCCCCTCTACACTACCCTCTCTGGATCCGCCCCTGGTAATTGAATGTGCTGATATACTGTATTTAAAGCAAATTTATTTCGTTAAAAAGTTTTAATAATAATTTAGAAAGATTTTTTGTACGAAATATAAAAATACTTTAAAAAACATTAAAGTTAATCAACAAATCTTAAAAGTAAATCTTTAAATTCAACAAGAGGGAGTTTAAATAAACTCGAAAGTATTTTGGGAGTGCCATTTTTCTTTTTTTTTAATATAAATTTTGGAAAGGTTGTGTAGTGTGTAAGATGCATGTATGTGTGGCGAAGAATAGAGGGAGAATTGTGTGTTTGAGAGCATGCTGGACTGCTCACAGGGTAGATGAGACATGGAAAAGGATCGGCTAAAGGGGATAGTGACAGGAGAAACGGGAGTTCCGGCACTCCCTGACTCCTGCCTAACATCCACCCCGGAGTACTTCCCTGGTCGATTGGTGTCTACAATCTCCTCCTATAGAGAATTTATTTATTATAGAGGGTAATTGGGTGTTTGGTCTACGTGATGATATTTGCAAACGACGAAGGATCATTGAGACGGAACTGAATGGAGATTAGTCCATCATAAGTTTCATTCATAATTTCTTGTTTCCCAGTTTGGCATTTGCCTTCAGGAGCTGTTTAAGAACATTCATATTATACGAGATGTTTGAATAAATTAATGGAATTTAGAGCCAATTCACACGATCGTAGATCTGCGATAATTATTAGACCTTGCGTTCAAGATAAGTAGATCCCAGTTGATGTGTAGATAATTTACGTTGATCAGGAAACCAGCTTAGAGTAATTGACAAATATAAACATTATATATAGGAGCCTAATTGTTTGTCGTTATTTTGATGATACTATCGCGTCTAATGTGAATTCTCTCCCGCATATATACACATACGCATCTACCCTTCTACGCCCGAGAATCTGTACCGGGAGGGTTCGATTCACGAGAGTCTACGAACGTGAAACTTGGTAATTGGAATTACGACGTCAGCCATAATTTTTGTAAGAACTTCTTGCCAAAGACACAAGGGGACATTTTAAAATTTTATTTGGTACTTACGTATTATCGGGACTACCAAACTGTTTATTATGTATTTTTGCTCTCGTCATTTTCGTTTAAACTAACGAAAATATCACAACTTAACCTAACCAATCATCAAGGGCGTACAGTTGACCTAACCGGGCATTCAATTAACCTAACCTGGCATTCAGTTGACCTAACCGGGCATTCAATTAACCTAACCTGGCATTCAGTTGACCTAACCGGGCATTCAGTTGACCTAACCAGGCATTTTCCGTTTCACTTTGTTTTTCGTAGCTAACCTGTTAGGTTAATTGAATGCCCGGTTAGGTCAACTGAATGCCCAGTTAGGTCAACTGTACGCCCAGTTAGGTCAACTGTACACCCTTGATGATTGGTTAGGTTAAGTTGTGATATTTTCGTTAGTTTAAACGAAAATGACATTTGATAATCCCGATAATACGTACAAGTACCTTTTATTTTAAATATACATCAGTAAAAGAAGTTTATTTATATCTATGAAGGACGATAGCATTCAGCGTATTTTTAGTACTGTACTGCAAGTAGTTTTAGCAATGTGGAATGTACAGGCAATAATTTTCGACAAGCAGAAGACTTTTGTTTCAAAAACTGTTAAGTTTATTGCTGTTTTTCTAAAATGAAGGTAAAAAAAAATTACTTTTAACTCGAATCTAATCGAATTATTATTATTATTATTGTTTTATTTTCAATTAACACAATATTTATGTCTCATTTATAATAAAAAACGATGCAAAGCTCATTTCACATTTTGAATTTAAGGCATAAACAGTCAAGTAAACATTATGTCTGTGTCTGTATGATTGGCAAAATACTTCAAACAAAATAAATTTGCGTCGCATCATTATCAGTTTACTTCCGCATAAATAACTACATTTGTGAAATTCGATTATAAGCCGCATGCTATACTAGTTACTTATCGGAAATAAATAAATAAATATAATAGTTGCACTTACTTGAAGAGAGAGAAAAAAGTAGTTTCGTAATTTCCGACATGGCAACTGCATCTTACATCAGCTAGCAGACGACAAAAGGTGCAGCCAAAAGGCAACGTGTCTAGTACGAAGGAGGTGTTGTAAGTGTGAGTTGCTAATCCTTTTTTTCGAGTGTCATTTCAAAATGGGACCAAACGACCCTAAAATTGTAAGTTAATACAGTTTATTGTTTTCATACATCTTTTTTTAGTTCTACTTTTACTCCAAAGTCTTTCCATTCTCAGTCTTCACTTGAATCTTAAACAGTGTGCGGGGAAAGTATGTTATATTGTTCTTTGGTATTCTTAAAGCTTCATAACAAACAATAATTTCAAGTGAGGAAACCAATCGCAGTTTAATGTAAGGTGTGTATATATATATATATATATATATATATATAGTTTGTTTTTATTGCACTCGTTCATATCTGAATGAGTTGCTAAAATTCAATTTTATTGACTACAATGTTGAACTTCTGACCATAAGAAGGCGAATGTAGCCTACCAGCGCATTTCTAGCAATAAAAACCTATACATATTCCTTAATACTTGGCCTAATCTTCTTTATCAATATTTCTGGTATTAACGGGTGTTTTTAGCCAATATATAAATAAATACAAAGGATCTGTATAAGCGTTTAAGAAATTTTCGCAATTTATTTTTCTTTTATTTTTCGGGTAGCCTACTAATTATGGTCTGTGGCCCTGAAAAAAAAAAGGGTCAATCCCAGAATAGGCACCTGATGTACCTCAATCCCAGATGAAGCACCTGCGTTCAACCTCAATCCCAGAATAGGCACCTTGCAAGGAATTAAATAAAAAAAACCTGATTGATTACAAAATTTATTGTTTATACAAAGTTTATTACAAATGTAATAAAGGCAAAGTTATAAAAGGTTTAAAGTGGTTTAATGAATAAAGAAAAATTTTAGATATTATAAATTCCTGCAATATGAGCCCGAATGTTTCTGAATCCATCTGAAGCAAATCTATCTTGCCACATAAATTGGTATAGATATAGGTTAGGTTAGGTTAGAGTTGATTTTTTCAAATATTGATAAAAACAATGAAATTATATCTCTAAAAACTGTTTATATTTTTTTCTCCTCAATCCCAGATTAAGCACCTGTGTTTTGCCTCAATCCCAGATTAAGCACCTAAAAATGATTTCAGGTGCCTATTCTGGGATTGATCCAAAAAAAAAATTCATTTTGGTAACCTTGAAAATTTTCTCGAACAGACATTAAAACGGTAATAATAATTAATAATTATGTACAAACTACAAAATCTGTTCCGTCGTGCTGCAGTTTTACGGCACCCCGTCTGTTTGTTGAGTAGTATTTCGGAAAAAATGTCATTATTTTATATTATAAATATACAAAGAATTTTGGCCAGTTGTTAATTTTTTTTTCCAATCCTTTTGATGTGTGATGTCTTTTTAAAAAGTATATACTGTACAGTATATATATATATATATATATATATATATGCTGCAAACTCACAAGGAAAAAGAAAAACGATTCCAAGACCTTTCGTGTATTCAGAGCTACACCTCGTCAGGGATTCCCTGACGAGGTGTAGCTCTGAATACACGAAAGGCCTTGGAATCGTTTTTCTTTTTGAATCCCTGACGAGGTGTAGCTCTGAATACACGAAAGGCCTTGGAATCGTTTTTCTTTTTCCGTGTGGGATTGCAGCATTCATTCATTTCACGTGTTTAATTGTGAAATTCATCCCATATATATATATATATATATATATATATGGGCCAAGATAGAGAGCCCATTCAGTTTTAAAGAACCTGAATAAAGCCTCTATTTTGGCTCACCCTCTGTATATATATACACACACATTTGTGTGTGTGTTAATTACTGACCTTTACCACTTTTACGCATACGTTAAGAATGGTGTGGGACCAGAGGAATCGGAGATCCCCCTTTACGATCCCCACCTCCTGGAGAAACTGGATTGGTCGACGGTGACACACATGAAGGACGGCGTGACGTCACAGAATCCTGGCAGTGGTTTGAGGGTCAGACCACTCTGCAAAGCAGATTACGACCGAGGTAACCAAAAATAGTAGTTTCTATGACGAAGAGATGCTTTAGAAAATATAATTCTAATAATAATAAAAATTAGATTATGATTTTTGTACAATTTCTTAATTCGTAAAATTTATTTAATATTAATTAATTAATAATAGTCGGAAGGTAATTAAAATTTGTAAGCACTAAACAAACCATTTAAATAAGAATAAGTAGTTAATAAACCTGGAATTGACGGGAATAAAAGGAAGACTTGAACATATTGGCTTGAAATAGTCATTGTAAATGAGACTAAATTCCTTTTTTTTTTAGTATGAATTAGACGACAATATTAATGGAACCAATTGAAACGAGTGAATGTTTCCTACACATAAATAGACATAAAAGGGAGAAAATGTCAGATTTCAGATGGAAGTTTTTTTTTCTTTATTGATAGCATTTGTGCTTCCCGTTAGACGCCAAGGTTGTTGTCATAATGCAGACAGAAAACATTACAAGACTGCTACTTTTTTTTTGTTCAAATCAAGTATTGCAAGTCTTATATTAAAATTCTAAATATTTGCATTGCGCAATAAAGATTAAGTAGGTATGCCATTTTATATATATATATATATATATATATATATATGCAGGATGATTTAAAAGTCTTGCCTCAAAGGTTTTTAGTATATATATCGGGTGATTTTTTAAACATCTGACATTTTAAAAGGTTTGTATTTTTTTTAACTGAATTAAAAGCATGAAATTTTTACTGTACCTTTTCTACACATTGGGAATTAGTCCTCCAGTGCAAAACATTTTCTATGTGATGTCCTCACAGTTCATTAACTGCATGCACACAAACGACAAAATGCTCCAGTACTCTGGACAGAGAAGCTGTTGAAATCTGAGATATTTCTTGTTCAGTTTAACGCTTTCAGTTCTTCTGCTGCATGTTCATTCTCTTTAAACACTCTATCTTTTAAATAATCCCGTAGATAAAAGTCAGAGATTTGGGTCTAGTAATGGTGGTTATGATATTTCTTTATCATAAACCACAGGAAATCTGTTGGACAGGACTCCTCCGTCAAAAGTATCTTGTATCGTGAGCCGAGAGGATATCACATAGAGTCATAGAGCGTATTTTCCACTAGGGGACTAACTCCATGTGTAGAAAAGATACAGTAAACATTTTAGGATTTTATTTCAGTTGATGAAAAAAAATAGAACCCTTTTTAAGTGTTACATGTTTAAAAAATCACCCGATACATTCCTGAGACAGAAGTTTTGCTTGCTTATGTAATATTATACTGAATCTTAGTTTAAATATCAATTTTGTTTCTTGAGACGCAATTTGTGAAGTAATTTCTGCAGTTACTCCTGAAAAGAGAAGTACATGAGTATATATATATATATGAAAAATTATTTCACGAAAGTGACACGTGAAAAATATTTATGATGAATAAAACCACGAAGGGAAAAGAAACACAAAGGGGTGCTCAAGCGCTTTCGTCTAATGACATCCTCAGGAACACTCAAGAACACTCGTCATTAGACGAAAGCGCTTGAGCACCCCTTTGTGTTTCTTTTCCCTTCGTGGTTTTATTCATCATATATATATATATATATATATATATATATGTGGCCTATTATTTTAACATATTTGACTTTGTAAAAATTTTGTTTTAAAATTTTGTTTTAAAATTTTCGAACTTTATTTACTCTTGAGATTACTCTCAATTTTTGTCGCCTGGCGTCTCTATAAACCAGGGCTACTTCCAAGACAATTATAGAGGGTGGGTTAAAATAATTTTTTTTTGTATTTGTATTTAATCACAAGTAACACAAATCAAATCACATGTATATGTTGATGCATATACTGTATACTCGTATGCTCAAATATACTTATATATATGATTATATGATCTTATTTTGTTGTAGTAGGTGGGCGAAATATTTCTGTACGTGGGCAACTGCCCACCCAGGTGGGTGCATCAACAATACAACATATACACTTGATTTATGTTATTTGCGATCAAATACAAATAAAAAAATAATTATTTTAACCCACCCACTAAAATTGTCTTAGAAGTAGCCCTGCTATAAACGTTGTCAGGGAAAAGTAACTTGATTTAAAACAACCAACTAACATGATTAACTGTTTGCCAACCTTTCCAAATGTTCAATTTAGGCACGCTGGGTTGGTAATAGTAATCAGTGAGGAGGGCCAGAAATTGGCACGGCGCTGAAGGGATTCGAACCCCGTCCTCAGTATCACTTCACTCGCAGGGAAACGACGTTACCCACTGAGTCACAGACGCTGGTCGCAGTGATGGTAACATACGATGATTATTGTTGTGGTACCAAACAAATGTTTTTGGTACTATCAGTAAATGGTTGCAACGAAGGGGGTCTTTTTTTTGTATTAAACTAGAAAATAGTTAAGATTAAATATTTTCAGAAAAATATATATTTGCAAAACAAACTAATATACCTTTCAACCTTTCAAATGTTCCGTGCGATGATTCCTCATTTCACGAAGGTCAAGCTTGTCGCCCCTCCTCTCGAATTGGCCTGGTGAAGTAGTGAGTTGGTTTCTTGTACTCTCTACCTCACATATCCAGGTACGCCCGGCTCATTGGGGATTGTTTTGAGCCAGGCGTCTAATCTTCTTTTGAAGATGTCCACCGCAACACCACTCGTGTTCCTTAGATCTTTGGGCAGCTGATTAAACAGTCTTGGTCCTCTCACAACAAAACTATTTTCTTTCAGGGTTAAGGATGTTCCCTGTCTAGCCTTTAATTTGGGAACACGACGCAGTCTTCCTTTTTTACTTTCCACCGTTGTTTGGGGAGTTGCAGGGTTGAGAGTAAGATTAGGGACTAGTTTCTCCATTATTTTCCAAGTGTAAATAATGGTGTATCTCTCTCTTCTCCTTTCCAGTGAATATAGGTTTAATTCGCGCAACCTTTCCCAGTAATTTAGTTCTTTGCACCCCTTGATCTTGGCTGTGAAGCTTCTCTGAATTCCTTCCAGCTGTCTAATGTCTTCTTTTTTATATGGGTATGTTAGGACCGAGCAGTATTCCAATTTGGGTATGATCAGTGTTTTCAGTAGAGGGATCATTATATTCCTAACCCTTCTCAGTATCTGCCCAGTTATTCTCTTTGCTCTGTTTACTTCTATCTTATTTTGTGTTTCAACTTTCGCATCATCAGTCATTACAACCCCTAAATCTTTTGCTTTAGAATTTCTCTGAATTTCTTGTCCATTTTGCGTATAATATTCCATGGATTTTAGGTCCTCCCTTTTTCCGTACCGTAACAGCTGAAATTTCTTGATGTTAAACTTCATATTGTTGTCTTCTGTCTACTTGTAGATTCTGTTTATGTCGGTTTGTAGAGATCCTATATCTTCTGGATTTCTTATTTTTCTACTAATCTTTGTGTCATCGGCACTGTAATGACTTGCCGTCGCTCACTAAGGAAATTACATATCCATTTCCCTACTTTTCCTGTTGAGTTTAATTTTTTTTTTAATTGAATAACCTTTATTAATAATAAAATAAATACATTCGTTTTACAATTTACAATGACATGAATAATTTATTTTATTTAATTTGGCCCTTAAGCTTTATAGGCTTTACTGGGCTCTTATTAAGTTCCCATATATTTCAGTTTATGTATTATGATTCCATGGTCACACTTGTCGAACACTTTGGCAAAGTCTGTGTATATTACATCATAGTTTTCATTACTTTCAAGTGCATCAATAATGTTGTTGTAGTGTTCCATTAGTTGTGAGAGGCATGATCTGCCAGACCGAAACCCATGTTGGTTATTTAATTTTTTATGAGTTTCCAAAAAGTCATAGATTTTCTAACTATTCTTTCAAATATTTTAGTGAGATGAGATGTAAGCGACACTGGCCTAAAGTTTTTTGGCCTCGGATCGATTTCCTCCTTTATATATTGAGACTATGTTCGCGCTCTTCAGGATGCCCGGTATTTCTCCCGTGTCTAGTGATCGTCTCCATCTCCAATATAGGGGCTCAGCGATTACATTCTTGCAGTTTTTGATCAGCGTGGCATTCCATTTGTCCGGTCCTTCCGCTGAGTGTGCTTTTAGTTTCCCTATAGCTTGTGTAATATCATCCGTCGTAAAGTCGAAGTCCGTCATACTTTCCCCTTGTAGTTCTTCTTCAGAGAACGCCTTTCTATCGCATATCAGTTTGTCAGTTTTTGGGATACTGAAAGGTGATTCGTACTGAGCTCTTAATATTTCAGATACTTCTGTTAGATCATCAGATAAAGTACTGTCTTCGTTTTTCAAAACTCCGATAGTCGTATGGTTTTTCGACTTCCTTTTTGCAAAATTATAGAAGTACTTTGAGTTAAGCTTTATCGCTTCTATAGCGTCGTCGTCTTCTTTTTCTGTATGCTTCTCAATTAGTTCCTGTATGACGCAATCAATACTCTGCAGTTTATCATTTAATATACAGTGTTGGGCACTAAAGCGTTAATCCGACAACAGTTAATTAACGAAGTTAACTTTTTTTAACGGACTATTAACGGAAGTTAATTTCCATTTATCGTTATCGGACCAGTTAACTTCCGATAACTCTATATTTAGTCTGTTAAAGTCCGTTAACACGTTAACCGCCATAACTTCAGTCTGCCAATTCCGTCCTCTGCCGCAGTGGAACGGCTCTTCTCTCTCGGCAAGGACATCCTGAGGCCCAAGAGGTCAAGACTGGCAGTTGGGCCTAACTTTGAGAAGTTGGTCTTTCTGAAGGGCAACCAGCACATTGTGTCATAGTCTTTAATAAATGTGCCTAAAATTTAATTTTACCTTTCAGTTCCCGCCATAATAATTCTCTGGTAAATTAAAATTTAGTTAATGGTTAGTGGTTACAAGGGTTTCAAAACATGTAATCAGTACATTTTTTATTAAAAATAAAAAAAAAGTTATTAAGCAAAAAAGTTGCAAAACTTGATAAAAATACAGTTAAATACCTATTTATTTTTGGATTTTGCATAAATAAACATTTTCTATGGGTTTTAAAGCTTTTTTCCTTGATTTTTTAAATGTTTGTAAATAAATAGTTATCGTTAACGGATTATCGTTAACTTCCGTTAACTTTGTAGTAAAATTATCGGATTATCGTTATCGGAGTTAAAAATTGGGGTTAACGGATTATCGTTATCGAAGTTAACTTTTTGGTTAACGGTGCCCACCACTATATATATATATATATATATATATATATATATATATATATATATATATACGTACAGTATATATATATATATATATATATTTTTTTTTTAATTGGGGTTGTTGTTTCCGCCGTTTTAAGACTATATTTTTTCAGGGATGGCAAATTGATATACCTATGGTATAGACATAATTGAAGTTATATGTGTACGAGTATGTATAGGAATAAATTCTTTAGGTATAAGTACAGAAATTAGAAGCGCGGTCTAATTGGACCCATCTATGCAGTATGATTTGATTCGTCTATGCAGTCTAGGGTTAAACTGATGCATTGTAGATATGGAAACTAGACCTAGGTAGGCTTTTTTGTTTTAAGCTATAGGTCTATAATTTTTTTCAGAGGCATCAATGTAGATATAGAAATAAAAAAATTAAGGAAGTATAAATATAGAAAGGAACTTCTGATGCCGTCCCTGATTATATGGTAATCGCGTGTACAAATTACTGTAGTGAGTGCGGATATGTATAAATACCTTTGAAAGTTGGTTGAAATATTTACAAATATTTAACATAGTCTCTATTCTTAAAAGTTCACAGTAAGTAGGCTATACTTGCTAAAACTTATTTATCGAGTTACCATATCACAAAATATGTGCATGTATCACCGCTCAGGGAGTCAAACGTTGATAGAAACGGTAAACATATTCACTTCCACAAATGTAGTATCTTTTTTTTAAGTCTTGAAAAATGTTAGTCCCCAATTTTACATTAATAGAACAAAGTAGAATAGTAGTCTCTAAATAGTATGTACGAAGTAACTAATCAATAGAAAATGTACGAAAGTTAAAGCAATATTTCATCATGTATTCAGTGGGTTAGACGTTTGGTGCCTGTATGCGGTAGTAGTTTCATCCAATCGTATTAGTGATTAATAAATGCCCCAAACAGTGGGGTAGCCATACCAGTGCACTAAAACAGATTGACTTCAGTTTTATTATGCATTACCTTAAATACCAATTTCTTGCTTGGTTTATGGAAGTACAATTCAAATGTGCCAGTAACCTTCAGTAAACCAAAGTTTAATGCAAGTGTGTGGCCTTATGCGGTTACAGTGTTCAGATTGTAACTATATCCACAATTTTGTGTTAAAGTATTATGTTGCTTTTAAAAAATGTGAGAAAATGTTAAGATGATAGAAACACTGCTTACATCTCATATTTTTTACTTTTAAAATTCACGAAGAAGCTATGGCATTTGCTTCATTATTTTTTAATTTTTGTTTGTTATTTCAGGTTTCTTGCATCTACTCTCACAACTCACAAAAGTCGGAGACATTTCAAGAGAAAAGTTTGAAGGTAAAATATTGAATTTAAAATTCCAAAGAAAAAGACTAATTTACTATTCTTGCACATCTGGAATCATTTTCCCTTCAGTGTTTTCTTCTATACTTGAATTGGACCTTCCTCGTCAGTACTGGAATATGGCCTCTTGGTTTAACCTGAATTTTTCGCTTTAAACATCTTTTACTTAAAAACTTGAAAGTTCAGTTACTGCGCATGGAAGTAAGGTATCGGGACAGGTCGTGATAGATCTATGTAACTAAATTTTGAACTTATTTCATTTCATTTTGACTTTAGAAATAAGCAGCTCCAAGAGGTATTTCAGAAAGGAGATCATCTTGGAGCCCAAGTTAGTAAAATTAGTAATATTCTCGTCATAAATCAAATGCTGTGCAGTATGTGTGTCAGAAATGGCCAGTATACAGTATATTCGTTTAGTTAATGAGTGAGTTCTTTACACTCAACTTTGTCATTACACATTTGGCACCTCAGATTTTTTTTCTTTTTCAGCTTAACGATTTGAGGAAAAAATATTTATAATGAGCAAACTTTTTTAAAGCTGGAATTTCAGTCCAGACTCATTATCTCATAATTATATCATAAAACTAGATTTACAGTATAAACCATGTATATTGGTTAGTATCGCTGACTACGAATCCACCGGCGACGGCAGGCGGCGCGCAGCTCACCCAGCTGTTCATCCTTTCATACAATAAAAAGGTTGGTAGATAAATGGGTTAAGGCGCTGGGCTGCTGTTGCTGATCGTGAGGTCCTGTCCGGGCGAGGACTTTGTAGTTTCCGACCACCCGTGGTGGGTCGTAGTTCGGATTTGACATTAAGTTATAGGTTCTGAGGTGGATCACTAAGCTTGACCTTTGTCAGAATGAACGATCCGGGCGGAGGCAAAGTCAAGGTTTACGGGGAAGGTAATCATTTCTTGGGCATGTAACTAAGCTGTTATGCTTGTGAGGTTAGCTTTCATTTAAATTCCTTACAAAATGAACTATAGTAGATATATACAAACAAACAAACACTTTATTTCAGACTTAACAGGTACAAACATTATACAAGTGGTCAATAGAAGATTAAGAGATAGTCGTCTGGAGCACAGACTAAGTAGGCTAGTGAATCACTGTGCATAATGAACATACAGTTGCCTACGCCAATGCGTCCAGATTTGAGATTTATAAAGTATATCGGAGACCAGTCCACTAACCATGGCTTCCATTATCTTATTGACTGACTCACCAAGTCTAGTGATAAATCTAAATACAAAATTGCGAATGACTGGCACAGTTAGGCACCTTATTGACTACAAAGAGCATACTGGCACTAGAAGGAGCACCATTTATAAATCTTGGAGTTCTTAATAAACTCCTAAAAATGTTACTATATGCAACATATAATTTTCTCAAATTATACATCCTGTAGTTCCACCACAAATGAGCTGTATACATTGGAGTACAAAAAGTTTTGAACAAAATCAACTTAACATCTAATGTACATTGTACACATATGAAATTTTCTAACCAAAGTATTTCCCTGAGCATATAATTGTCTACATTGCCTAAGAATATCACAGTTATCTGAAAAACTATCAGTTAGTATGTGGCCAAGATACCTAGTCTGAGTTACTTTTGACAGCACCATACCATTCAATTGAAATTCAGGAAATTTTATATATTTGTAGGCCTTAGTCCTCATATAATCATAACATGACTTTTAGCAGGATTATATTTTATGTCGTTATCCTTCCCATACCTTTCACACACCTTCAGAAGTGTGCTGAGCCCTTTTACAGATGGAGAAATAAGAACTAGATCATCTGCATCTATCAGATGATTAAAAGTCATTGTACCAATATAGCAGCCTATTTTACATGTGTTCAGCACAACAGATAGAATATCCACATAAACATTGAATAAGTAGGGAGATAATATCCCTCCCTGCCTGAACCATCGGTCACAGAGAATGGCTCTGAATTAACCCCACCCCATCTTACAATCATTGTCTGGCGATTATACCAGAATATTAATATACGGACCAAGTAACCAGGTACATTACGATTTACAAGTTTCATGAAAATTTGTCATGATTAACACGATCAAATGCCTTAGAGGCATCCAGGAAACACAAAAATACATTAGCATCTAGAGTTTGGTATTTACAGACCATTTCCGTCAAGGCATACACACACACACACATCAGTACTGTATTTCGTTTTGAAACCAAATTGGTTATCACTAGTATACAGGTAACATTCAAGTCTATTAATGAGTATATATTCAAACACCTTAGACATAATACTGGCCAAGGCTATTGGCCTATAGCTATCTTTACTGTTGATTTTACCCTTTTCATCTTTTAGTACGGGCACCAAAACAACGGATAACATTGTATCCGGCAAAACACCATGTATCAGTAAACCTGTAAAGCACAAATCTAACAGAAACACTAATCTATCACTACTAAATTTCAGATGCTCAGCAGAAATACCATCAATACCACATGATTTGTTACAATCTAAACATTTTAGGGCCTGTTTAGTCTCAAATACACTAACTCTTATATCTGGACTCTTGGTAGCATCACAATTAACATTATTGTTTTTATGCACAGAGTTGAATAACTCACTGTAGTGTTCCTTCCATAATTTGACTATATTCTCAGTCCCAGTTACATTTTCAATATTAGCAGGAAGAGACATTGCACTATTATTCATCGTTTTTAATTCTTCCCAAAAGTTTCTTGGATTCTTACTGGCTAGCTTTCTAGCCAGAGCATCCCTGCTTAACTCATCCTCATGATTTTTTATATACCTTAATGGATACTTGAACCTGGCATTAACCCTCTGTTTTTGTTGTAATACAGGGACTTGCCTTGGCTTCCCTTGTTCACACCATATTAAAAAAGCATCTCTGGATGCATTATGAAGTTCAGCCACATAATCGCTCCAGCCAGGTCTACATGTATAATTTTTTCTCCTAAAGGTATTTATAGCGAAGTTGCAGATATAATTCTAGTTCAGAGGGACTGATAGACCTTTTTCACAGACACTGAAGCAACTTTTCTGGTTTTCAACGGTTTTGAAGATTTCTCACCTTCACAATTTGCATGTAACAAATTGAAGTACCAGTAATCGTGCCCGTTTTCGAGAAAATGTTACCTCTATCTACTTTTTTAATATTCGTCCGTTAAATCGTGTATAACTTAGTAAAACTGTTTTCTGAGAAATCACAGAATGTGCAGCTGTGGAACTTTCAAACTCTATCGTACAGGGCCTACAGGCAAAGCTGTTCTTTGAGCTACCTCATGTACTGTAGGCATTGTACACTTGATCTTCAATGAAATTCTTCTTGGATAGGTTAATTATGGTATTTTAAAAAGAGAGAACCGCGACTATTTTTAAGTACATTCTGTGTGTGTGTGTGCGCGCGCGTTTTTTTTTTGTAGGGGGGGGGGCGGTATTTAACTTTCTTCGTAACAGCATAGGTAATATGACAGAGGGGATCTACAGTTTTACGTGGGAATCCAAACCATGGGTCGCTACATCATCTGGGCTTTTAGGCAATCACCCATCCAGCTACTACCTAGACCCACTGCCACTTAAGTTCGCTGATAATTGGGAAACGGTGTCGTGACAATGGTCACGACATAGCCAACTGCCTGCTATAAATAACCGGTAAATATGCAGCAAATAGCCACACCTCGACTTTTGGTACGAAAGTTAGTTATTAGGGTGTGTTTTCATGTGCTTTCCTCAGAAATGCCACTCATTCGCCCCGCATTTAATTGAAAGTACGAAAAAAATCGTTTTTTTTTTTTTTTTAAGTTTTTTTTCAAGTAAACACGGGGCAAATGAGTAGCATTTCTGAATAAAGCACATGAAAACACACCGTAATAACTAAATTTCGCTACCGTTATTGCTAACCTAACCTAAATGAAGAGATTTCGAAAAAAAAAATCATTAAACTAACGAAAATATCATGACTTAACCTAACCAATCGTCAAGGGCATTCAGTTGACCTAACCGGGCATTCAGTTGACCTAACTGGGTATTCAGTTGACCTAACTGGGTATTCAGTTGACCTAACCAGGCATTCAATTGACCTAACTTTGATATACTGTACCTAACCAATCATCATACTACCGAATGCTAACATAAAAAATTATGAACTCGAGGTGGGACTATTTTGCGGCACTAACTGTAGGTATTGCTCATAGTAGGATTGGGAAAAATGTTTTCGGAGGAAAACGCTTACGAAAGCTAGCTTAACACTTGCCGGAATGTGTGACTTCGCTAGCCACGTGCCCTTGAAGAGAGATATTGAGCCCGTAAACTTGCACGGAAACAAACTCTTCTGCTTGTTTTTTGGAAATTTGCGTTTACACACGAAAACTTCTCGGTCACTACGGAAATAAAGGGGCTGGGAACACACTGGACAGTTTCGCTACGGGGAACGACACCGTGTTTTTGAAAAATGTGAACCGCTCGTGAATCGTCTCCTAAAATTTTCAACACTTCAACGTAGCCTAAGCCACAACTTTCACAAATCTCACTGCACATGTTTATGCGACAAAAATTTTAAAAGAAAGACTTCAGCTGTATCAAAGGCCGAGGTTTTTCCGTGACTAAACGGTCGGGGAAAAAAACTTGATAAGTTCTTTAAAATTCCTAATTAGCTGTCATTGGTTCATTAAGGCGGCGTTGTTTTTGAGTGTTTAATAGCCTACTATTGGTTAAAAAAAGGTGCACTGTGATTGGTCGTCCACACATTTCCAGAAAATTGTCAGAGCGAGGATGTCTTATGCCTGCTGGCAGGTCGCAGAAAAAAAATGGTTAAAACTTAAAAAATCAATAACTTCTTTAATTTTGAATTGCGGGGCGTCTGGCTTTCAACAAATTTATTCTATTGCTGTATACTACTGAATGCTAACATCAAAAATTATGAACTCGAGGTGGGACTATTTGCTGCATATTAACCAAATAACCTTAATATAAAAAGGGCTACGTTGTGTCCACGTCGTAACTCCGCTTTCCGTTAGATCAGCGAGATTAAGCAACGTTGGGTATGATCAGTAGTTGGATGGAGGACCGTCTTCTGCGTTCAGATGATATAGCAACCCTTAGCTAGTTCGAATCCCACGTTAAGCTACAGGTCCTTTCCGTCACATGACCTTTGCCGTTCCAAAGTAGATTAAACTACTACAAATCTTATTATTTAATAGCTATAAAAAGTAGGAAGCGGTGTATTCTCATTAATATTCAACAACTTCATGAAATTTAGCTCTCATTGAGTTTATAACTAACAACGTTCTAAATAGGCATGACAATATAAATAGTACTTGTAATCTTTAATCTAAGTTCTCAAAGTAAATATGAAAGAAATTGCGGAGACTGACTTTCAGGTCCAGAATAAATTGACAACATACACGATGCCGATTCACGCAAGTCGGCCTTTGAATTAGCTTTAAATACTTCCTAATGAGGACCAGTCGTCTCATTTTATTCTTTATCCGCATTTTACCCATTATCCACATTTTATCTGCAACCCTATTTCCTACACTAAATGAAGTGGGTGCAGCGTTTATGAATTATACCAAGAACGTCTAATAATCCCAATGCATACACTTATAGCGTCTTTATTTAAGAGAATTTCGTTCTTCAGCATCGATTTCACAAGAGTAAACAAAAAATGACGTAGTTATAGCCTAGAAAACTTGATAATTGTTAACATATTTATAGAAATAATTAGAATACCTTGCATAGAGAAGAGCAAACACTTATCTTCCGATACTTTTGTTCCTACGAAGGACTTTCCTTCCATTCATCTTTCGTCTTTCTCTCCTTCCTGAGAAATTCCTTGTTTTACTTTCAAAAGTGAAAGTAAACTCGTTTTCACACTCAAAGTACCGTGCAGTATTTAAAACTGTAAATGAATCCCTTTCTATAACATGTAACGATAAAGGAGACACTGTTGAGTCGTTGTATTCATTCATGGATAAAAAGACTTTAATATCTGCATTAGTAACTCTTCCCTTATACTCGAATCACATCCGATTGGATCTCGACAAAAGGGTCTCTCAATAATCCAAAACATAATTTTTTTAAATCTTTTATATAGGCTTTTCGACCGTGATTTATTGCTTATTACACTCATTATATATAAAAGTAAACATGAAGTGTACAAAATTGCTTTAAAATGAAGTAGCTTCAGCCTTTGTAAACGTGATTAATATTTGTAACACACACACACACACACACATATATTGGATGGAGCAGAAATAGGGACACTGAAAACAACTGAAAAGAAACTCCTGGAAAGTTTTGTAATGTGGATTTGGAGAAAAATGCTACAGATAAGCTGGAGGGAACACCAAAGTAATGAGGAAGTACTGTATTGCAACAGGTGAGGGAGGAAAGAGAACTCATTAAGGTGATAAGAGAAAGACAGAAGAAATGGATCGGACATGTGTTGAGGGGAGAAGGATTGTTGAAGGAGGTGATAGAGGATAGATATGAAGGTAGAAGGCCGAGGGGAAGGAAAAGGAAAGCAATGCTGGATGATTTGAAGGCAAGCAGGAGTTACCATGAGATGAAAAGGATAGCTCACGTGGCAGGACACATGAGTTGGACCTGCCTGATGGGCAGAACACGATGGATGGATATATATATATATATATATATATATATATATATATATTATATATATATATATAATATACTGTGTACACACACACACACACACATATATATATATATATATATACAGGGTGGGCCAAAAGTCTGGATCCATAGGAAAATATTTATTTTAATAGATAAATTACAACAAATGGTAAATACTTAAAATGAATATCAACTTTAACTCGTAAATGCGTATCCGTGATACTGTACAGTAGTTCGTACTCCAGTATAAATACTCAAATACTTTTTTATTTCAGCCCAGAAATGGCTTCGAATCTAACAACAGAAGACCGGGTAGAACTTGTGCTCATGTACGCAAGACAGGGCGCTACACACACAGAAGTTGCTACCGAATTCAATAGAAATCATCCTGATAAGCATCCAGTAACACATGCGACTGTTGGCAAGTTGTTTAAACGTTTCAAAGAAACAGGAAGTGTACATGCTCGACGGCGTTCTGGTCGTCCAAAAACTGCAACTGATGAAAATACCTCTGCAATGGTATGTGAAACTTTAACGAATAGTTCAGTAAAGTCAACAAGAAGATTATCAAATGAAACACGCATCTCGAGAACGTCAATTCGAAGAATTATTAAAAATCATAAATTCCATCCCTAAGTGTCTCGATGTCAGAGGCCGCCAATTTGAGCATTTGTTATAATTTGTTGTTTATACTGGAGTACGAACCACTGTACAGTATCACGGATACGCATTTACGAGTTAAAGTTGATATTCATTTTAAGTATTTACCATTTGTTGTAATTTATGTATTAAAATAAATATTTCCTATGGATCCAGACTTTCGGCCCACCCTGTATATATATACAGTACTGGCCAAATTATTAGGAATTTTTTTAAAATTTCATTTTTTGGTATAAAATGTTAAATTAAACCAATTTTAAACGTTGAAAAGTTATTTATTTCTACACAAGAATACATGGTCATTATTTAGCAATAGTTTAGTACTTAGTTTGACCCACCTTAGCTGCCATAATGGCTGCGACACGCTTCGGCATGCCATGAATCAATTTTTTGCATAATTCTTTAGTCGAACGAAGCGTGTTTGTTCGTCAGTTGTCGTTTGGTTGTCGTGCGATGCGGGTGTGTTTCTCTTTCTTTTACGTGTCATTGTAACTACCGTTTAATTTAAATAGTGTATTTACCCAATTTCGGCAATTATTTGTTAGTTTTTAAGTGAATTTGAAAATGGGGCGAAAGAATGACTTGAGTCCACGGAAAATTGGGCAAATACAGGTTTTATTAACTTCTTCTACATTTAAACAAAAGGAAATCGCTGCCAAACTCCATGTTTCACCACAGTCAGTACTTCGTATTAAGAAAAAATGGTATTTGGAGAAAATGTAGGCCCCAAAAGGGTTGGAAGATGCGGCAGAAAAAGGGTAACGACTCCAAGAACTGATAGACAGATTGCAATTTTGTCTCTTAGAAATAGAAGAGCTACTTGCAAAAACATTTCCAGTAGTCTAGCGGCTGATGGCATCAATATTAGTCGTAGAACAGTCAACAGGAGGCTTCTAACTGCCGGCTTCAAAGCCTACCGCCCAAGAAGAAGCCCAGGCTCACTGAGGCTATGAAGAAGGCACGTTTTGCATGGGCAAAGGAACACATTAACTGGACTAGTGAGGATTGGGAACAGGTAAGAATAATATTTAACATTAAATAGAATGTTAATACAGTAAATACAGTATGCATAGAAGTGTATTTACAGTACGTGATAAAACTGCAGTAAAAATATCTGTAAAGCAGCAAGTCATACTGTACTTCGTTTTAGCTGTACTTCATACGCTATGCACTGACTCTTTCACAGGGCTTTCTTTGATTGCAGGTGGTGTTCTCCGATGAGTCAACGATTGCCGTGCTTGACGATCGTGTTCAAAGTGTAAGAAGGAGGCCTGGAGAAGAATTTTTGCCTGAGTGTCTGATGAAAACGGTGAAATTTCCACAAAAGATCATGGTTTTGGGAGCAATTTCTGTGCATGGAACTAGTCGTTTGAGCATTGTTGAGGGGAATATGAACCAAGTCAAGTATATAGAAGTACTAAGAAGACGTCTACTGCCTCAAATAAGGGAATGGTATGGTAATAGACGTTGGATTTTTCAACAAGACTCAGCTCCATGCCACACGGCAAAGTCGGTTAAAAAATGGTGTCATGAAAATAGTGTTCGGTTGCTCCCATGGGCTGGAAATTCTCCAGACATGAACCCAATCGAAAGTTTATGGTGTATTTTAAAGGACGTAATCCATGAAACGCCGATAACAACAAAACACCAACTCATAGAGCGACTTATTCAAGTCTGGTTTCACTCTACACGTATTAAGGAATTATGCAAAAAATTGATTCATGGCATGCCGAAGCGTGTCGCAGCCATAAGGCAGCTAAGGGGGGTCAAACTAAGTACTAAACTATTGCTAAATAATGACCATGTATTCTTGTGTAGAAATAAATAACTTTTCAACGTTTAAAATTGGTTTAATTTAACATTTTATACCAAAAAATGAAATTTTAAAAAATTCCTAATAATTTGGCCAGTACTGTATATATATATATATATATATATATATATATATAAATCCTGTGATCACAAATTGCATTAATCTTTACAAGAATCGAATGTTAAATATCTTCCCCCTACTTTAACTGTATAAAGATGTAAGGACTTTATTTCGTTTTAATATACCATATCGCCTATCAAAGTGGGGATACACTTGTGCTGTAAGGAGGTGTGGCCTAGTGTTATCCCGGTTTTGGTATCCTATGATACACCCAACACGGAATTAGCATTCTAATATTTTATTTAAAATGGAAAGCAAAAATTAGACGTGGATTATTTAATTTTTATATGATACATTAGTTTTTCGAAAGATCATTTTTCGTTGTTTAAATGAAAATATAGCAATAAAATTAGTCGATGATTGTCTAGTGTGTGTGTGTGTGTGTGTGTGACGTGATAAAATTCTGCTATTCAGAAACTGGAAAATCGAATTTTCAAAAATTATTAACGTTTTTCATCATTAATATCATTAACTTGTGTTTATAGATCAAGTTATAAACACACAATGAAAGTTATACTCTGAATAATTAATATAAAAGTCTCCATATTTGTCACAATGTCAACTTGAGAAGCACGACTGCGTATGCTGTTGACATTTAATAAATACAGTATGCGAAAGAAACGAGGAACATTGTTAGGTATTCCTCTATCAAGCGGGTGAAAAGTTTTGTTGATAAATTAGAGAAACTTGTATTGCGATCGACGTGTTACTCCTAAAAAGTTTCTAATAAATAATTAATATCTTCCATAAAACTCTAATATTTAATACAAATTGCCAGTGAGGACTAACCCCGACCTTTTTTTTCAGAACGCTTTAACTTCATGAAGAACTGTCCTGATCATTATTACGTCACGGTGATCGAGGATGTTACCAAGGGAAAGGTAATCGCTTCAGCCACCCTCTCCGTAGAAATTAAATTTATCCGTGGATGCGCAAAGGTGAGTGCGCAGAAAACAAAGGAAAGCGCTACAGATAGGTTTACTGGAGGTTTACTTCATTGGCTAACAGTTTACAGCTTTCCCCCTTGTTAAAAAAACTTAACCTAACTCACACAGTTGGTAGACTGTTAGTGCTTAGTTGATTGTTTTTGTAAACTTGCAATTTTCTTGATAGTTTGGATGATATGAGAGTTTGCTCTTCATTTTTAAGGGCATTAATCATTTGCAAATATATTTTGAGCTCTTCTGTTCGTCCAGTTAACATATTTAATCATAATGAAAAACAACTCGTAGCTTAAGTTCTTTTGTGGAGAAAGATATGATGTGAGTCATATCATCGTGCTCAGTCTCTACATTTGGTTTTAATCAGCTGACGAAACAGACGGAGTAGTTTTTGAATTCATTGTTCACCACCTATCAGAAACGAGTCATAGTGTTCAGTTCCAAAATTAAGTTAAAATAAAATGTACACATGTATATTTGATTCATGAGGTGTTTGGGGTTCGTATTATTTGCTTATAAACTTAAACCAAAACTGTGTTGAAAATATTGGCCTAATGGTTGGAATAACATTTCTGTATGACCAAAGTTTTGAAGTAGTCTAATCTCAGCGGTAGGATGTTTATCTGAAGATTCAAGGATCAAATTCTGCAAAACCACAATTTGTTTAGGTCGAAGTAATAAAACCTGATGTTTAGATTGTCTCATTCCTTTCAAACTGTTTATTTTAAAGTTTCTGTAATCGCTGCTTTCATTAATTTCAAGATATTCTAATCACCGATATCATAATTTGTTTACATTTCTTCAACCTCTTCGTCACCTGAAGAAATGTAAAAGTAATTTCTTTTTCTTCGTCAGAGAGCTCGTCTGGAAGATGTCGTAGTGGATGATTCTTACAGAGGAAAACAATTAGGAAAGTTGTAAGTTGTTTATCTTCATGATTCATTTGATTACAGATGATTTACACTAAATATTTATAAGGATAGGGGCAGTGGCGTAGCTTGGGGGGGCAGGGGGGAGACTGCCACCCCTAATCGGAAAAATATCTGGTCCAGTCGGAAATCCAGGACCGGTTGTAAAAAAATGTTGGCAATGAGAGAGAGACAGAGAGAGAGGATTTTCTGACTACTCATGTTTCAAGTGCTGGTGTTGAAAGATCGTTTAGTTGGATGAAACTAATCAAATCTTATCAGAAGACGTCTTTCAAACTTAGCTATTCTGAGTATTGAACGAGAATATGCACAACAGTTTCTGAACTATGATAGTCATTGACACTTTTGCCAAGATGAAACAGCGGCGCATGGTTATTGTCTGAAATAAACTTACATAATATAGTACAGTAGTCTAATTTCTATGATCCATATGTTTTGCTTCTGCCTATCTTAATAATAAATAACCTTCTGCCTGTCATATAGTCCTATGACAAATTAGAAATAAATCGATATTCCTTTTTATTACAAATTTATATTTCTAAATTTTGAGTTTTAGATTATGTAAATCGTTGTCGTGTCCAGTCGGAAATCTATAAACCTTTTGTGTCCCCTGCAGAAAGACCACGCTACGCCACTGGATAGGGAATAAGTAATATCAGGTTTTGACCCTACAAGATGACTCTAATACTGTTCAAAATGCATTCGGATATTTATAAAATGAAAGTGTGATGTTGTATTTAAGGAATCTTTTATCACAAGCTTAACAGTCTGTTTTCAAAGGTTTCGTCACGTGAAATTAATGTTCGCTAATAAGTTTAAATGACTGCACTCATTGTTTATAGAAATTATATTTTATTTAATCATTCGTTTATTACAGAATAGTAACCACCATCCTTCTCTTGGGGAAGGCAGTCGGATGCTACAAGATTGGCCTCGATTGCAAAGACTCCATCAGGCATTTCTACGAATCTGTAGGTTTCAAGGGAGAAGCGGGAAATGACAAGACATTAGTAATCAGGTACTGACACCAGCACCACCAGGAGTCTTTCTTCAGCGTCCTGAAGAGTTTCTCAAATTTAACTGGAAGTTGGAAGAGCTTAAGTGGTGTGTTTTCATCGTTAAATGGAAGCAATTTATTTCGATCGCTGTCCTCTTCCAACTACCATTTGACCTCATTCCATTGTCATAAATTCATTCATTTCACAGACATTTGAACGAATACGCGAGTCTACAATTTAGAGATACAAAATTTTCGTTCAAATTCTTTTATATACGTACGCATAACCTACCTTATATTTTATGATATTACATTAAATATTGAATTAAAGAAAGGTAAAACCCGACAAAAGAAAAACAGTATCAAAGATTGTGAACTTAGCTTGACGATGTTACCATTGTCCTCATCTGTAGTTTGGAGGACACCCATTGATAATACTTTAAATATTCGAACAAATGTGATTGTGTTAAGTTTGTGTTGGAGATATATATATATATATTATATATATATATAGTATACTTTATAGATTGATATAACCTTTCCTTTTAACCTTTCAAATGTTCCGTGCGATGATTCCTCATTTCACGAAGGTCAAGCTTATTGCCCCTCCTCTCGAGTTAGCCTGGTGAAGTAATGAGTTGGTTTCTTGTACTCTCCACCTCACATAGTCAGTCGTCTAATCTTTTTTTGAAGATGTCCACCGCAACACCACTCGTGTTCCTTAGGTCTTTGGGCAGCTGATTAAACAGTCTTGGTCCTCTCACAACAAAACTATTTTCTTTCAAGGTTATATATATATATATATATATATATATATACACAAGCAAGGAACCACAGGGAAATGGAAAATAAAACACGACGTTCAAGCGCTTTCGTGATATAATTCACATCTTGTCCCTGAAGATGTAAATTATATCAAGAAAGCGCTTGGACTTCGTGTTTTATTTTCCGTGTCCCTGTGGTTCCTTGCTTATTAAAAAGATCACGTGCTGTTTGTGAATTGTATATATATATATATATATATATATATAGTATCAGTGTCTATAAAGTAGAGAATTATGATAAATTAAGGTATGACTTTAAAAAGAACACAAAGAATAGGGGAAAATTGGTTCTTTAAGAGTACTTCAGGTTTAATTTCATGTCTCTTTGGTTAAATTAAAAAATACTCCCAAGTAATTGGTTTATCTTTGTTCTTTTGTTTTTTTTTAAGATAATCTGTTCATTTGTTTAATTGTGTATGATCTTTAATTAAGGGTATAGTGTATAATACTGTATATCATTCATAATTGATGTCAATAATTTGTTTTAATGTCCAGTACTACTCATTGCTTTAAAATGAAATGGACTTTCTTCGAATTTTATATAACAAAAAAAAAAATTCAATACTTCATTTGTAAAAATTTGTCGAGTATGCATGGATGGATGTATTTTTAACTAATATAACCCATACTGTTATTTGTAAACCGCCTTCAGCAAATGGACGCGTTTTATCAGCTACGTGCAATATATTTAAAAATATGTTTATTTCGTGAAATTGTTTTAAAGTTACTGAAATCGTTAGTGTAAATGTTAATTTTTTTTATTATGGCTCTAAAACTGTTTCCCAACCGGGTGCCACGAAATTTCGTGAAAATGACAGAGTAGTAATTGAAAACTCGAAAGTTACTAAAGATATGGACATTTTGTATGAAACAAAACATTCCCAATTTATTACTTAGTTTGAAGTTACATAGTGTTACGGGGTGAGGGGGATGTTGAACAGTGGGAGACTAAGATCCTCTGGGGCGCCATGAAAAAAGAACAGATGGTATTAGGGTGCCTTGAGAGGGGAAAGGTTGGGAATCACTGCTCTAAAACGTAGTTTAAAAAATAATTAATTTTTTTGCAGCTATTCATTGTTTTTAAGTCTTCGAAACTTTTGTAAATAAAGATATTCTAATGTCTGTGATAAAATATTTTTTTGTTCATTTGAATAAATTTTATATGATTTTAATTCTCCATTTTTCGAATA
The DNA here is from genome assembly GCA_023014485.1 of Bathynomus jamesi. Classification (NCBI taxonomy): domain Eukaryota; kingdom Metazoa; phylum Arthropoda; class Malacostraca; order Isopoda; family Cirolanidae; genus Bathynomus; species Bathynomus jamesi. The sequence goes on along the minus strand of JAJOZX010000138.1, from coordinate 1,184,655 downwards.
ACCCACCACTCTATAGACGTCTGGAAACTAGTGAAAATTGATTTATATATTACAATTTAAACCATAAGGAAGGCTATAACTTTAATTTTGTAGGAAACTTTTTTTTAACTTTTTTCAGGAAGCTCGTTGAGGGTATAAATTTTAATTGGAAAACGTTTTTGAACTGGTATCGTATTTGTCTGTTTGGTGCGTTCATTTCTAAAAATTTGGATTTTTAAAACGACTTATTTTGGTTGTTGTTGTTGGCAGAGCTGGGCACTTGCGGCATATTTTGCGGTACTGCGGTACTACCGCAAACCGGTACTGCATAACGCAGTACCGCAAAGGATCGCTGAAAGTACCGCAGTACCGCTACCGCATTCAAATTTCCGCGTACCGGTTTGGTACCGGTTTGCAGAGCTGGGCACTTGCGGCATATTTTGCGGTACTGCGGTACTACCGTACTACCAAACCGGTACCAAACCGGTACGCGGAAATTTGAATGCGGTAGCGGTACTGCGGTACTTTCAGCGATCCTTTGCGTTGCGTATGCGGTTCCGGTTTGCGGTAGTACCGCAGTACCGCAAAATATGCCGCAAGTGCCCAGCTCTGCCGGTTTGGTAGTGCGGTAGTACCGCAGTACCGCAGTACCGAAAAATATGCCGCAAGTGCCCAGCTCTGGTTGTTGGTTAGCCGATCAGCCCACCCTGATCGAGCAAGCCGGCGCGGCGGCACGCGGGTAACCAATCGCCCTTCCGAAGTGGACCAAAGGTTCAGCGCACTAGTGATGTTGTGTGTCCGTTGTTGTGCTAGAGCGGTACAGTCTGTCATAATGTGTTCAATTGTTTGTGGTGTGTCCTGACACAGGTAGCAGGTGTCGTCTGTGGAGTTTTTCTAGTCTGTGTTTATATGTCTGTAAGTTTGGGTGATGTCCACATCGGAATCGTGCTAAGTTAACTCGATCCGATCTGCTCAGGCTGGTCTCTGACCTGTCAATGGGTGGCGGCTTCGCACCTAGGACCGCATTCGGACCGAGTCGTGTCAGTGCTTTGTGTGTTAGGTGTGTGTGTGTGTGTATGTGTCTTCTGTACTGTGTGATGTCTGTGGGGCGTGGTATGGAATGGAGTATTTGGTTATAACAATGTCTCTCTGGTGTTACCTTAATGGTACGAGGTGTCAGTGCATGATTGTACATGTAGTGGCAAGGGTGTTGCGGGTTAGTTGTCGCTGCTGCCATGAATTGTGTTCCCCTCATATCTAAATGTTCCCTAACTTTCAGTATTTTTGTTTCTGTGTGCAGGCGTTCTATTGGTGTTGAGTACATCTTGTAATGATACCTACAAAGTGCGTTGTTTTGTATTGTCTGTAAGGTGTTTGTGTTTGAGATAATGGGGACCCAGCATGGGCTAGCATAGTCCATAACTGAGCGAATATATTGTTTGTATATGAGTGATGTTGTTTCCTGCTGGTGTCCAAAGTTTGTGCCTGTTAGTACCCTAAGTGTGTTAAGTCTTGACGTACATTTGTTTTAATGTCCTGAATGTGGTTTGCAAAAGATAATGATGTGTTGTATGTGACACCAAGTATTTTGGTCTGTGAGTGTGTGGACTGTTGATGTGTTTAGTGTAATCTGTGGATTACCTGGTGTTCTTTTGTGTTGCTTGTAAGCAAGTGATGGTTGATTTTGTGGGCGCTACTTTGAGTCTATTGTGTATGAGCCAGTCTTGTATACTGTTTATGTATGTTTGTAGGTTATTGTAGTGTGTCGATGTTGTTGTGGGTGGATGTTAGTGATGTCATCTGCATATGATGATAAGGTAAGCTTGTTATCTATGGGTGTTCGAATGTCATGCATGTATAAGTTTGAAGAGTGTTGGTGAGAGAACAGAGCCTTGAGGAACCCCATTCGGAAAAAGCTTGTTTTTGGATGACTTGCCATTAAATGTGACATGTGAGTATCTTCCTGAAAGATAGTTGCTCAGCCACCTTTTGGTGTTATTGTGCATGTTTGTATTGAGTATTTTGTTTATGAGAGGGAAGCGTGGGATAGCATCAAATGCTTTACTAATGTCTATTGTTGTTAATAGTGTACTAGGGTGTGTCAATTTAGCATTTTTATGTGCTAAATCGAAATATGGCTTTAAAATCCAGATTTGACCACTCTTAGCTACTTATATTTGAAGTTGAAGTTTACGAAAAATCAGCAATTTTTGCAAGTATTTTTTTTATTGTACAGGGTGTCTCAAAAGTCACTATCTATTTCGGTGACATTAGATGTTTTTTTAAAAAATGCTATGCTGGCATAAAGATATGTACTTCTGGTGCAAATTTGTGTACTTAAAAAAAAGTTAATTGGTTTATTATCTTGACATGCTTGAACAATTCCTCGAACCTCAACTTCTTACAGATGGCATTCTTGACACAGTAGTTTTTCAGCAGGATGGAGCACCGTGCCATTATGCAATAATTGTACGTGATTATCTTGACAGACGCTTCCCCGGTCGCTGGATTGGTCGTGGAGGAACACAACCATGGGCAGCACGTTCACCCGATTTAACACCATTAGATTTTTTCGCCTGGGGTTTCATTAAGTCTAAGGTGTACACTGGTAGAAGAATTAGTGATGTAGCCGAACTTCGAAATCGTATTACCGATGCAGTTCAGAAAATAACACCTCAAATGCTGGAAAGTGTGTTCCGGGAAACAACTTATCGCTTTGAGCTCTGTAGAGACACTGATGGTCGCCATGTGGAGACAGATAAATAAATAGCACTAATTCTTTGTGGCACTTACTTTGAAATAAATATATTTTTCATGTCTTAAACCAGTTTTTCGTAATTCCCATTATTTTTCAAAATAGATAGTGACTTTTGAGACACCCTGTATATAACTACATTTTACATACATTACATACAATTAAAGACATTTTGATTGTATTTCAATATTAAAACTTAGAAATATAGATAGGTTTCTTGAACTTTGCTAAGGATGCCATGTCTACCTTGCTCTTGTTCCTAGACATGAGCTCCCTACTAGCCACCTGGCCACTGATGTACGCCTCCCTCCTCTTGTGAGTAAACATGTGCTGCTTTAGTTGTCATCCTTACACACCTCTCTACTGACTGTGCGTGTGAGGGCCATGCAGGAACTTCCATTTGTCTATCCAGAAACTCCTTGATTGCAGTAGTGGTGAGGGAGCAGGTCAGAGGAGGCTCAGTCACGCCAGAGTTCGTCAATAAGCTCCGAGAGTTTGGTGGCATCTGGGTTGATGTCAGGAGTCTTCCTGGGTCTGACACTGCAGTCTCCTACCTGTGTGTCCTCATCTCCTTCACCTCTGATTTCCAGTATCCTCTTCACTGCCTCCCTCCTCTCCTCCTCCACCTCACTGCACAGCATGGCCTGGAGCACAGCCTCAGTGTGTGCATACCAGGCTGATCTCTTCACTGTAGGCATCACTATTCCTATCACCTCCTTCTTCTGACTTCTGAGCAGCTCCAGCTGGTACAGTACATGCCTGGGACCCTCCACCCAGCTGTGATTTAACTTGATGTTGAACCAGTTTGGCATGTAGGCTCCTACTATGAATTCCACAATTATCCTCAGATTCTTCAGGTTCCTACCCTTCAGCCCATGTTTGGAAATCCACAATCTGCAGAACCTTAGAGCCGTGGTGACCCAGCTACTGTGACCAACAGTGATCCTCGTGAAGTTTGGGTTGATCTCCAGCTCAGTGGCAGTGTCCAACATCTTCCCTTGGGGCCCAGACCACTTGTTGTTGCTCAATGTCTTGCCATCCAGTGCAGTCACCAGGTGTCTGAGACTCAGCCCCCAGTGTGCAAGTCACAGACAATCCACACCAACTTCCTGCTAAGCTTGGCCTCCACATAATGCATTACTCCTCCCTCCCAGCCAGTATTCACATTAGTACTGTCACCTCCTATGGCCAAAAGGGTCTGGTCTGCTCCTCTCTCTCTTAACCAGTTCACCAGATGATCAGCAATGACCTCAGCATGACTTCTCTCCTCTGCAGCTCCCTCTGGTACAAAATGCCACAAATATTTCCCACCTGCTTCATTGCACACTGTGTAGTGTTCTTCCTTAATGAGGCCAGGAAACTGCCTGTCACTGCCCTCAGCTTCCATCATCACTTTGGTGTCATCTCTTTTCCCATCAAAGAAGATACAGGTGATGCCATTTTCCCTAATCTCTTCATTAAACTTCTTGACCAGCTCCTTAGTCACTCTCTCTTGAGCCCTCCTCACCCTGTGGTCAATCACCAGTGCTGTGTCAAACTCTGTGATCCAGGCAGCAGTGGCAATCTCTGCAGTCTCTCTCAACCCAGTGTGATGTCTCAAGCTAGCCAGAGCTATGTTGGTGATATCTTCAGTGTTGTATTTCTTCTTCTTAGCCACAGGCAAGGAAGAAGTTGTCGCAGCCTCTGGTATGAAGTCTTCGTCCTCCTCTCTCCTCCCTGCCTCCTCCAGTATATCTCCAGTCTCCTCCAACTCCATCTCCAGCAGTGACTCCTCCCTCAACTCCTCTTCTTTCTTGGCTGACTCCTCTGCCTTCCTCCTCCTCTTCTCCTCGGCCTTCCTTCTCTGCTCCTGTCTCTGCAGCACTGCTTCCTGTCTCCTAGTCTCAGGGTGATCAGCTAGACCCATCTGGTGTGCCCCCACACTTCCCACCTTTTCTCTCTGACCTTTAATGAAGGCAAGCTCCTGCACTGGTATCTTCTGCTCGCTCTGCAGCTGCAGTCAATGTGAACCTCACTGTTGCAGACAGGGTTGCACCCAAGCTCACCAATTTGTCCAGTTTCATCATGGACCTATCTTTGACCTCTAACTTCACATTGCCAATGGACACCTTCACTGCCTCATCCTACAGTGCCTTCACTTTAGCCCTGTTCCTGACCTTAGTGTTGATTACAGGTCCTGTAAAAAGAGCGTTGGCCTTTCTCCACTGAGCTAGTAGCCCTGGAACAATGCCGTTGTTAATCAGGTCATTAACTGGGTAATTCCTCCTGTCTTCCTCACTCATCTCTCTCCTCAACAAACCATACCTCAGCAGATCTCTGGCTGTGGGCAGCTCAGTAGGGGGAAGTTCCCTCCCAGTCCCCCACCAAATGACTTGGGTGACAACCAGTGGTGAGCTGCCAAAATTTTAACAACTGTTCGCTAAGCTGCCAAAATTTCCCCAACAAATTGATGATCATGAAGCATGATATGTGTTTAGTTGTTAAACTTGCTCTTCTATCACTACAAATAATATTCATCGCCGAAAAACCTCTTTCTGCTTCTGAGAGCTCTCCTCAGCGTCCAGCAAAAAAGTTAACAACCGGTTCTTATTTTCAAAAAGATTTTAACAACCGGTTCGCGCGAACCGGTGCGAACCGGGTCCAGCTCACCACTGGTGACAACTTGATTTGCTTCGGGTTCTGATTTCTTTCTGACTCATCCTGTGGACCTGTGAACAAAAAAAATGAAATGTCATTGAAATTTGGATAGGCCTACTGATTATGATTACATAAAATTAAGTTAATTGAAATTCTTAATATCTTCCTATAAGCTCAGATAAAAGGTTGTGTTGTTATAGGTACAAGACTTAATTATTCAAAGTAATGACAATTTCATATATCTATCAAATCAAAATATAGAGAAAGTTTGGGTCACACATAACATTTCGAATAATTTGAATTCCACAATATTTACATTACGAAGTAATCAAAATTGTCAAAAAGGAGGGAAAACATACGCATTCACAATCAAAACTCCAGCATTTGTGACTATGTGAAACTTAGAAACCATACTGCACACTAAAAATAACCAAAGTTGACCACACATATCAATGGCACATTGTTTTCGATGCTACAGTCATATTTAGGTTATATTTCAAACCTTAATGGTCAAATATAAGTTGGTAAATAGCTTTTTTAAACAATACTAAAGATATTTCTAAGTTTGCTAGATAATATGACATCATTTGAACATTAGTAGTTTTTGAATTGTTGACTTTACTAAAATTGACACACCCTAATAGTGTACGTTGAGCTGGTCGTCTGGAGTTGATGCCATTTTGGTTGGGAGTTAATGTGTGACAGTAGCAGAGAAGTGGCCAAGCAACCACTGGGAGACATTCAATCGGTGACGAAGTTGTGAAGGGAGACCTCCAGAACACGACCTTCCCGTTTATGGAAGAACACGAACTTGATCCTCAGCAATGCGTCTTGTTAAGATGGTCTTCGCAGTGGGATCCAAGAACACGGCTACAAGAGCTGACTGTATGCTGTTCAATGCTGCAGGGTTTAGCCGGTTGAAGGTGGTGTTCTCGTCGGCGAACCCGAAAGCAATCTCCAGAGGAATTCGTACGGGGAAGAAAATCTTGAAGTTAGGTAACGAGCCGCAGAAGTGGGTGCCAAACCTAGTCGACATGGATCAGGGGATTATTGATGCGAATAGACAAGCCTCTCATCACAAAATTGATTAAACGTATGCATTTCGGTGAGTTACATGTGATTCATTTGGTTCATACCGTAGATATAGAATTTACACGTATAATTACACAAACCCCACATAGTTTTTTATTTTTATTTCTTTAAATGTAGGAACAAATTTTGGGGCCAGTTCCGTATTGCCCCCCACGCAAAATATGATTTTATTGAACATTAGGATTATAAATTATTTTCATACAAAATATTAAAAATTCAAAAGGGTCCAAATTGTTGATTGTAGCATGACGTTGTAGAAACATACCACGATTCACTGCATATCGATGTTGGTTTTTTCGAATACCAGGTGATAACTTACGCTTAAGCAATCGCCAGTGATTCTATAGTCTGTGTTGGCACCAGTCTCACTATTAATGAATTCTTGGGTATGGTTCACTGTAAAATGTTCGAAACCAAAGTCAGTGAGACGATAATAAGCACGCCATTGATCAGAACATATTATTGTACCAACTTCAATATGTTTTTGGATAATTGGTGATAAAGTATCAGCATCTCGTCTATTATCTGGACATACTGTATTTCGACTCTAAATTCGCCACCACGCCTTTCTATTTCGCCGACTGCGATTTCTACCATTCCAAAAATCCACGTTCCATCACCACGGCGCCCTTTATTATATTTTCTTTTTCCAATTTTGGCTTCGTCGATTCCGACAACTACACCAGGTCCACCAATTTTTCGAATTGATTGATGATTAATGCATCACTCCATTGTTACTTCACGGCAATAACTCAGCCAATCCGCAACTGTTTCTCTAGATGTAACATCAGTAGGTGTTTCACGAATAATACGATCATAATTTGTATCACCAACGGCGAACATGTACATAATAATTATCAGAATACGACCCATGGAGATATTACAATTATAAAACCAAGAGTTCTTTGAAAGAGTAGCGCTCACATCGTGAGGATTTGAACCACGTTTTCGGCATCTATATTCCAATGAGCCACGATATTCTCTATATCTAATTGTCATCTCCTCTCCACATACTCTACATGATGGTGTATTTCTTAATAATCCTTTCTCGATCAAATAATTCACCATTCTTTCTCTATCTTCAATAATGCCAAAACGTCTTCTGAAATTCATCCTAAAAAATTAAAAAATTTAATAAAGCACCCAATTAAACAAAAAGCACCAATTTTTTAATAAAATATATATACGAAACTATTTTTTAATAAAAAAATGTGGGGGCCAATACCGGAAATGACTAATTGGGAATTACTTTCATTATTTTTAACGAGCAAGTCGAATGGATGTTAAGGCGATGCGATTCGTTGCACGGGTAAAATACTAAGCCGTGCAACGATCGCACTGGTGGGGGATAAAGTAGTTTGATCGCAAAAAAAAAACATATAAAACCCTATACCCATCAATTTGTGATGCGTACCCCCCCGTACCCACGAGACCTAAATTATACAAATGATAATGTAATAACACGTGCCCACCTTGCCTGGGTAGCCGGAGCCATAAGGACTAATGTAAAGGATAAAAAAGTTAAGTGCACTTTTTTAAATTTATTACAAACAAATATTTTCTCACCATATTGAATATTTTTATCAGAAGTAGAAAACCATGGTTGTTTTTTACTAACAAAAAGCACCAATTTTTTAATAAAATATATATACGAAACTATTTTTTAATAAAAAAATGTAGGGGGGGGGGCAATACGGAATTGTAGCCCAATTTTTTTTATCAAAATTTTCATTTTCTTTGTAAGTATACCCTTTATTGCGAACGTCGGTAGCTCAGTGAGAATCACGGTTTCCTTATAAACAAAATAAAGACTGAGGTCAAGGGTTCGAATCCCGATGATGCTGGTTAGTGATAATTCAGAAGTTAACGCAATGAGTTACATTAGTCTGGCCTGAGAAGTGTGCCAGTTTCTGGTCCTTCTGACTGATTCGCATACCCCTTTTCCACGCCTACTTTCTGCCATGAAGTCAATTCAAGAAAGCCTGCCATTAACTTCCCAAGAAGTAATGCTTCCCACATCTTAACATAAATTTTTAGTCTTTCTAAACTAACTCCATATTCACGTTAGATTTACGCTTATCTCTTATACACATGACCTTAGCTCTAACATGCTGTACAGGAAATTTAAGTTACAACACGAAATATGCTTATAAAATTATGTAAAGAATTCTACCCAAAAACAGAACTGAAACTTTTTATTAAAATCAATGTGAGTAGTTCATTCTTTAATCAAATACAAAGACAAAAACCCTACGCTCCTTCGTTTCTCCATTGTTTATCAATGTAAGCGTAACCACTGTATGGGTTTCGTATACTTTTGAACACGCAGGAAAATCAGTTAGAACAAACCAACCAATCAGCAAACCACCTGAGTCTCGCATACATGAACATGCTCGCATCTATAACCACCAAATCTCAGTCTAACTTTGAAGTTTTGGTAACGAGAAGTGATTCTGATTTGACATTAAAAATTATGGAATCGTTGTTGATATACGAGTACAAATTAAAGCCAAATCTCGACTTTAATCAAATTTCCATAGAATTGCATTAATTTTAAGGTAACTATCTAATGTTTCTGATTGTAATAGTTTAGTATTACATTGTTATTAATTTTTATTTTTTCCTGATTTTATCTATTCAGAGTTTACATTTTACTTAAAGAATATAATTAAATTTAATTATTTTTAATATTTTCGATAATTTATTTTGAATGTGCGGTAATTTTAATATTTTAAATTTAAATCCCTGAGGATGGAATAATTAAAGATTATAAGAAATATTTACTTCATCTATGGTGTTTATATATATATATATAAGTAAATTAAATATTAAGTTTTGGAGACACCAGGTTTTTGATAGTTGAAATTTATTACAATGTTCCTGACTGACCAATGGTTAGTTACGTCGGAAATAACTAACCAATTTAAAATTACCACCTAACCTAGTTTAACCTAACTCGGATAGAAGACTCCCTCTGATTGATGAAATGGGTGGATCACCGAAATTTGGTGTCCTCGAAACTTAATATTAGTCACTAAATATTAGGTTTCGGGGACACCAGTTGTTTGGACCCCTGACTGGGCGAAAGTTGGTGACGTAGGAAATAACCAACCTATAGTGACTACCTAACCTAGCATAACCTAACCCGAATGCAAGAGTCACTCTGATTGGCCCGAATCATGAAATGGTTGGATGACCCGTGTCTCCGAAAAAAAAAAAAAAATTATATATATATATTTTTTTTTTTTAAAGTTCGGGAAGAACCGATTCGCCTCTATTTAAAAGGGCATATCTCGGCGGAAAAACAAAGAAAAAGTGAGAGGAAAGACAGAGGAAAAAGAAAGGGTTCAAATGTACTTTTTTTAATAAAATATATTCCCTGTTTTGGCTATGTACTTTTTTTCATAAAATATTTTTCCAGAGTTGGCTATTTTTTCGCTATTCTGCGACTTAATTAGTTGGTTGGGTTTTGTTCTGGCTATTTTTTTTTTTTTTTTTTTTTTTTTTTTTTTTTTGTGGTGGTTGATAGAATTATGACGTGCCATTCGTGTGATTTTGACTTTGAGAACTTGATTCGTCATGTGCCCTAGATGAAGACAAAGGACTGGATGTTTTTATCAATTAGTGTTATTCTCTCATCCTTAACTTGCCCGAAATGTGACAGTGAGTGCCTAATACAAAAAGATCAGAAGATATTTAGGTGAAATAACCAATATTAACCGGTTAGGTCAACTGTACACCCTTGATGATTGGTTAGGTTGTCGCGATATTTTCGTTAGTTGAAATGAAAATGAGCAAACTTTTGTGGTTAATTTTGAGGTGTTTTGTACGAAACTGCCATCTGTTTCCTGTGCAAATGCATAGTTTTCGAGATGACGATATCTCGAAAACTACGCATTTGCACAGGAAACCGATGGCAGAAAAGTTTGTCATAAAAAAAACAGACACGGCGTAAAAACGAATAATTACCATACATATATATACTGTATATATATATTGAAACCTCTACTTAACGGACTCCAAGATAATGGGGTAATTATGTCGCAAATGACATGGCCTGAAGTTGAAATGAAAAATAAATTTTTCTAGTGTATTTTGGTGTGCTCTGTTCAAATATAACCTTCATTTCCTGTGCAAATGTAAAGAAATAATTTGTTTACATTATTTCGGAGTCATATTTCGTCATATTTGCACAGGAAATGAAGATTATATTTGAACAGAGCACACCAAAATACACTAGAAAAATTTATTTTTTTATTTCAACTTTAGGCAATGTCATCTGCGTTTTCGTTTTCGTCATTTTCGTTTAAACTAAGGAAAATATCACGACTTAACCTAACCAATTATCAAGGGTGTACAGTTAACCTGACCGGGCATTCAATTACCCTGACCGGGTATTCAATTAACCTAACAGGTTAATATTGGTTATTTCACCTAAATATCTTCTGATCTTTTCGTATTAGGCACTCACTGTCACATTTCGGGCAAGTTAAGGATGAGAGAATAACGCCGTAATTGATAAAAACATCCAATGCTTTGTCTTCATCTAGGGCACATGAAGAATCAAGTTCTCAAAGTCGAAACCACACGAACAACACGTCATAATTTTATCACAAACACGACCAAACTGAATCCAATTAGAAAAAAAAAAATAGCCAGAACAGAAACCAACCAACTAATTAAGTCGCAGAGTAGCGAAAAAATAGCCCAATCAAGAAAAATATTTTATGAAAAAAGTACATTATAACCAAAACAGGAAATATATTTTATTAAAAAAAAGTACATTTGAACAAATTTGCACAAAAAATTAGTGACAAACTTGAATAAAGCGACTAAAACTACCTCATAAAAAGTTATTTTGATTTACAGGTCTAGCCCATGTCATTTAAAACATATTAACCGATAATGGACTTTCTAAATAACGGACACATTTTAGTTTTCCACTCCGTATCACCCTGACCGGAAAAACAATGAAAAAATCCGTTGAGTGGACGATTTTCCGCTCCGGCAACCGATCAGTTTGTGTAATTATAGTCGTAAGACTATATTCTGCTGTTTTTTTAGTACCTTGGGTGGCTTATCCACTTTGGCGAAATACGTGCACAGCAACACTTGAGTTCAGCCTGACGTGCCACTCTTCTGCGGCTCTTTTTCTGCTGCCCTTCTCTGCCCAATTTTTTACAATCACACAGTAATTTTCAAATTGGTGAGTACAAACTTTAATTTAATATTTTTTAGTTATTAATGTTAGTTTATATTACACTAGGTTTTAATGATTTCTAAGGATTTTTAAATGTTTACATGACTCTCAAAACCTATTCGAGATTTCGACAAAAATCCTAGATAACGGCTCCAGTTAATCCGTTATTGAAAGCCACCTGGGGCTTCATTATACAGATGTAAGGCCCGGGAGAGGAATCACGGGCCTTGGTGCTGCTTTTGACTCCGGGGCCCCTTTACCCCCAATCGCCTAATTCTCTATCTTCCAGCCCTGGACCCCCATGAGGCCCCGGCCCTGGTGCTTTGACACCTCGTGCACCCCTCTCTCCAGGGCCCTGTACAGACGGCGATGTAGAGTCAGTAATGTTTTGAAGAGACGGAGAGAGACAGAGTTATCCGAAAAAGAACAATTGCAATTTTAAATGAAAGACAACTTTCATTGCTCCATTTTTTTCTGAAATGCTGGACGTTTCGGTATCAATAATATCTCGTCTCCATTCCGTTGTGATTATGTACGTTTAGAAGTAATTGAAATAATGTAACATGGATTGTAAATATCCTGCAAAAAATACAAAAATAAATGTGATCGCATTAGTTATCTTTAAGATGGCCATTACAACCATGGATGTCGTAATTTTACTCATTGGCTGTAAATTACGTAACACCCTCTACATGCATTTGCTTCATTTACACTGTTGCAGTTTAGTAATAAGATCAGTAAACTGAAGTCAAAACAGAATTTGAAATAAATTTTAAAATCAAAATGCGCCTCGGTGGTGTAGTGGTTAGCGTCGCTGACTACAAATCCATCGGCCCCGGGTTCGAGACCCAATGGCAGCCGGCGCGCAGCAAAACCCAGCTGTTCATCCTTCCACACAAAGAAAGTGGTTGGTAGATAAATGGGTACCCTAGGTGGCCTAGTGGTTAAGACGCTGGGCTGCTGATGGGGCGTGGTTCGGATTCCACGTTAAACTGTAGGTCTAAGGTGGAGTGCAAAGCTTGACCTTCGTCAGAATGAACAATTCGGGCGGAAGCTAACTAAAGGTTAACTAAAGGTTATTAGATTTAAAAACCACGAAGTCCGCGCAGTTGATAAGTTATGCATGATAATTAATTGGACCGAATTTGATATAAAATTTTAATTAAAGAATTTAAATGTTTGTTTTAAATAATAATAATTATTATTAGTATAAATTATTAGTATAAAAATAATTAGAAATTATTGCAAAATTGTAAATCGATATTTGCTTTTGAAGCATTTATATTTGATAATAAGTTTTATTGGCACGATATTTATAAAATATTTAATATTTATATTAATCATTTGTATTAATCATTTGCATAAGATTACAAAAGTCAAATTTAAGGTATTTAATTCTTTTTCGATGATATCTTGTCTAATATATACAGTATATGGTGAACTAAGGCCAAGGCTCCACGAGCGACTTTGTAACAGCGTCATTGCCACGTGGCACTAAAAATGAAGAAATCTCAGCGACTTGTCGTAACCCATGTAATTTGCAACAGCTGCTGTGACACGTTGCAGCTATGAATGTGACGCAGCGACACAGTCGCTCGTGTAGCCTTGGCCTAAGGGTTCGAGCCTCTGTGGAATATACTTATTGAGTAAATGTTCAGACTGCAGGCCGTGAAGTTGTTTAGAAATGTTGTTAATTCCCCAATTTCCTGCAGTGAATAAATAGTTAACCATTTCTCGTAAAGTCTCCTAAAATCTACCTGAAAAGAATTAGATTATATTATTATTTGAATGAACCAAAACAAACTGGTCGCAAAAGCATTTCCTGAAAATATTCTGATGTAATTCATTACAGAAATGGTAGACTATTCACCACACGGGAAATTAGGCAATTGATATTTGTAAAATGCTTATCGGTCTCCTTTAAACTATTAATAAATATATTTCATAATGGGACAAGACCTTTTGGTTTTTTGTTGTTGTTGTTGTTGTTGTTGCGTGATCAAACCTACTTTTTTGTATTCTTAAAATTTACATAATTTTTTCATGACGAAAACGCATTTCAAATCTTGAGAGATTCATTTTAGTCTTTCAATTTTTATTTACGTGATGTTAAATATTTATCTGAAAACCGACTAAAAACAAAACAAAAAACAAAAAAAAATAAACTCGCTTGAATATAAGACGAAATAAGTGCAGTTATTACATATTTACTATATTATTACAAATAAAAGTAAATTATATTTTTTCGATCACATTCTTAATAATAACAACTGAAAGTAATAGTCACGTTTTATTCAAACTTTAAAATTTCGAAATGGCAACATCTCCAAAAATCATTTCGTAATTTTGCTCTCTAAAAAAAAAAATTAGTAGGCCAATTTTAGTGAAGAAATTTAAACTACTAAGAATTGAATTAAAACGACGGCAATTTCGTAATGTTTATATTTGGGATGTTAAAATCCGCAGATTTGTATTGTTTCTGGAAGCGTTGCTATTTATGTTAATGATAAGCTTTATTGGCAGGATATTAATCCCATAAAATAATACAATATTTTTAAAGGTAATAAGCGATAAGATAACTCGTTTTTAATTTTATTATTGTTCAACTAAAAATTGATTAAAAGAAAAATAAGCCACGTACTGAAACAAATAATAATAAAAACTGTCCACTGCTATTACTACAAAAATAATAATAATAATAATGTTTACTGGCAGGAGACAGATTCACACACCTAAAAAAAAAAAAGGTACAGTATCCATCAAGGTAATTAAAGATACAACCAATTAAACAATTTAAAAAAAAAGGATTATGGTAATAAAGAAATAACAATAATACACCTAAAGAAATGAGAAATAATAAAATTAGTAATAACTTTATAAAAACAAAAAAAATACATGTAATGGAAACACTAATGCAGGAGTGAAGTCAATATATTTTAATAAGTTTTAACCTCAAGATAAGGTTATGTAAAGTTAGGTTAGGTTAAATTAGATCAAATTTATTTAGCTGAAAAAGTGGTAATGATTTTGCTTTGTCCATAATGTGGATAATTCATTTTTAAATAGCATTTAACATTGTCGTAATAGTAAAAATATCGCAGTTTTCCAGTTTTGCAAGTAATAATATTTTGTAAAAGGAATTTCTTATTTCTAAAGTGTGTGTGTGTGTGTGTATATATATATATATATATATATATATATATATAAAATGCAAACTCACAGGGAAAAGAAAAATGATTCCAAGGCTTTTCGTGTATTCAGAAGTACACCTCGTCAGGGAATGAAGGAAGAAGGCGAGATGACGAAAATATATACATATGTACAACGGGATAGAGAAATAAAAAGATTAGCACATGATTAACAAGAGTTAATTAGAGGCAAAAGGTATTTTAACAAGATATTGTCAATTTTATACATTCTTGCACTGTTATTGAAATTATTTTTAAAATGGATAAATGCACATTCTAGAATATTCCTTTCAATTATATCTGTGTTTTCAACGAGCGCTTTAGAACTATCCCACTTGATACTATGATTACATCTGTACATATGGTTAAACACTGCATTAGAATTATTTGCTGTTCTACACGCACATTTATGCTGTTTTACCCTGATATCTAACGTTTTTCCCATTTGACTGAGTTACATTGTGTACATCCGATCGAATACACACAGCCAACCGCCATTATCCGGGCTATTCTTTATTAGGAGTGATTTAACAAATAAACAAACAAAACATCTTTATTGTGGATCATTCACAATCCATAGCCACTTAATCGAACATACAAGTACAATCTTATGTATTATACACTGAACGTAGTACAAAAATAAGGCCAACATAGCCACTTAACATACAAGTACAAAAAAAGGCCAGCATAGCCATTTAACTCAACATACAAATACAATCTTATTATAACACAACTTAATATGCATATATAATCTTTGCTACATTACAAAAATAAGGTATTGTAAACCAGCAGTTGTCTGAACCAAGACTGCCATATAGGTGAGAGGTACACAGTATCTGAAGAAAGGACATTGCACAATAACACATTAGAGCTGTTTTGGACCCTAGTAATGAAATTATATATATTCTTCCGGATTAACATTTGGCTGGTAAGGTAGGTTACGCGTAGTAAACATAAAACTGGCACTGCACCATTTTGGTTCCCTACATAGCATACGAAAAATACTATAAGCAACAGAGTTTATTCATAGCAGTTTTTGTATAGTTCACCACAGATGGGATGTATACAATGCAGTACAGTAAGTTCTAAAAAGATAAGTTTTAAGTGATTCTGAACACACACCAAATTTCCTTACTAGCATGTTACCCTGTACATACAGCTTTTTACGTTGCTTCTCAATATAAAGTTCATCTCGCAGTATTTACATGTCTTTGACAGGTATTGTCTGACCACTCATTTCAAACAACCCACATGATACATGTTTCAGTAGATTACACCTAAAAATCAAAATACAACTCTCTGCCCCATTATAAGGTGGTCATTTTCTATATCATATTGGTTCACATATCTCTAATAGTACTCTTAGCCCATGGGGAGAGGGTGATAGAAGAACAAGGTCATCAGCATACATTAAATGATTAATTTTTTCCTTTCCAATGACACAGCCAGTACGTGCAGTTTTAGTTCATTGGTAAGGTCATCTATGTATATACAGAAAAGATAGGGTGATAATATATCCCCTTGCCTAACACCATTAGTTACCTTACAGTGCTTTTCCAGCTTACAAACATGGTCTGCTCTGTATACCAGAATACAAGTATCCTAAGTATATATTTAGGTACCCCTCGACACAAGAGTTTCTTGAAAAGTTTGTGATGGTTAACTCCATCAAATGCTTTTGATGCATCCAAAAAGCAGGAATATACATTGCTACTTGACATCTTGTACTTTAGGACGGCTTCCTTTGGCACATAAATACACATGTCAGTACCATGTTTCACTCTAAAGCCAAACTGACTGTCATAACTCTGCAAGTACGTACTTATCCTATTATAAATGACATATTCTAACACCTTAGAAAGTATACTGGCAAGTGCTATTGGCCTATAATTATTCTTATCACAGATACTAGCACCCTTATTTTTAACAACTGGCAACAATACAACTGACAAAATGGACTGTGGCAAGTGCCCATGTATCTTACAGTTTGTGAAACACATTGCAAGCATAGGTATTATACGAGGGCTACAACATTTTAAATGTTCTACTTGTATTCTATCTAGGCCACAACTTTTGTTATCTAACTTATAAATAGCCTGCCAGATTTCTGAGTCATTAATTAGTAGCTCCTCAGAGTGTTCTACATTTAGGCATATATTTAGTCTATCCCACCAGAGACAATTAAATAGGGTTTCATAATGATTTTTCCACAGTTCTGCAATGTTTTTTGCACCATGTACACCCTCTATTACATTTGGTAAGGTAAGATTACTATTGGCAGAGATGGGCACGATCTTGATCTTCAAGATCAGATCGTGATCTTGAAGATCAAGATCGTGATCTGATCTTGAAGATCACTTTTATTATGGTGATCTTGATCTAAGATCACTTTATTTCTTGTGATCTTGATCTTGAAGATCACTTTAGACTTCAAGATCACTTTTAATTTCAGATTCTTAAATATGCCGCTATGCGAATGTCATTTGTTTCTTGTCCAAGCGACATCTGGTGGCAACTTTGTTCAACACCGACTGTTTATGTTTTCTGTTAGTTGGGTGACTTGCGTCATGCGTGGGCTCATGGAAGGTGTAGTTGCTGTGGAATTTAGGCTCGTAAAAGTGTAATTTACTGTGCAATTATGTTAAAAGTGTTCTATTAATATATTATTATATATAGGCATAAAATATAGCCTATAGGTCCGTATTCATAATAAATTAATTCTAAACATATTTTATTTACAGATTGAATTTTTTAATGAGGAGTGCAATTTTACAACTTCAACAGGCTCCCAAGGGAACCAAATATTCTAGGTTGTCACCAGAACAGTATTCAATATATTAGATAACATGTTGGTAATAAGGATCAATCTGTGCTATTGAACGGAAAATATTTCAAATTGTCGAAAAAACTGGAAACAGTATCAAAGTTATTTGTATGCAGTGTACAAAGAAAACTACAATTCTGTCTGCTGGCCTCGACTCATCAGCAATCTTCTGAGGCACCTCAGGGTTAGTACTACTTAGTAACTAAGTATAAGTAGCATTAACATAATGGTTCAAGTCATATTTTAAGTGACTGGTGCCATACAAGACTATGCTACATTTACATAGACGTCCATTTGAATATATTGTGCACTTCAGATATTAATAGATTATGGACTAGTAACTACATTAAAAACTGCCGATATCCAACTATAATAAACGCCAGGTGTATCTGTCTTTTTCTCTGTCTGATCCATGTCTGTAATTTCTCCTATTTAGTTACTGAAGCGAAATTCGGCTTTCAATTTAACATAGGATAAAAATGCACTGATCATGGTGAAAATAATTTTAGTTAAAGATAACAAAATTTTAGAATCTTGTTAAGTATTAATTTCAACTAGAAGTTTGATACTCTGATAAATATTATACAGGGTGTTCAAGAAGTCTCTCCGCATGATGATAATTTATTTTCTTGTGCAGAAACTACATTCGGATCTTTTGGGTGAATATGAATCGAGAAGAAATCTCGCAAGCGTCCAGCTAAAGAAGATGCCAGCGGCAGCAATGCTGGCCCTGCCAAAATTGCCAAGCAGTCAACACTAAGCATGTTCCACATTTCCAAGCAAAAACCAGGACCCACCAATATGCAAGGATATCCTTGAAAAGAAGATTCTCTCGCTTGTGGCTAATGGGCTCCTACCATTGAGCCTAGTTGAACTACATGAATTTAAGAATCTTCTTTCATGTTAGTATAACTCAAATATTTTGCTATTTTTTCCATAGCTAATATCTGATTAAAATAATTAATCATATTATTTGTATGAACATTAGACTATCGCTAGCCTAGCTAAATATTTTGATATTTTTTCCATAGCTAATCTATTGTATTTGTTTTAATTTTTAAATATTTTTTTCAGACGTCAACCCGGCTGTTCAGGTGCCATCTAGACGCACCCTGGCTAGATCTCTTGCAACAACAACCAGTACAATGAAGGAAGACATACAAGCAAAACTGGCAGCAGTTGACCATGTGTGTGTTACATGCGACATATGGTCAACTAATCACCGCAGTTTCATGGGAGTCACTGCGCATTGGGTATGCTATTGATTTAGTATATTTTTTTTATATAATTGATAAATTGACCATTGGTGATAGACTGATAGTCTGATAGACTTTAGTATAATCTTTTCAATTATTCGACATGTGTTCCTCATTCATTAATTTGGTGAGTCTTCATTTTGCTGTGATTCACAGTAATTTCACACTAATTCACTGATTCTGTCATCTGTCATTGTGTCTGATTCACAGCAAAATGTGGAAGAGTCCATATTCACAGGCTGTGAATATGGACTCTTCCACATTTTGCTCTTATGCGATGGGTCACTGATGTGGTGGTATGGTAGGCGACTCATCGCTGAATTGCCTCCTTTATATCACATAGTTCTCCTCTTCAATGTTTGGTGGCGCAGTTTAGCTGGTGCGTGTCTAACCAATATTATTAAATTAAGCTTAAAAAAATGTTCATACAAACATTGATTTTATATTCTTACATTACAGATCAATGATGACTTGTCGCGAGGATCAGCTGCACTGGCATGCCGAAGATTTCGTGGAACACACAGCTTTGATAAAATTGCTGGAATATTGGACAGGATCAACTCGGAGCATGGTTTATCTATATAGAAGTTATCTACAGTCACCGACAATGCATCGAACATGGTGAAATGCTTTAAAGAGTTCGGTGTTCGTGTTCAGAATCGTACTGACGACATTGATGAAGATGATGCAGATGAAGATGATGATGAAAAAGATTCAGATGAAGAGGTTATCATCAGCAACTTTCCTGAACATTCAGGAGAGCATGGAGAGTCAGTGAAACTATCATCCCATATTCGATGTGCCTCCCACACATTGAACTTGGTAGCAACAACTGATGCAGATAAAGGACTGAATTCACCTGGACTAAAGAAGATAAAGCATTATGCAATGGGAAAATGTTCGGCGCTGTGGAATGCTGCTGGTAAACCCAAGTCAGCAGAAAAAATACAGGAAATAACTGGCGTCCAATTTAGGTACCCATGCGTCACCCGATGGAACTCAATGTACGATTCATTAAGCCAAATATATAAACATAAGAACGACGTGAATGTAGCTCTGAAGAACTGAATCTACCCATCCTCAAAGACAATGAATTGGAATTTATTTCAGAATATTGTCTGTTCTAAAACCAATTGCAGCAGCCCTCAACAAATTACAGGCAGAGAAAGAATGCTACTACGGTTGTCTTCTTCCAACAGTCCTAGTGAATCAAGATGCCCTCGCAAGATTGGAGCCTATCCAACCAAACGACCTGCGCTTGAGACACTGCATGCCATTACTGGCAGCAGTCGTCTCTGGCTTCAATGCCAGATTTGGTAATTTTTTGTCGTTGAGCCCCGAGGTAACTGATGCCGTTTTGGCCTCAGTATCTCATCCATCCGTATTTCAAACTTAGATGGATATCATTGTTGCAAGGGCCTAATTTCGGCGATCATGAAGCAATCAAGTCTCAAGTAAAAGACAAGCTGCAAATGGCTGTAAGAAATTGTAATTCTGACAGCAGTGGTAATAGTTCGGTGAACTCACTCATCATCTGAAGACGATTTCTTCAGAACTATGGACGGCTCATTCTCTGCTCCTAACAACAAGGAAGACTTGGAAGTCCTCAATTATTTGCAGGACACCAGTAAGGCACTCGACTCTTTAGATAGGTATCCTGCTATAAAGATGATCTTCAAGAGGTATAACACCACGCTACCTTCCTCTGCACCAGTGGAACGGTTGTTTTCGTTTGCTGGCATGGTTCATAGCCCCAAACGAAGTCGTCTCTCGGATGGTAACTTTGAACAATTGGTTTTGCTGAAAGCAAATGTTTACAGCGGTTGAACATTAAATTAACACTCTTAACTTGCGGTTTTTTACCCTTATATTGTCAGTAATGCGTACTGCAGTAAAACTGTAAAATTAAATTCTATGTAAAAAATGTTTACTTATATATGCTGACCATTCATTGATATGGGTTATGGACCTGGTGAAATGAGAATTGAGAAAAATAGAACTAAAAACTATATGTAGGTCATTTAATAGTTTTTTCTTTGCTGATAAGTTATGATAATACTAAGTTTTAAGTTTACCACCTGAAAAACTGAAAGGGGAATCGTCAATCCCCGTGGTTTAGATCAGGTGACATGGGTAGGATGCGATGCTTGTATTGCCTCAGCCCTCAGGGGAGTATTAGGAGTGATACTTTTCAGGAGTGATTAACAAAATAATTTGTTTTTGTTACTCTACAAGAGTACAACTTTTTTCAATTCATATAAGTGATCTTAAAAGTGATCTTGAAAAGTGATCTTCAAGATCACGATCTTGATCTGGATCTTCAAGATCACATTTTTCTGGTGATCTGATCTTGATCTTCAAGATCACCAAAGTTGGTGATCTTGCCCATCTCTGACTATTGGTAATTTTATTAACCTCCTTCCCGAATTCCCTACTGCAAGTATTGCTATTGCCTAATATTTCTGGCTGGAGATTCTCTTCGAAGATTCTCCTTATTTTTCCTTATAAATCTAAGAGCACCCTTGAATCTAGCACGAGTTCTATTTTTCAGTTTATTTTCAGTATTATTATACTTAAAGACTACGTTGATACCAATTGCTTTAAGTAAAGTCGGAACATACTTAAAATTAACATGGTAAGGTAGGCTAAAGATATTTTTATGCTCAAATTCCTTTACAGTTACACCATTATAATACCTATTCTTAGCTTTCCTAAGGCAGTTATCTAGAAATGAAATAGGATAACATAATTTAGTACCAATATTCATGATATTGCATAACTTGGAATCTAAAAATTCAGGACTGACAACTCTCAATGCTCTGAGAAACATAGCAGAGAAAATAGAAGATTTTATCGAGGGATGATGATCAGAATAAAAAAGCACATAAGAATTATTATTAGTAGGCTTATGAAAAACTTCAAATTTGAACTGATTCATGCATCGCCGAACTCTTAGATCCAAAAAAGATAAGCATCCATCAGCATCATATTCTTTTTCAACAGTGAACTTAATAGATGGGACTAAATTACTGAGCCTCCCAAGAAGGCCTTGGAATCATTTTTCTTTTTCCCTGTGGGTTTGCATCATTCATTCATTTCACGTGTTTAATTGTGAAATTCACCCCATATATACATATATATCTATCTTTTTATTTTTCTGTCCCGTTGTACATATGTATATATTTTCGTCATCTCGCCTTCTCCCTTTATTCCTTGACGAGGTGTACTTCTGAATACATGAAAGGCCTTGTAATCATTTTTCTTTTTCCCTGTGAGTTTGCATTATATATATATATATATATATATATATATATATATATATGTAGAAGAATTACGGCATTTGGAAGGGTGAGGTCCATGGTGTAATGGTATCGCGTCTGACCGGCAATCGGAAGATCCCGGGTTCGATTCCCAGGTGGTTACCTCATTTGTTCCGTTTTCTCTCTCTCGTCTTGCGCGGAATATCTCCTATACAAGCGTCGTTCTTTACGTTATTTATACTGCGTGTTCTTTGCAGTTGAATGTATATATATATATATATATATATACTTTAGAAATCAGAAATTTCTAAACTTGTAAAGATAATTCTGGAATAATATACTGTAAGCCTTAAAACTGTAAATAATTTATATAAAAGCCTTTTTTTTTTTTAAGTTCATGATTTACTCCTTATCAAATATAAACATACGGTGACCGACCACTACATGCCCCCATGCCCCAAAAGGACCTTTCTGCCGTTTTTTCTCCTTACCTCCCCCCGTCAACTGTAAATAAGTATTATCTCCCAAATTTTTCTTATTTTTTTGAACAGTACAAATTGTTGGCAAACACCAAAAGGCTGTTTGAGGCTGTTTGCGAAGTCTGTCACGCGGGCAAATCACGTGATTGCGTGTTTATTAAGACCCATTTTAAGAGCATTTCGAGTAGCGTTAATCTCTCTCGGTAGATAGTCATGGAGAAAAACAATATTGCAGACAAGCTTCAAAACAAATATCCTTAACATTTTTATGATGATCTTCAGATAGGCTAGTACTAAGGTGTTTTATTTATCATGGATTGTCATTTTCTTCAAGGGATAGAAAATTGGTTAGATTTACAGTGGTCGGCAAACTATGACCCGCGGATCACCCGCCACCATGATTTGTCTGAGCTGCCAATTAAAAGTGTCATTTGTAATGCAGTTATATAGAATGTTTAATTTTGTATTTTTTTTGTTTTATTAAAGTTTCATTATTTTGGAAATAGTTATTTGTTATCATTTGCTTATTAGCAGACAATTTTTAACTGAAAAATGTATCTTTGTTCTTGTTTCTTGTTGCTGTTTCGTGCGTTGGTCTCTCTGGCTTAGTACCCCTATCCCTACCTAAAATAGCTCAGATCGCTTCTCAGGGTGTCGTATATATATATATTGTGTGTGTGTGTGCATCACGGAATTGTACTTCAAAAAAGTTGGCAAGCCTAACATTGACCCACCACATTTTGCAAAATCATAGTGACCCACGATCAAAAAAGTTTGCCAACCACTGGCCGTTAGAAGATGATTGATTGTTATCAATATATTTGGCGCATTAGTTTTGTTGGTTTTACAATAGTTAATTAAATGAAATACCAGTAATTTGTATATAGTCTCTATCTTTGTGGTGCAACACGGCTTCCCTTAAGAGTAGAGTAGTGTAGCGACAGACACGTTATAGCGCTAACGAAGCACTACAGGGTGGGCCGTAAGTTTCCATACATAGGAAAAATAAACATTTTTTTATGGACAACCATTTTTATTTATATAATATGCTCTACATGGTTGCCATTGTTTTGAAAACACATTTCAATACGTGTTCCCCACTGTTGATGAACACGCATTAGCACAGTTGACGTTATGCTTGTAATGGCGTTGGTGATACGTTCCTTTAGATGATTTATGTCTCGTATCTTTTCCTGATACACCATGGCCTTCAAGTGCCCCAAAGATAGAAATCAAGGGGGGTGAGATCTGGGGATCTGGGAGGCCACTCCACAGGACCACGCCGACCAATCCAAGCATCCGGAAACTGCTGCTGATCCAAATACCGACGCACGTGAAGACCATAATGAGGTGGAGCTCCATCTTGCTGGAAGTAAACTGGGAAGTTACCTTCCTCGTTTAGCAGGGATGGGAAAATCTCTTCTTGCAACATGTTAAGATACCTTTCGGCATTAAGATTTCCACTGACAAAAAAAATTGGTCCAATAATTCTGTCACCCCATATCCCGGCCCACACCATCACTTTACCGGCACCTTGCATCTTCGTCGGACTCAGCCAGTTAGGGTTAGCATTACTCCAATAACGTATGTTTTGCCGATTAACCTCTCCATTGACGTAAAAATTTGCTTCATCAGTAAACAAGATCTTACGTCAAACGCATATTCTTAGGGTATCTGAAACATAAAAACAAACGTTTAATTTTTCCTATGTATGGAAACTTACGGCCCACCCTGTATAGTAGTATTGTTGGTGCACTTATTTTTGGAGGCACTTTTATGCTATTGTATGGTATAAATATAAAATTCATCTCTATCCCAATGATAATCCGATATGATAACACCTGGAATCGAGTCCAAAAAGCCTGGAGTTGGGTGAGGTCTGTTTAGAATGGTTAACAAGAGGTTCAGAGATGCCCGGGATAAGTTTAGTTAGATTAGATTAGATTAACCCTTTAAGGCAGGAATTTTTCGTAGGGTTAAATTATGAATGCATTTATTTGAAACGCTACCAATTTGTACCGGTCGTCTTGAAAAGGTTAAATCATACAGGTCCCAACTAAGTTACAAATTAGATTAAGTTGGTTTAAAAAATCATTTCCGATGAATTGGTCATTTTTACCTTTGCTTCACCTCTAAGAATTGGCCATTGTTCTTATCCTCCGCAAGATAATTAAAATCTGTGAGCTTGTTTTTATCTTACTTAACTAATAATAGTTTTAATTAGTTATCAGTAGATTATATGCGTATCTGATACCACGCAAACTTTCATTATTTCTTAAACGAACAACTTCATTCGAAGTAACAATCGTGCAGGAATGTGTTCCATAAGTTCTTTTATCCCTGAACCTCGTATGAAACGTGGGAATAAAGGGACGTACGGGACACCCTGTAGATTAATACTGACGATATCGCAAATAAAAGTTTACAGGTCCTACTTAATTACATACCTACGGAATAAAATACCCGAATGGACTTCAGTGACATTTATGGGTTAAATTTAACAGAGCAATCCAAGAATAAGCACCCCAAATCAATTTACGGTGCTTTTTCTTGGATTGCTCTAAAATGGAGTTAATTGCTCTAAAATGGTTAATTGAATGCCCGGTTAGGTTAACTGTACGCCCTTGACGATTCGTTAGGTTAAGTCGTGATATTTTCGTTAGTTTTAACGAAAATATCACGACTTAACCTAACGAATCGTCAAGGGCGTACAGTAGCCCTGTTCAAAAATCAACTTTTTCTTATTTTCATAGGTTTCTGTACTTTTTCCCATGCTTTTTGACCTGAAAAGGCCGAAAATCACAACCATTTTGACCTAGGTTGTTGGGAAGCATTGCCGCATGGAGCTTTAAGTTTTCTGCCTTGAAATCGGCCAAAAGCACCAGTTCCGGGGTCCCTTGAATCATGTTTTGCACTATAACTTTTTATCTAAACAAGATAGAGCAACAAAATAGGCACCAAATTAAAGTGTTTTTAATCCTCTTTCTAACTTATACAATTATGATAGTCTTGGAACAAGAAATGGCACATTGGTACATACAAAGTTTTCAGAAATATCACAAAATTCGTTTTCTCACACTCAAGGCAGACAAGGCGCCTTATTCATGACACAAATTTGAGATTAACATTTTGTCACAAGTCTAATCGATCAAGAAGTGAAAGCATTACATGATGATTAATTTCATAATGACATTTACACAGTCAGTTGTTGAGAGTTTGTTTCTGGAAGCTGTCAAAGCGGGGTCTGTTGAACTCCACAGCTTGAAGGAGATAGTCCCTTTGCTTGGCATCTGTTGTTATGACATTTGCAAAGTCGCTCATCATCTTGACACCACGTTCAGCAATGTCATTCACCGCTTTCAGATTCTTAACATAGTCCAACGCTTTTCTGTAGTCCTCATTCTGTGGCCAAGACGTGACAGGTTCCAGAAGCCACTCGGATCCAATGTTCAGTGTGTCCAGCAGGAAATGTGATTCTGGGCCAATGAGATCAACCAGGGTGGTCTTAGCTGTGACTCTCTGGAATAGAGGGTTTCCTGTTCTGAAGCTGTCTGGCTTCTCAGTGGCATGTAACTGGGCAGCAATGTCGTGCTTCAATGTGTCACTCAATCTACTGCTGAACAGGGCAAATGGCACGACTTCCTGCGTCAGGTACCATTTGTGGTTTTCCATCTTATTAAGTACTGCATCAGCAAGCTCTGGGTCAGTTTTCTTGTACTTCAACATGTCCTGGATTAGACTTAGATCATTCACGGGAGCATCTGCAGCAGACATTGACATCATCCATACAGGAGTGTAGAACAGCGCAAGGAAGGTGTTGAGTCTTTCCAGCTTTGATACAGTGTCTTCGTCGTACTCAAGTTGATCTGCAAACATCAGCATTTTCATAGAGTACAGGTTTCTGGCCATCCATCTGGCCTGATGAATGACGCCTGGTCGACTCCAGTGAATACCTCGAGGAGGCGTTCCTCCAAGAACAATGACTGTCAGTTCAGCCATTTCCCTGTAGTCGGCTCTTGGAAGCCTTTCTGCTGTTAGAATGTCTTGGAGTATTTCTTCACTGTTCTTCTTCTTTTCCTTCAGCCATTTGCTGTTGATAGCCAGCATCTTTGGGTTTTCCTTGGACAAGTCCGTCCAAACATCCTTCAGATGCTCAAACCAGGGATTATCTGGCCCCTTCACCTTCCCAAACAGCTTCTCCCAAACTGCTCCTACTAGGATTTCCAGGATGTGATGTCGACAGGCCAGATAAAACACCTTTTTGTTCAGCATTTTCTCTAGCAGTTTGGCAGCTCCTCTGTGAACTCCACTGTTACTGGATGTAGTGTCAAAAACAAGGGCAGTAACATTATCCGTAAGTTCCCATGTCTCCAGTAAATCCATTGAAGCCTCAGCCTGAGCTGTGCCAGAAGAATTGTCGATGACAGGTACTCCCAATAACTTTCCTTCAGTGTATGAAGGTGGACCAGACACTAGCACAGCTAAAGTCTCTGAGGTACTTCCAGGTTCACTGCCCAAGACATCTTTGAGCAACTTCCATCCCAGTGTAAGGCAGCGTACTGTGGGGGTTTTCACAAAACTTGGACATGTGACTCTGGCTGATATTATACCTGGACAGCATTCTGTTGCGACGTGTTGTTGAGGTTGAGATGACGAAGTTATCCAGATCAGCCCCTCCAGCTTTCAAGGTGGCAGAAACCATGGCAGTAACTTGATTGTCTGATAAACCAAGACGATCAGCTGTATTGCAGATGACATCACATTCCATGACCTTCCTTGGAAACGTCAAAGTCACACTAGTCACAGTGTCTTGATGGTGAGAACATCCAGGACGAGGCTGATGGTAATCCATGTCCTCTGTGTTAGCGTCGTTGTCAGTTGAGTCACCCCAGGTAATGTCATCCACATGAACAACTGCCTCTTGTTCTGCTGCAGCTGTAAAATAGTACAACATGTTAAGACAGTAATTGTTAAGTACATGCTAAATATCGCAATCGAGTAAAACTTAAAACTTTTTGTGACGTTCAAAGTAATTAGTTTTACCTTGTTCTTGTCTATGCTGCAGTCTTTCATTCCTCGCTGCTTGCTGCAGGGATCTTGTCTCAAAAATCTTGTCATGACCAGACATACGACCTTTCCTCTGTCTTTTGGTCTTCGTAGAACCTGATATCCTCATCTTTCTTCTCTCTGGATAACAGTCTGTTGTTCTGTATTTCCTGGATTGCATCTGGAGCTCCTATATCGAACAGGCTGTCTAATTCCAGCACAAATGCTCCTCTTTTTCCTCCAGGGTTACTTGCTCTTCCTTTGCTTTTCACCAGAGCACGATGTTTCTCATGTAGTTTCATGAAGAGCTTCATTGCGTTGTACTTGGTCATTGTCTTGATCCTAGCCATCTGCCAGAATGGGATGATAGATTCAACTGTTTCATATGCAAGGTCTTGAACCATGGGCCTCCCTGCATTTTACGGTAAATTCTGAAGATTAAGGAAATACTGGAACGCCTGTCTGTTGGTGGGAAGCTGGGAATCACTGATAAAAGCTGAAGGGTATCCAACCAGGAAAGTTTCAGTGAGAGATCTGGTAGATGGCCCAGTTGACACCTGCCTGTGGACAGTACGTGGAGGTTCTAAGATATCAACTGTGCGCCCACGGAGCTCCCTCAGCTCCTTGCTTAATGCCATTGTGAAGTTGTAACTTGTAGATGGTTTTGTAGATTCTGATTGAGTTTCTGTTGTTTCCTGAAAAATGATAGATAATTATTATTATTATTATTATTATTATTTTATTTATTATTATTATTATTATTATTATTATTATTTTATTAATTTTATGCTCTTTCATTTGATACCTAATTTGTTGCTCTATCTTGTTTAGATCAAAAGTTAAAGTGCAAAACATAATTCAAGGGACCCCGGAATTGGCGCTTTGGCCGATTTCAAGGCAGAAAATTTAAAGCTCCATGCGGCAATGCTTCCCAACATCCTAGGTCAAAATAGTTGTGATTTTCGGCTTTTTCAGGTCAAAAGGCATGGGAAAATGTACAGAAACCTATGAAAATAAGAAAAAGTTGATTTTTGAACAGGCCTAGGCCGCGTACAGTTGACCTAACCTGGCATTCAATTAACCTAACCGGACATTCAATAATTTTACTGTAGGTTTCGAATATATATATATATATATATATATATATGAGCAATCCAAGAATAAGGACCCCCCCAAAATCAATTTAGGGTGCTTTTTCTTGGATTGGGGTCGAACGAGCGTGCTTATTCTTGGATTGTTCTAAAATTTCTAAGTATAAACTATAAAGTAAGTATAAGAAATCTTATTAAAAAAGTGATGCTGTGTGCTAAGTGCGATCAAGCAATGACCTGGACAAAGTTTTTGAGGAATGTTGATGTTAAAATCCTTTAATTTGGATTGGGGTCTAACGGGGGTGCTTTTTCTTGGATTGGGGACTTTGGGGTGCTTATTCTTGGATTGCTTCAATTTAACAAATTAGTATAGTTTTCCACAGGGTTCAAATTCTTTGCTGGAGATGATAAACAGCAATATATATATATTATATATATATATATATATATATATATATATATATTATATATACACACACACACACCTTACCTTACAACCTTACAAAGGTTCCGCGCGATGACTTCTCATTTCGCGAAGGTCAAGCTTGTCGCCCCTCCTCTCGAGTTGGCCTGGTGAAGTAGTGAGTTGGATTCTTGCGCTTTCCACCTCACATAGCCAGGTACGCCCGGCTCATCGGGGATTGTTCTGAGCCAGGCGTCTAGTCTTCTTTTGAAGATTTCCACTGCAACTCCCTTCGTGTTTCTTAGGTCTTTGGGCAACTGGTTAAACAGTTTTGGTCCTCTCACTACAAAACTATTTTCTTTCAGGGTTAAGGATGTTCCCTGTCTCGCCTTCAATTTGGGAATACGACACAGTCTACCGCTCCTACTTTCCACCGTTGTTTGGGAATTATGGGATTCAGAGTAAGATTAGGGACTAGTTTCTCCATTATTTTCCAAGTGTAAATAATGTTGTATATATATCTCCTCCTTTCCAGTGAATATAGGTCTAGTTCTCGTAACCTTTCCCAGTAATTTAGTTCTTTGCACCCATTGATCTTGGCTGTGAAGCTTCTTTGGATCCCCTCCAGCTGTCTAATGTCTTCTTTTTTATATGGGGATGTTAGGACCGAGCAGTATTCCAATTTGGGTATTATCAGGGTTTTCAGTAGAGGAATCATTACATTCCTATCCCTTCGTTTAAAGGTTCTCAATATCTGACCCGTTATTCTCTTTGCTCTGTTTACTGCTATCTTATTTTGTGTTTCAAATTTCGCATCATCTGTCATTACAACCCCTAAATCTTTTGCTCTGGAATTTCTCTGAATTTCCTGTCCATTTGGGGTATAATATTCCTTGGACTTTAAGTCCTCTCTTTTTCCGTACCGTAATAGCTGAAATTTCTCGGTGTTAAACTTCATATTGTTGTCTTTAGTCCACTTGTAGATTTTGTTTATGTCGGTTTGTAGAGATCCTATGTCTTCTGGGTTTCTTATTTTTCTACTGATCTTTGTGTCATCCGCAAAGGATGTTACTGTGCTGTCTCTGGTAACGTCCTCATCTATGTCAGTTAGCATGATTATGAAGAGTAGTGGAGCTAATACTGTTCCTTGTGGTACATATATATATATTTTGTATATATATATATTTTGTATATATATATATATATATATATATATATATATATATACACACACACACAATTTACAAATTAATTTACAACTAATATAAAAAATAGTTTAAAACTAAGTCTGTTCTTCCTATATGATCTTCCATTTTACTTTTGGAAAGGTATAGTGAGAATCAGATAATGAGAATGATCCACAGAGCAAAACTTATTTTGTGTATTACTAATACTTTGTTTTATTTTGAACTGATGCATCATAATCAAAGGTAAAGAAATTCCTTTCATGGTCATATATAGATATAGCAATAAATATAAAAGAGGGATAACACTATATGAATTAAACTTTGAATCCAATCCATTAATGGTGGTCGATTTAATTTGTTAAAATAGGTTAGGTTAAATTGTATTCGGGTTACGCTAACTTGGGTTAGGTTAATTTTAGTGATTTTCATTTAGAATTTGAAATGTATAATCCCTTACAGTTAAATGCTAAATGCATAAACTTACATACGGTCGAATTGAGGCAACGGGAATTAGTCAAGAAGGACAGAAACTGTAAATAAAGTTTAAAAGTACTGAAACGACTTCTTTGTGTGTAACATTAGGTGGGCCAATCTGCATAGAGGGAATAACACTTTATAAATCTACATCAGATTTTAGTTGAATTGGAATTCATTCCTTAAGGAGATGCAAATGCCGAAACTTTTACACACGCACAAAAAAAAAAATATTTATACACAGTGGTTAGCGTCGCTGACTACGAATCCATCGGCCCCGGGTTCGAGACCCGACGGCAGCCGGCGCGCAGCAAAACCCAGCTGGTCATCCTTCCACACAATAAAGAAAGTGGTTGGTAGATAAATGGGTACCCTAGGTGGCCTAGTGGTTAAGACGCTGGCCTGCTGATGGGGCGTGGTTCGGTTTCCACGTTAAACTGTAGGTCTAAGGTGGAGTGAAAAGCTTGACCTTCGTCAGAATGAACCGTTCGGGCGGAAGCTAACCAAAGGTAACCAAAAGTGTGTATATATATATATATATATATATACACACACAAAAAACTACTAAAATAAGAAACCGACTTTATTTATATATATATTGTGTGTGTGTGTGTGTGTGTGTTTCTGAGCAGGAAAACAGGGCACTTTACTTTTCCAGTCTTAAGTTTTGTGTCTGTCGTAAAGTCACCAATACTACTTCTTTGATATGCTTCTTTTCCTTGTCATCGACCCACAGTTTGTTGTTCATTTTCCTAAGCACCTTCCGCCTTCTGACACGATTTCTTCGTAACAAAATTTTATACATATTTAATGTTTCTTCGTCTGGCTTTCCGATTTGTCATTTCCCGTAACCAGGACTTTCCAAGAGGGGAGGAGGGAAATTGTAGAAAAGCGGACCTTTTGGTGCAACGACCTCGTCACTGCGGAGGGGATTTAGAGTAGTTTGTGAAGTTTCCAAAAAAATGTGTGTTTATTTACTGAATGAGGTTATATATTATATCACATAAGTTATAACTATAGTTACAAAAGTGGACTTTTCCTGTGAAGTGGGGGGTCGTTCGACCACCCCCCTGGTTACGAGCCTGCTGTGTATACTACTTTATATTTCTGTTTTCTTCCTTGTTTAAAATATGCTCGTACGGACAGGATGCCATTGTACTGACAAGATGCAAAACAGAGAGGACTGTGTTCCTTCAGACCCCCAATCTCGTTACGCTAGTGCTTATACCTTTTTCTATTACTATATAAAATTCATCATATAGAAAGGGTGGCACTTATATTACTGACCTTGCTATACCCACTTTTGTCCGGTCTCCTACCTCCTTGTTTCACGCGGAAAGAGACTTGTTCATCTGGATAATACAGTGTGGAAAGGGGTTTAGGATTTATAAAGCTGTAAGATAGGTTTTCAGCTACATCATGGGCGTCCACAGTATCAATTAAGTAAGGAGGCACTTCCAAATACAGGAGGGTGGGGCACAAGTATTTGCTCGCGCCAGAGGCGCGAGCTCTAGGGGGGTACGGGGGCATGCTCCCCCGGGAATTTTTTTAAATTTACGTTGTCTGGGACAGCATTTCCTGCCTTCTGGAGCCAGTTAGGAGAACAAATTAGGGCTTCAAATACTGAAAAATAAGTATTTTTTTTGACATCCTTTGTATGTCCATGATATTAGGGTGAAACCAGATACACAATAACTTGGTAGATATACAAGTTTATTATTCTTACATAATATACTTATAAATAATTGTCATGGGACTGAGAAGGTTATTGAAGACAGTATTCAGCTCTTTAGGTAATGTACAGGATATCCTTCCTAACGATCTCGTAGTCGCGTTCTCCACAACAAATTTTACGTTTTAATTTTAATCACAGGATTTTCTCTTCATATCAACAATATTGGAAATTATACAATATTAATAATATATATAGTAACCAATTACTATCTTCAAATATCATGACTGGATTTTGGGTTTATGATAAAATCTATCTAAATTTAGGTGCAATGCAAACCTTCAAATTCGCTTTAATTTTATAACACACCCCTGTAACTCGGAAAATAATATGAAGTTTAAGGTCAGTTTTTAATTTAACATTTTTTGAGAAAGCTTCTCCAAATTTCTGCATTAAGGAATTTCTCACATATTGAGAGATTATCTTATAAAAACAGTTGGTAAAACATATAAAACTATTGCTTTGTATGCTGTGTAGCAGCGGTTGGCAACCTTTTTTTTTTTTTTCATATTTGGGGGCTACCGTTAATATCTAAAGCAATTCGCGGGCCTAGTATTTATGGCAGACACAATTAAATTTCGAAATGTAAATGGATTGTTTGTATTGTTCAACCTCTGTCGCAACATCTAAAGTCATATGACAGAGCCTCACAGAGGGGACCTAGAGCTTTATTTGGGATCCGAACCACTGATCGCTACATAACCTGGGCGCAGAAGACGATCTCCCATGCAACTACTAGTGACAGTCTACTACCCAGATCCAATGGCGCTTAACCTCGTTAATAGCGGGAAACGGAGTGGTGGCATCACCCACGACGTAACCTAAGTATAAATGGAACATATATATATATATGGAGGAGATTGTTATAATCTTACCATATTTAACGCGATGAGTGTGTTGTGGCTGCATTTCCTCTACCACTTTATCAACATCTCTTGTCAGACTAGTTGTTGTTAACCGCTAAAGGTTCGACAAGTTGCAATCATTTAGTCGTGATTGGTGGTGAGTTTTTGAGTTTCACCACTGAGATTGATAGATTATTTGCAAATATGTTAAATAGGATATGTTAGATATACAGTGTATATTAAACATCTAGTACATTTACTACAATCTATAAGACATCGATATTCTTTAATACTATTTTTTATAAAAATATTTTTTCGTTTAGTTTACTAACTAGGAATGAGTAAACAGGCTAAAGATATTTGATAGCCATGGCAAAATCGGCAAGTTGTTGTAGGTTAGATTAGGTTAGGTCATAGGTTAAGTTAGGGTAAGTTAGTTTTGAAAGCGTCGAGGTTGCGTCTCGTCGATCAAATGGGTATAGTTCCTAAACAAAGGTATGAAACAAATTTTGGAATTGAGAATTTGGCACAATTGCAAATGAAATCGAGGAAATTTTTGTGATCGGAATTGTCATCGGATAGACTTGCCACTTTTCAGATTACTATTATTATTATTTTTATTATTATTATTATTATTTAATGCATTTTTTGAGAAATCGCCAAATTTCTGAAAGAATTTCTTTCACAGTAAGAAAATTTCTTCAATGTACGTATACAGTTCTTGAAAAAAGTACTGCTACTACTTTAGATACTGTAACAATGGATTACATAAACAAAGTCGAATTTCATAACGTCGATGTTCTACTTTGTGCGAGTTTATGCATTTGAAATTTCAAATGTAAGTGAAAAGTTTAATATTTTAAATGAGTGACCAACCCATACATACATTTCAGATTTTCAGTGAAAATGACTAACCTAACCAAACCTAGCGTAACCTAATCGCGGGCATAATGTAACTTAGCCTAATTTAAATTAACTTAGTATGAATTACATAAACCCGCATAAGGTCGAACTTCTCTATATTACTTGGTTAGAAATTTTTGTGTCGACATTGTACAAGTCGCCTCTGTTATACTGTAAACCAGTGCTGATCAACCGTTTGCCTGTGATGACTTTTTATCAAAAATCACTATCAAATGTCAATACCCAGATATCAAAAATTAATTTCATAACTAAACTAAATTTGTCTTTAGTCATATTCATGTGAGAAATTTGTTTCAGTAATGAAAATAACACCGGAAGTCAGACTTAAAGGAAAACAAGAAATACAGAATAACAAAATATTAATTTAAAATTAACAAAAGCCTATATAACTCATTTATTTACGTAAAAGACAAGTTAGATTAAATCACCTTAGACTAAAGCAGGTTAGCAAAGGGTAGATTTAATAATTACGAGGTTTCCATCCGTCTGGGTACAACTGCAAGAAACCCCCCCCCCCCCCCCCCCCCCCCCATTGAGAAAAGGATTGAAGTTATATCTCGTATTCAAAATGCTAATGAACCTATGAACAATTTAACCTTGAGCAGTTCTCGAAATATAAAAGATACTCTTAACACCAGACAAACTTAAGTATTTGTCGACCTCGATGAACGTGTTTCAGATCTTGACGTTTGTCCTTCAATTAAGAACTGTCAATAATCGTTTGTTTTTGACTCGGTAAATAACCCCATAACACTCAGCATTCACGTCACTCCTGAAATCATGAAGCATTCATCCTCTGTCCACAAATATTTTTCGCTCGAGCACGTGATGAGGGGCTTAAAATCTATCAAGAAGAAAGCCAAAAGGAAATGTTTGCCCTTAGGCCTATCTACCCGGCTCTGAAATCTCTTTATCTCGATCATTGGGACAAGAAAAGCCCAAACCGTACGACAATCGTCCTTTATCGAATTAATTAATGTTGGAGACAACTTATGAAAATAAAGACGGCGTACTTTAACACTGATTTTGTAAAGGTCTTTCCTTCTGTTCAATGGAAAGGTATGTTGATTTCCTTGATAGCTAAGAAAAGCGAATCAAGGTCAACAATTATTTCGTATCGATAAATATTAGCGTTAAAGGACACACACACACACAATATATATATAGTGCTTTTTTCTGTCTGTACGCAACGGTACGGAGTACCGGCACTTTTTTTCAAAAAAAAAAAATCTGTTATTTCCCCTTTCCCTCTAGGAGTCCGTCAAATCTGAGTGCCGGTACCTTTTTTTTCTAGAAAGTACTATACATATATATTCATTCAGAGGTTTGTTCTTAGGGAAGCGCAACTTAAGGATGAACAGGAAAACTAGAGTATATAACATTCTTCTTTAAAAAATATGCAAGGTACAAGCAGACGTTTCGGAAATACAGGGTGTCCATAAATGTTTACCCTGAAAACAGTATGCTCTCATGTTTTAATGACGAATCTTACATCCGTTTTCTTTTTACAGGTGATCTCGTACACGCATAGAGTTTCTGTGCTGGTGTGTTTCGTCTACCGCATTCGCCGCTAGGAGCGCTGTAGTAGCTGTTCAGTTAAGATGGCGTCTGTGACAGAGAAGGCACAATGTGTTGTGTGGCTTGCAGAAACAAAATCTCCTGTCAGTGTTCAGCGAAGGTTCAGAACAAAGTATGGAAAGAATCCACCTGATGTGAAGTTAATTAAGTCGTGGATGAAAAAATTCTTGGAAACTGGAAACGTGGAAAAGGGAAAGAGCAGTGGTAGACCATCAGTTTCCGATAGGACGGTGGAAAACATTCAAACTGCTTTCACACGGTCACCAAGGAAATCGGTGAGACAAGCTTCATGCCAACTAAAGATACCGAAGTTTACGGTGCACAAGGTGTTACACAAACGTTTGAAGTTACACGCCTACAAGGTACAAATTGTTCAAGAACTGAAGCCTGATGACCGTCCAAAACGTGAACAATTCGATATTGACATTTTGAACAGCATTGACGAGGATAATGACTACTTGTTACGTGTCTGCTTTTCAGATGAGGCTACGTTTCATCTTAGTGGTAGACAGTGATGGGCAGTATCTAGATACATGTATCGCCGATACCTATCGATCGATACTTTTGTATCGGTATCGGTATCGCTTTAGCTACTTGACAAAAGTATCGATTTATCGTTATCGCTAAGGTCAATTTTCTTAAATTTATCGAAAAAAATCGATACTTCGATACATTAATAAGAATTTTTAAATATTTAAATAGATGTTATAATATGACACTACTGAGTTATATTTATGAATATACATAAATAATAATAATATTAAATATTTATTTAATGACAGTACTACTCTACTGGTCACGTCACACAGTACGGCGCAACGTTTAAACACGTTTGTACTTGTGTTATTGAGATTAATTAACTATAATATAGAAACATTGTTAGCTGTAGAGAAGAAGCTAGAGCGTTTGAATTCGGAGGCATTGCGTCATTGTCAGTCACTTCTCAATGCAGTCACAGTAGGGTTCACTAAGCGGTTTGAAAAGTTTCTGTGCCTTGATGCGTCGCATGAGTGTAAAGCAGCAATACTGGCATCGTCTTCAAATCCTCTGTTCAAGTTAGTGGATGACAATAAAAGGCAAATTTAATACTAACATTGTCAAAAAGAGGGTTCAAGAAATGTTGGTTAATGCTGTTAAGAGCCTCAGCGAGCAGACCCCCCCCAGCAACAACTAAGTGATGCTGCATCTGACGGAAGTGCAGATGATTTCTTCTGTTATGAGTCTGCTTCCACTAATATGTCTGCAACCCAAGATTCCACTGAGATGGAAGTTTTACAGTATCTGTGTGACGGAAGTCATTCTCTCCAATCTCTGAGGCAGTACCCAGGAATTCTACGGGTCTTCCTGAAGTATAACACACCACTACCATCCTCTGCTCCTGTAGAACGGTTGTTTAGTTTGGCTGGTCACATTCACACTCCAAAAAGGAATAGACTGTCTGACCAGATGTTTAGCCAGCTGGTATTTTTGAAGGGTAATAGTAATTACTTTTAATTGTTAGTGTAATATTTTCAGTCATTCATGTATCCTACAAAATTAAAACATACTTTCATTAAATAAAGCAATTGTTTTTATTTACATCTATAAAACCCATTAAAATATCGTTGATTTTACTTACAGTACGTACAAATTACTAGTATAAACAATAATATCTAATACCTACATATTAAATGAATAATTATAAAAATGTACCGGCGATGCATGTATCGGTATCGGTATCGCTTAAGACATCTAGAAAGTATCGGCGTATCGGTATCGCCTAAGACGTTCTTCATGTATCGATGTATCGGTATCGCTTTAGCGATTTTCATGTACCGATGCCCATCACTGGTGGTAGAGTCAACAGAGACAATGTGCGTATTTGGGGATCGGAAAACCCACGTGCCGTAAGGAAGCATATTCGGGGTAGTCCGAAGATCAATGTCGTGTGGACTAATGCATGACCAGATAATTGGTCCTTTCTTCTTCGCTGAGAACATTGTTTCCGCAACTGTGTACCTAGATATGCTCACCAATTACGCCATCCCCCAGCTGTAGGACAGGCAGCCAACCGTCATCTTCCAACAAGATGGGGCACCCCCTCATTGGGCGCATGTTGTTCGTGAAACCCTCGACGTAACATTTTCAAATCGAAATCGATGGATTGGCAGGGACGGGCCAATCCCATGGCCCCCCCAAGATCACCAGACATTACCCCGCTGGATTTCTTTCTCTGGGGTCATGTTAAAGATTTGGTTTAGGCAACAGTTGTTCCAGATATCAGGACATGAACGCATTACGGATGCAATTTCAACAGTTAACCCACAAATGTTGGAAAATGTGTGGCGTGAGTGTGAATACCGCTTGGACATTTTACGTGCCACTAGGGGTGCACATGTGGAAGCTTATTAAGTTCATTAACTATGTATCAAAACTTTGTATGTTTATCTACTTATGATTAAAACTGTGTTTGAATACGAGTGTTTATTTAAAAGTTATAGCATGCTTTAATCAGGGTAATCATTTATGGACACCCTGTACATTTCCATCTTCAGTGCTATTAAAAGTGAATTTTACAACGTTAAAAATGTTCTAATTTGTTTAAAAAAAAAAAATAAATAAAAAATAAATTAAGCAGATTAAAATGGAATACGACAATAAAACTTATTTATGTTATCGTTGCGTGCACCAATTAGATATTAATATTTTAAAATACTGAAATACAAAAGCTATAAAAAGAATGAATATGAGCAGTTAGAAACTTAAAAATTATCATGTAATAGCGAGATTAAATGTTGAAACGTAATCGTTCAGAACGGGTTTCCGTTTCTATACAGTATGGGAAAAATGTGGAGGTCGGCAAGTTGGTTACTATTAACGGTGTTTATAGTTTGAAATAAGGTTGTTATATACCTGGATTTTCCTGTTCATCCTTCTATATATACTGTATATATACACAGTGTATAAATTAACGTTCTATTATTTGTTACGCATTGCAGTTCGATCTTGCGTATTAAGAATTAGTAAAAGTTTATCATTAAATCTGAAAATACACAAATTAAAAACCTTTAAAAATTATATCCTAAAAAATGGGTTCAAAATTTGGAGTCTCGCAATATGAATAAGTACGACAAATTTGGAGTAGTCAGTGTATGTGTGTATACATTTATATTTGGGTGATATTCCAAAAACTTTGTACTTAGTACCTGCCTCTCATACTCCCTTTAGTTTATTTTCAAGAGCTTACGATAGGTGAGCCGTTCTGGTAAAAAAAAAAAAAAAAAAAATGCCATTATATAGGCTTGCATGAAAAAAAACAAGTAACTAGTAGGCCTATTTCTAATCTCGTAACCTCGTAGCAGTTCCGTGCGTTGGTCTCTCTTCACACGAAGGCCAAGCTGGTGGCCCAGCCTCTATGGTACTTTTTTCATACATTTCATGCTATTACACTGCTTATGTGCTTATTGATTATATATTATGATTGGTATTTATATTAAAGTATACCTGTACAGTTATACCAGTATAAAATTAATTTCTAGGTATACGGACCATGTCGCAATACCACTTCCCGTCAGATGAGCGAGGTTAAGCGACTTTGAGTTTGTTCACTAGTTGAATTGGGGGGAACGTGGGATTTGAACAACGGGTCTCTACATCATCTGAACGTGGAGGACCCACGTCCAGATGATGTAAAGACCCGTTGTTCAGATCCCACGTAAATCTGTAGGTCTCCTCCGTCACATGACCTTTGTCGTTACGAGGGAGGGAGGGAGGTTAAATAAACCCATATTCATGTTTTTTTTTCAAACATTCATAATTTTTAGACTTTATATCTCGACAGGCGGAAATGAAAGAGCATTCATTGAAGCTAGTCCGTCCGTCCAATATTCTTTTATGTATGAAAGTAAATCACTTAAGCTGCAAGTAGTCATAGTCAAAATAGTACTCTTCCCTGTAAAGTAGTTTAGAATTAACACGTATGTTTTTTGCGCGAACAATGTTTTGCGAATGAAAGTAGAGAAGTAGATTTGATATTTTGTTGGAATTCGACTTGAAATTTGGAATTAATATTTTTAACTAATTAATAATATCGTACACTTCAAAAAATATTGCAAAGCTGGAAATATAAAATTGTATTGCAATTATTATTATTATTATTATTATTATTAAATAAATAAAAGTACATGAATATAATTCTTTTTAAATGGTGTTTAAACAAGAGATTTAAGGTATAAATAAATGTCTTTAAATTTTCATTTGAGATGAAAGAAAAACATAACTAAAATGTTTCATTTTATTAATTACAGTATCATAAAAAATCGGATACAAATTTGTATTTAAGCAACTTAGAATTCCTATTTATACCAATACAATTTGAAAACTATATTTCAAGATGCCAATTATACACGTAGACAATAAACATGAGAGATTTTTTTAGATTACTTTTAAAAGTCAGAGTTCAATATGATTATGTGACTGACATTTCAGTTTAACAAATAAGCTTATATAGAGTACAGAAAAAGAAAAGAAATAGGAAAGTCAGTGAGTTTGATCACAGTCATAAGTTAGGCTGTTGCATTACGTTACATTTGGGAAACATGAAAAGCCACTTGGGCCTACTGAAGTTATCTAAATCTAATATATATATATATATATATATAATACATAAGCGTACGAGCCGGGGGGGGGGGCTGGGGGGCTGAGGGGGGGGGCTGAATTAGGCAAACTGACTCTGTATTTGGACAAAATGAAAAAAATAATAGTTTGTAAAAGTTGGAGAAATGCTAGCCTTATATTATATAAATTCAGGATCAGAAAGTTATAAGATAATTTCATATTTTTATTTATTAGCTGTTATTAAGTACTTATTAAGCTGTTATTAGTACTTATAGGCTATTTTTTTATTCCAGGTTTAATCTAGATTTTACTATGGTATTTAGCCCAAATAGGGGCTTATATAGGACTCTGCTTAAAAATTCAAAAGAATATCTAATCCTTGTCGTGAGTTAATTGTTTTCTAAGCTGCTTATGAATATTGAATTACTTGGTAAGTTGAAAATTTTTATAATTAGGTAAGTATTAATACCTTAGTAGCCAAATCAATTAGGTAAAGCCCTGGCCCTTAGGTCTATTCCTTTAAACTTGCTAATATAATTTCATTTAGGCTAGGTCAAACTTTTATCAAACTCGAGTAAATTAAGTCTAACCTTATAAATGACATGCTGTATATTATTATTTAGCTAATGAGTGACATGATTAGCTTGATACGAAAAGGGCGAGATAAATACTTTTTCTAAGTTTTTCATAATTTTAGTTTGTAAATAGCAACAAATTGAATTTGCTTATTTCGAGAATTTTCCCTTATGTAGGAAATGGCTTTGTTTCCAGTTATACTGATGTGTTTTCTTTAATTTTTCAACTTTCATTTTACATTGTGAGCACAGTAGGTGCTACTAAATTTATTTAAGTTGTGTTGGCTCACAAGTTTTTATTTTCTTTCTTATGCATGAATAAAATATTCGATATAGTCTTATGCTCTATTGATCAAAATTAACTAAGTACCGGTAGGGATTACAATACATCATGGAAGTTGCATAAAAAAGAAAAATCATACAATTAATTTTGCAAAGCATGACGTGTATCCTTTGATAATTGGTAATATTAGTGCTTCTAATGGTGTGTGGGAATGAGGGAGCCTGAGCCTGTGATGAGCCTAATTTCACACACACACACACACATATATATATATATATATATATATATATATATATATATATATATATATCTGTCAGAGTTCTAATATGATTATGTATATATATATATATATATATATATATATATATATGGGAATGAACTCAGAATGGTGTGTATCATATATATATATATATATATATATATATATATATATATATATATATATATATATATATATAAAATTACATTAACTATTTAATTTCGGGCATTCTTTGTTGTAACTTAAAATTCGGGCAAATTTATATCAGCCCCCACAAAAAGATTAGGTGCTGTACGCTTATATATATATATATATATATATATATATATATACACGATGAACCAAAAGTAGGTGGACAGTAGGTTGAATACGGTTTGTGTTATATTATATTATAACTATGGTGTTCATTATAACTATGGTGTTTGTGTTATATTATATTAAATATTATAACTAAATTTATTTAAATTTTATTTTGTATTATAGTATACAAAA